>OX638370.1:55616053-56178142 GCA_951812925.1 Calliopum simillimum | reverse complement strand
ACCAAATATCAATAAATAACACAAAAACAACAATTATGATATATCAATACGTATTAACACACAAATAAAACTGGCAAAAAGTCGGCTTCGCAGCCGGGCAAGGCTGGTGCAGTGGTAACGACTTCTGCTACCAACCTGGAGATCCTTGGTTCGTCTCCCGCCCAGACCAAAAACACAAAAAGTTTTCAAACTTGAAATTTTTCAATTATAATTAATTTAGTAAAATAAATATAATTATAATTACAACAAAAATAGTCTGATGAGTCTTTGTGGCGAAAGACGAAACATATGTCACTATAGCCGTGTTTTTTAATCCGTTCCTTGATTTGTCATAATTATGTGTTAGAAAAATGCATTGATAGATTTATATGTAAATCGATCTTTGCAAATATATGACTAAAAGTTCAATTAAATAAAATCAATTTTCAATATAAAAAAAAATGTCATTAAGTAACACACTTAAAAAATTCTTAAAGTTATTTGGGAGAACACGCCCTGATAAGGTGGAAACACCTGCAATCGGTATTGAATTTGTTCCAAAGGAACAACTATACCAAATATCAATAAATAACACAAAAACAACAATTATGATATATCAATACGTATTAACACACAAATAAAACTGGCAAAAAGTCGGCTTCGCAGCCGGGCAAGGCTGGTGCAGTGGTAACGACTTCTGCTACCAACCTGGAGATCCTTGGTTCGTCTCCCGCCCAGACCAAAAACACAAAAAGTTTTCAAACTTGAAATTTTTCAATTATAATTAATTTAGTAAAATAAATATAATTATAATTACAACAAAAATAGTCTGATGAGTCTTTGTGGCGAAAGACGAAACATACTTATGTCACTATAGCCGTGTTTTTAATCCGTTCCTTGATTTGTCATAATTATGTGTTAGAAAAATGCATTGATAGATTTATATGTAAATCGATCTTTGCAAATATATGACTAAAAGTTCAATTAAATAAAATCAATTTTTCAATATAAAAAAAAATGTCATTAAGTAACACACTTAAAAAATTCTTAAAGATATTTGGGAGAACACGCCCTGATAAGGCGGAAACACCTGCAATCGGTATTGAATTCGTTCCAAAGGAACAACTATACCAAATATCAATAAATAACACAAAAACAACAATTATGATATATCAATACGTATTAACACACAAATAAAACTGGCAAAAAGTCGGCTTCGCAGCCGGGCAAGGCTGGTGCAGTGGGTAACGACTTCTGCTACCAACCTGGAGATCCTTGGTTCGTCTCCCGCCCAGACCAAAAACACAAAAAGTTTTCAAACTTGAAATTTTTCAATTATAATTAATTTAGTAAAATAAATATAATTATAATTACAACAAAAATAGTCTGATGAGTCTTTGTGGCGAAAGACGAAACATATGTCACTATAGCCGTGTTTTTAATCCGTTCCTTGATTTGTCATAATTATGTGTTAGAAAAATGCATTGATAGATTTATATGTAAATCGATCTTTGCAAATATATGACTAAAAAGTTCAATTAAATAAAATCAATTTTCAATATAAAAAAAAATGTCATTAAGTAACACACTTAAAAAATTCTTAAAGTTATTTGGGAGAACACGCCCTGATAAGGTGGAAACACCTGCAATCGGTATTGAATTTGTTCCAAAGGAACAACTATACCAAATATCAATAAATAACACAAAAACAACAATTATGATATATCAATACGTATTAACACACAAATAAAACTGGCAAAAAGTCGGCTTCGCAGCCGGGCAAGGCTGGTGCAGTGGTAACGACTTCTGCTACCAACCTGGAGATCCTTGGTTCGTCTCCCGCCCAGACCAAAAACACAAAAAGTTTTCAAACTTGAAATTTTTCAATTATAATTAATTTAGTAAAATAAATATAATTATAATTACAACAAAAATAGTCTGATGAGTCTTTGTGGCGAAAGACGAAACATACTTATGTCACTATAGCCGTGTTTTTAATCCGTTCCTTGATTTGTCATAATTATGTGTTAGAAAAATGCATTGATAGATTTATATGTAAATCGATCTTTGCAAATATATGACTAAAAGTTCAATTAAATAAAATCAATTTTCAATATAAAAAAAAATGTCATTAAGTAACACACTTAAAAAATTCTTAAAGATATTTGGGAGAACACGCCCTGATAAGGTGGAAACACCTGCAATCGGTATTGAATTCGTTCCAAAGGAACAACTATACCAAATATCAATAAATAACACAAAAACAACAATTATGATATATCAATACGTATTAACACACAAATAAAACTGGCAAAAAGTCGGCTTCGCAGCCGGGCAAGGCTGGTGCAGTGGTAACGACTTCTGCTACCAACCTGGAGATCCTTGGTTCGTCTCCCGCCCAGACCAAAAACACAAAAAGTTTTCAAACTTGAAATTTTTCAATTATAATTAATTTAGTAAAATAAATATAATTATAATTACAACAAAAATAGTCTGATGAGTCTTTGTGGCGAAAGACGAAACATATGTCACTATAGCCGTGTTTTTAATCCGTTCCTTGATTTGTCATAATTATGTGTTAGAAAAATGCATTGATAGATTTATATGTAAATCGATCTTTGCAAATATATGACTAAAAGTTCAATTAAATAAAATCAATTTTCAATATCTGTTTTTTATTAAAATTTTTTTTTAGTCAAATTTTCAAACTTTAATTTCTCAAAAACAAGAGCCAAACCATAAATATGACTATGACCATTGAAATCAGCATACCCAAAATAAGTTAACTACATGGGTCCCATCAATGTTAGAAAAAAATTGCTCCGATTCGAGCACAGTGCACGGTGGTTTTTAAAAAATTTTAACTTTTTGAAATACCACCCGCGAGTTTTTTTTAGGGATAATGTTGGGGGACCTTTCTAGTATCTAAATCCGCAATCTGTGAAATCGAACGTCCAGCCGTTTTTTTTTTTTTCGACCTTTAAGTTTTTTTAACGATTTTTGAGTATATCTCGGTGTGTATATACATATTATGCACACATATATATGTATATACGTACATATATGTATATATATATCCATATATATATATTACACATACATACATATATATATATTATTTACACATACATACATATAAAAGGTATCGTTTCCGCACCATTTATTTTTTAAAAAAATCGGTTTTTTCGTATTTAACAAAAACACAAACAAAAACCGGAAACGAAAGTAGTCACTCCAGATGTGATTTTTGATGCTTAATCCGATTCCGGTATTAGAATTGCTTCATTACGTCTGGACTTTGAGATATCCTTACATATATGTTTAAAGGACACCATTTTTTTTCCTATTTTTGAAGTTATATAACAAGATAATGTAATTTTATGCCGTAAAATCTGGTATGACAGTTAATAGCCCTAGTTTTTTTCTTGAAAACTCAATCGAACCGATAACGATATCTTTTTTTTGTCGGAGATATCTTTACCTAAAAAGTTAAAAAAGTGCAAAAACACGATTTTTGACTATATTTGGCTATATATATTAGGGCTGTTCAAAAAAAAAAAATTTTTCGAATTTCCAAGATATACTTTGGCATCACGATCTACATCATGACAGAATATCCCAAAAAATTTTTCAGATTTTTAAATTCATATTTAAAGGTGGCTCAAAGCAGAAATATATTTTTGTTAATTTTTTTTTAGCATTAATTATAAAATGTTGTCAAACAATTTGAAAAATTTGTTTTAGAGTAACTTAAAAACATTCATTTTGTTTGTTTTTTAATGAACTTTAAAACCTACGTTGTAATTTTGACAAAAAAAAATTTTACACTTCTTAAAAAACGAAAAACTGCCCTAAGAAGGCGAAATTTTACGGTTTTTCAAAGAAAAAAGTCATCGTGCTTTAAACGAAATGAACATTTTTTAATTTACAAGATCTCATTCAAAAGAGCTCTCAAAAACCTTCAAGACAAGACATGTTAAGACTTTTTTGGGCCAGCAGGCTCGATGACATAACGTTTGAAATATAGTAATGCAGCCCTGTGAAAAGTAAAACGCTTTTTACTCAAGAGGGAGGCATCTTACAAAAAAGTGCCCATGGCATAAAATGCTTAGAATCATCCAAGGAACAAGTGTGAATTGTTTTTTTTTTTTTTTTTTGGAAAGTTTATTAAAAATGACGTTAAAAAAATTTTTTTTCTAAAATTAAGTAAAAAAAAAAAAACAATTTACACTTGTTCCTTGGATGATTTTAAGCATTTTATGCCATGGGCACTTTTTTGTAAGATGCCTCCCTCTTGAGTAAAAAGCGTTTTGCCTTTCACAGGGCTGCATTACTATATTTCAAACGTTATGTCATCGAGCCTGCTGGCCCAAAAAAGTCTTAACATGTCTTGTCTTGAAGGTTTTTAAGAGCTCTTTTGAATGAGATCTTGTAAATTAAAAAATGTTCATTTCGTTTAAAGCACGATGACTTTTTTCTTTGAAAAACCGTAAAATTTCGCCTTCTTAGGGCAGTTTTTCGTTTTTTAAGAAGTGTAAAATTTTTTTTTGTCAAAATTACAACGTAGGTTTTAAAGTTCATTAAAAAACAAACAAAATGAATGTTTTTAAGTTACTCTAAAACAAATTTTTCAAATTGTTTGACAACATTTTATAATTAATGCTAAAAAAAAATTAACAAAAATATATTTCTGCTTTGAGCCACCTTTAAATATGAATTTAAAAATCTGAAAAATTGTTTGGGATATTCTGTCATGATGTAGATCGTGATGCCAAAGTATATCTTGGAAATTCGAAAAATTTTTTTTTTTTGAACAGCCCTAATATATATACCGTACGAACGAAATTCGTCAGCTCGTTTTTACTAACCGACACATTTAAAACCATTCTTTATCTTCAAAATGAGCTAACAAATGGTCTCTTGTAATTGTTTTCTAAAAAGTTATGACTATTTTAAGACGACATGTTGCAGCAATACGTATATAAGGAATACTCGTACACTAGACACCCCTGTGAGTTTGCACTTCATAATGTAATTTTTAAATGGCCATAACTTTGTGGAAAACAATCACAAGAGACCTCTTGATAGCTTATTTTGAAGATAAAGAATGGTTTTAAATGCTTCGGTTAGTAAAAAAGAGCAGACGAATTTGGTCCGTACAGTATACAAGATAAATAAGATAATATAACTTTGCAGAGAAATATCGCAGATGAACATATGATAACTCAATTGAAAGCCAAAAGAAAGTACCAAATGTTTCTGGTAATAGAAATTCACACAAAAATTGTGTGTGTCCTGCATATAACATCCAATATAGCCAAAAATCGTGTTTTTGCACTTTTTTAACTTTTTAGGCAAAGATATCTCCGACAAAAAAAAAGATATCGTTATCGGTTTGATTGAGTTTTCAAGGAAAAAACTAGGGCTATTAAGTGTCATACCAGATTTTATGGCATAATATTACCTTATCTTGTTATATAACTTCAAAAATAGGAAAAAAAATGGTGTCCTTTAAACATATATGTAAGGATATCTCAAAGTCCAGACGTAATGGAGCAATTCTAATATCGGAAACAGATTAAGCATCAAAAATCACATCTAGCGTGACTACTTCCGTTTCCATTTTTTGTTTGTGTTTTTGTTAAATACGAAAAAACCGATTTTTTTTAAAAATAAATGGTGCGGAAACGATACCTTTTATATGTATGTATGTATGTATATATATATCCATATATATATATTACACATATATACATATACAAGTATATACATGTACGTATATAAATATATATGTGTACATAATATGTATATACACACCGAGACATACTCAAAAATCGTTAAAAAAACTAAAAGGTCGAAAAAAACAGAACGGCTGGACGTTCGATTTCGCGGTTTGCGGATTTAGATACTAGAAAGGTCTCCCAACATTATCCCTGAAAAAAGTTAAAATTTTTTAAAAACCACCGTGAGTGTAATTAGTAATTTTAACTATATGAACGAGTGTTATTAGGGGCTGTCCATAAGTTACGTCACACGAATTTCTCGGTTTTTGGAACCCCCAACACTCCCCTATGACAAACTCTGTCACATTTTCATAGACCCCCCTATTTGTGACATCACCCTCTGACCTTTTATACCTTAAAAGTAATCGAACGATTATTTTTTTTTTATTTTAAATAAAGCGATTTGATATGCTTGAGCTTAACAGTCGTAAAGTTTTTTGTGAACAAAATATGCTTGAAAATTTCGGAACTTTTTCGATTTGAATTGTGTGACATCACACTTTCCATGACCCCCAGACCCCCCTCTGTCACAAAATTGTGAAGCCCCCCCGCTTAAAATGTGACGTAATTTATGGACAGTCCCTCTATGTCATGGTAGATAATATTATTTTTTAACTGGATGAATTTTTATTGAAATAATGGTGGAGTGTTTGATATTGCAAAATTGGGTTTGACTCAATCAGTATTTTATCAAAAAAAAAAAAAAAAAAACAGGAAGCAGCCTTAAAAAATTCATATAGGTTTTCGAGTCGAAAAATATAACTTGCCTTAAAAGAAAGTTAAAAAGAAATAAGGTTTTGTAAAAAAGAAAAGCTAATATGGCAACCCTAAATAATTATTTTGTTTGTTTTTAAGATCCAATATGTAAATTTATAGAGTGAAAAGTTTATTGTAGCAGTTCTTTTCAAAAAATCAAGTAGCAACTTCATTAAATTTTTCGAGTGAACGCTTTGGGAACCCAAAATTAATAACTCCAACAATATCAACTAGTAAGGGTGTAAAATTTGGCCTGGCCAAACATTAAATACCCTACACTGCAGTATTTTTAAAATTTTGCTCATATGGGAGGAGCTACGCTCTCTTGTCCGAGTTAACCCAGTCTTTGTCCAGAGCTTGGATTTATAGTTTTGTTGTCTGAGTGAAAAGCGTTTTCAGTATAGCGTTTTGAAGCTTTTGCTTATATAGGAGGTGCCACGCCCTCTTGTCCGAGTTCATCTAGTTTTAGCTTAGAGCGTGCATTTATAGTCTTTAGTACAATATTTGAGTAAAGTTTGGTTGGATTATCTCAAAAAATTCTTTCAGTGTAGCATTTTGAAACTTTTGCTTATATGGGAGGTGCCACGCCCCCTTGTCCGATTTCACCCAATTTTTGTTGAGAATTTTAATTTATGATTCTTAGTGTCTGAGTTTGGTTCGAATATCTCAAAAAACGCTTTCAGTACAGCGTTTTGAAGCTTTTGCTTTTATGAAAGGTGGCACGCCCTCTTGTCCGAATTCTTTCAGTTTTTTCTCAGAGCTTGCGCTTACAATTCTTAGTATTTATGCGTATTTTGGATGCATTGTCGTGAAAAATACTCCTAAAATTGCATTTTGAATATATATTTTGTATGGGCGGTAGGCGTGTCCGTTGACCGATTCGCTCATTTTCAATCATCCGCAATGCAATGAAGGCAATGTACTGAATTTCATTGAATTATATTGCTCAGTTTTCCCAAGAAGTGTATTTCAACACACAGCCAGACAGACGGACATGGCTATATCGACTCAGGAGGTGACGCTGATCAAGAATATATACACTTTTCTATATCTGCCACGCCTCCTTATCTGCGTTACAAACGGAAGGACAAAGTGAATATACCCTGGGTGTAGGGTATAAGAATTAACATTTTGTTTTTTTGTTTTTTGTTCCAAAAAGGGCGAATTAATAATAATAATAATAACACTATGCAAGAAATGAGTAAAAATTTTTTCCCCATTATTCATTTTATATGTAAAATGGGCTGCTGATTCCGAAAATTGCATTATTTTTTTTTTTTTATTTCTTGTCGTTTTCGAGATATCGGTCATTTTCGGTTTTCGGACCAAAAAAAAAAGATAGTTTCGTTTAAATACAAATATCTCAAGAACCAATGTTTATGTTCAAACGTATTGTATGTCATATTAAAGGTAATTAAATTACCTACAAATGATATTCACGTCACTTTTTGGTTGGTTTGTTAGTTTCGGCGAAATAAATTGATTTCTAAAAAAAACATTTTTTTTTCGAAAAAATTAACAAAAAATCAAAATCAACTGCAGATTTATACAAGAAGAAATAACTTTTTTATAATTTTTTTTTTTTTTGTATCATAGACTATATATTTGTGAAGAAAATAAGATACCACTTAGTAAACTTATGCAGGATATTACGAGGAATATTTTTGTAGACAATTTTAACCCTTATATTTTACGGTTTTTAGTAAGTAAATTGAAGCTTATAGCTTAGTTGTTGCAGTCGGTTGATAAATAAATTAATGCATAAAAAAATGATTATTAAAAAAAAAATTAGCTAGAGCAAAATAAGAAAAAAATCGGTTCTTGAAAGTGCAAACACCACAAAATATTAACAAATTTTGAAGTTTAAACTCCTGCTAAAAAAAATTGGGAAAGAGTAGATTTATTATTATTGATGCAGAATTTGGCTCAAAACATTCTTACAAAAATGCAATTTAATTTTTGCAAATACCTCATCTGGCTAAAAAGATATAGCGTTTAAATTAAAAAAATTACTCAAAAACTCAAAAATCCCTAAAAAAGTACATTCAAGCTCGTTGCGGAATATCTAAACGCAATTGTTTTTAGTTCCAAAGCACTTTTTGTAATCAGTGTGGAATTGATGCTATATATTTAAAAAAGGGATATGAGTCAAATAGCCGATTATTATGACCGACATTCAAAATAAACGATTCATATTTTTGGATGCATTTTTTCAAAGAAAACACCAACCTAGGCTAAAAGTTAATTCAATTCTATGAATATTTGCCCAAGGAACCATACCTCTACGTTCAACTTTAGTTCGACGCATTTTCGATTGAAAATTTTACCTTGCGTTTAATATTTATTTCTATGCTTGATTTTCAAAATTCTTATAGAGACAAAAGCAATGTCATTATATGTTTTGGTTCGTATTCTGTCAGTAGGGGAGATGTGTGTACCTTGGTCCGAGTGTACCTAGGTCCAAGTGTCGGTTGCCACTCAACAGTTGCACGTGTACGATAATGTTCTTCTATGGAATTTTCCACTCATACCGGTGACTCATATTAGTAGACTTTAAACCGTCAAGCTGTATCCGTGTATAAAAAGTGACGGAAAATGTGTTTTTGGTGTGTAAAAATTAGTTTTTGGAGTAAACTAAGAAACGTTTTGTGAGAAACTTACCTGAAATATTTCAGTTTTAGAACTTCAGGAAGGAACTTAAGTTATTGTTTTAAGCTTTTAGTGTGTTTAAGATGTATTTTCATCAATAGATGTTATGGTAGTTGACAGTTTTTAAAACATGCTGTCTGTGTGTACCTTGGACCTATGCTTATTGACCAGCGAGCCTTTTTCAACGGGCAACCAGGAAGCCATAATTGCCTCTCAATATAATATTAATATTATTATTTACGTGATTAATGTATTTATTTGCAACCATTTTTGTTTAATTAATTATTTTTTACTAAATGCACTTTTTTGTGTTATAATTTTTGTTTATAATTAATTTTTTTTTTATTGAAAAAAACGTTACTTTTGATTACATAATAAATGGTTCTTTCATAATTTCTTACCTAAATACAATGTATTATCTTTTATTTTTAATAGTCCAAGGTACACTTGCATGGTGTACCTTGGACCGTTTGAGATTGCAACGGAAAAAGTAATATTTCTACTCAATGGTAAGACATCGAAATATTATTGTCACGTCATTTGATGCTGCAAACATTGTAGAAATATAACTTAATCAAAAAACTAAAGAAACTTTTTTGGAAAATCCAGCACACTGAAAAAACCGAAAAGCGGACCAAGGTACACACATCTCCCCTAATCAATAAAATTGGATTTTGTTTTTACGAAAAGTTTACTTGATAGCGTGGAATTGATTATATTTATTCCAAAAAATTATATCGGTCAAATAACCGATTTCAAAATAAACGAGTCATATTTTTACATGGATTTTTTCAATCGAAACACCAACCCAAATATTTTTGGATGCTAGGATGCCGAATCTGACACTCATTTTTTTCCAGTGCAACATCTAGTGGCAGTTTTAGGAAATAAATTAGCCGCTTTTTTTAATTTTATAGAACAATGTACCAAAAATCCATGTAAAAATATGAATCGTTTATAATAAATCGGTTATTTGACCGATATAATTTTTTGGAATAAATATAATCAATTCCACGATATCAAGTTAACTTTTCGTAAAAACATAACCCAATTTTATTGATTACTAATAGAATACGAACCAAAACATGTAATGATATTACTTTTGTCTCTATAAGAATTTTGAAAATTAAGCATAAAAATAAATATTAAAAATTTTCAAGCGAAAATGCGCCGAACTAAAGTTGAACGTAGAGGTATGGTTCCTTGGGCAAATATTCATAGAATTGAATGAACTTTTAGCCTAGGTTGGTGTTTTCTTTGAAAAAATGCATCCAAAAATATGAATCGTTTATTTTGAAAGTCGGTCGTAATAATCGGCTATTTGACTCATATCACTTTTTTAAATATATAGCATCAATTCCACACTATCAAGTGAACTTTTTATGTAAACAGAACCTAATTTAATTGATTACTGACAGAATACCAGCCAAATCTTGTAATGACATTACTTTTGATTTTATAAAAATTTTAAAAATTTTGTATGAAAATAAAAAAAAAATTAGTAAAAGGTGAAATTTTCGATCAAAAATGCGCCGAACTAAAGTTGAACGCAGAGGTATAGTTCCTTGGGCAAATATTCATAAAATTGAATGAACTTTCACATAGGGGGGTAGCCGAGATCAGTTTTCAAATCGGCTCACCCTAGTATATATATATACATACATATGTACGTACATATATACATATAAAAGGTATCGTTTCCGCACCGTCCATTTTTAAAAAATATGTTTTTTCGTACAATATTTCAGAAAAACACAAACAAAAACCGGAAACAGCAATAGTCATTCCAGATGTAATTTTTGATGCTTAATCCGAACCCGGCCTTAGAATTGCTCTATTACGTCGGGACTTTGAGATATCCTTACCTATCCTTAATCCTATTTTTGAAGTTATATAACAAGTCAAAGTAATATTAAGCCGTAAAATTTGGTATGACAGTTAATAGCCCCAGCTTTTTTCTTGAAAACTCAATTAAACCGATATCTTTTTAGAAAACAATTACAAGAGACCACTTGATAGCTCATTTTGAAGATAAAGAATGGTTTTAAATGTGTCGGTTAATAAAAAAGAGCAGACGAATTTTGTCCGTACTGTATACAACCTCAAATATAGCCGAAAACCGAGATTTTTCACTTTGAGTTTCATGGTGTGATTTTAAAGACCGGGTTCGGATTAAGCATCAAAAATCACATCTGGAATGACTATTGCTGTTTCCGGTTTTTGTTTGTGTTTTTCTTAAATACGAAAAAACCGATTTTTTTAAAAAATGGAAGGTGCGGAAACGATACCTTTTATATGTATATATGCACGTACGTATGTATGTACACTTAATTCTGTTTTTACACGGTCTTTTTTTACACGGTTTTGATTTAACACGGTTTGAAAATATTCTTTTAAAAATATTTTTACACTATTTTATTCCATTTAACACGATTCAAAATTTTTTGGGCTTAAATTTTATTTGTCAGATTTAATTTTCGCGAAATGTGTTCATACCTGCCGTAAAAAATATAAGGCTGCAAACTAAGTTACGGCATTTCAAACTTTATCGGAATAAATATAATCAATTCCACGCTATCAAGTAAACTTTTGTCTCTATGAGAATTTTGAAAACTAAGCATAAAAATAAATATTAAGCGCAAGGTAAAATTTTTAATCGAAAATGCGCCGAACTAAAATTGAACGTAGAGGTATGGTTCCTTGGGCAAATTTTCATCAAATTGAATGAACTTTCAGCCTAGGTTGGTGTTTTGTTTGAAAAAATTCATCCAAAAGTATGAATCGTTTATTTTGAAAGTCGGTCATAATAATCGGCTATTTGGCCCATATCACTTTTTTAAATATATAACATCAATTCCACACAATCAAGTAAAGTTTTCGTGTAAACATAACCCAATTTAATTGATTTCTGACAGAATACCAGCCAACTCATATAATGACATTACTTTTGTCTTTATAAAAATTTTTAAAATTTAGTATGAAAATAAAAAAAATATTCATAAAAGGTAAAATTTTCAATCAAAAATGCGCCGAACTAAAGTTGAACGCAGAGGTATAGTTCCTTTGGCAAATATTCATAGAATTGAATGAACTTTAACATAGGGGGGTAGCCGAGATCAGTTTTCAAATCGGCCCACCCTAATGTATATATATATACATATTGGGGAAGGTAACCGGTTGTGGGCCGGGTTTCGTTTTTTGACCGTAACTTGCATTGAAGTAAACATTTTTCGGACTTATGGGTACCAATGGAAAGCTAGAGGTAGTAGGTAACCAAAAAGAAACAATTTTTCTATAATTTTTCACCAAAGAATTTTTTTTAACAAATTTTGTAAAGAGCTTATTTTTGGACAGAAAAAATTTTATAACCGGTTGTGGGCCACCCTGAAAAATCCACTTCAAATGCAAAATTATGAAAAAAAACCAGTAAAGAAATATGTTTTATCAAAATTTATTTATCAATGAAGCCTCTAGTGGCGAAAAAACATCAAGAAAATGTGACTTTTTCAAATTATTAATCATCCTCATCGGATTCGCAATTTGGCTTTCGGCAGCCATTTGATGATTTTTTGAGTGAAGCGGCTTGCAAGGGTCCAAGTTCATCCAAAAGACAGCTAACAGAAGTCGATTTATTTATTTTATGGTAACCCACAACAGATTACAAAAGGTGGCCCACAACCGCTAACGGCAACCATACCTTAAGTGACTGGCAAAATTCTCGTGGCGAAAAATTTTGAGCAAACTCGATATAAAATCGGAAACTTAACGCAAATACTGCATAAAAATGCATAACACTCACCTCTTTGCAATATTTCACTTCGCTTTATCACACTCGCAAAATCTTCAGAAATTACTTTATTGAAAATTTCTTCGTAAATTTTTTTTGTTTTGTTGTAGCTGCGGGTCATATCCCTACAGAAAATTTCGATGCGCATCCCCAAGATGCAATAGTGATGCGCGTCCCTCTCGCATCTAAAGAGCTGATTTGTATGCGCATATTTTCTGCGCTATAGGTAGCGAGAGCGAAGCGCATCCAAAGAGCATTTCTGAATGCGAGAGCGATGCGCATCCAGAGAGCATTTCTGGTAGTGAGAGCGATGCGCATCCAAAGAGCATTTCTGGATGCGAGGGCGATGCGCATCCAAAGAGCATTTCTGGTAGCGAGAACGAAGCGCTTTCGGTCACGTATTAACGTACAAAACAAAATAAATCAATAAGTCGTCTTCGTAAGAGCGCGATGATAGAGCAGTGGTCTAGCGACTGGCACTGCGATTGAGAGTTGTAGCAACCGTGAGGTCCTCGGTTCAACTCCGGCCCAGACCTAACACAAAAGTTTTCAACCTGCAATTTTTCAATTAGAATTAGTTTAGTAAAATAAAAATAATTATAATTACATACATCAAAAAAAAAAAAAAAAAAAAAAAAAAAAAAATAGTCTGATGTGTCTTTGTGACGAAAGACGTAAAATTAAATTAAAAATTAATTTTTTAAATATTTTCATTGTCATCCAAAAAGCATCCAAAGAGCATTTCTGAATGCGAGAGCGATGCGCTTCTAAAGTGCATTTCTGGTAGCGAGAGCGATGCGCATCCAAACAGCATTTCTGGATGCGAGAGCGATGCGCATCCAAAGAGCATTTTTGGTAGCGAGAGCGAAGCGCTTCGTTCCAATGACATGCCAATGTTAATTTCAGCGCTTTTGGCAACGAGAGAGATGCGCTTCACTGCTGCTTTAGAGCGCTTCAGAAGCGCTATTGATGCGCTCCATTCTCCATTGGGATGCGTCCTTTCACTTCAGTGATTGCACTAATACTGTCTATTGTCAATGTACACATAACCTCATACTCAGATCTGTCATATTTTATAAACGTCAAAAAATACAAGGGATGGCCAACAACTGGTGACGGCCCACAGCCGGTTACCTTACCCTAAATATTACCCATATACACATATATAAGTATATATATACACATATATAAGTATATATATACATTAGGGTGGGTCGATTTGAAAACTGATCTCAGCTACCCCCCTATGTGAAAGTTCATTCGATTCTATGAATATTTGCCCAAGGAACTATACCTCTGCGTTTAACTTTAGTTCGGCGCATTTTTGATCGAAAATTTCACTTTTTACTAATTTTTTTTTTATTTTCATACAAAATTTTTAAAATTTTTATAAAATCAAAAGTAATGTCATTACAAGATTTGCTGGTATTCTGTCAGTAATCAATTAAATTGGGTTCTGTTTACATAAAAAGTTCACTTGATGGTGTGGAATTGATGCTATATATTTAAAAACGTGATATGGGTCAAATAGCCGATTATTTTGACCGACATTCAAAATAAGCGATTCATATTTTTGGATGCATTTTTTCAAACAAAATACCAACCTAGGCTAAAAGTTCATTCAATTCCATGAACATTTGCCCAAGAAACCGTACCTCTACGTTCAACTTTAGTTCGGCGCATTTTCGATTGAAAATTTTACCTTGCGTTTAATATTCATTTTTATGCTTAATTTTCAAAATTCTTATAAAGCCAAAAGTAAAATCATAATATGTTTTGGCTGGTATTCTGTCAGTAATCAATAAAATTGGGTTTTGTTTTTACGAAAAGTTTACTTGATAGCGTGAAATTGATTATATTTATTCCAAAAAATTATATCGGTCAAATTATGTAAATTTATTATAAACATTCACATTTTTACATGGATTTTTGGTATATTGTTCTGTTAGATTAAAAAAAGCGGCTAATTTATTTCTTAAAAGTGCCACTACATGTTGCCCTGGAAAAAATGAGTGTCAGATTTGGCATCCTAGCATCCAAAAACACTTGGGTTGATGTTTCGATTGAAAAAATCCATGTAAAAATATGAATCGTTTATAATAAATCGGTTATATTTATTTATATTTCAAACAATAAATGTCACACAGCACTTGGATTGCTGTTTTATTTAAATAAATCCATGATAATATTTAAAAATTGATCGAAAAAATCCATGTAAAAATATAACTCGTTTATTTTGAAATCGGTTATTTGACCGATATAATTTTTAAATAAATATAATTAATTCCACGCTATCAAGTAAACTTTTCGTAAAAACAAAACCCAACTTTATTGATTACTGACAGAATACTAGCCAAAACATATTATGATATTACTTTTGGCTACATAAGAATTTTGAAAATTAAGCATAAAAATAAATATTAAACGCAATGTAAAATTTTCAATCGAAAATGCGCCGAACTAAAGTTGAACGTAGAGGTACGGTTTCTTGGGCAAATGTTCATGGAATTGAATGAACTTTTAGCCTAGGTTGGTATTTTGTTTGAAAAAATGCATCCAAAAATATGAATCGTTTATTTTGAATGTCGGTCAAAATAATCGGCTATTTGACCCATATCACGTTTTTAAATATATAGCATCAATTTCACACCATCAAGTGAACTTTTTATGTAAACAGAACCCAATTTAATTGATTACTGACAGAATACCAGCCAAATCTTGTAATGACATTACTTTTGATTTTATAAAAATTTTAAAAATTTTGTATGAAAATAAAAAAAAATTAGTAAAAGGTGAAATTTTCGATCAAAAATGCGCCGAACTAAAGTTGAACGCAGAGGTATAGTTCCTTGGGCAAATATTCATAGAATTGAATGAACTTTCACATAGGGGGGTAGCGGAGGTCGATAAAATTTCGTCCATACAATTTGGCCCGCCCTAATATACATATATCTTCTCTTCTTATACGAGCTAAAATTGTATGTTTGTTTTTTTGTTTTTTTATGTTTTTTTGTTTCTTTGTACTTATTTCTGTGCCAATATTTTTTCTCGAAAACGGCTACAGCGATTTTAATGAAACTTGGAATAGTGTTAGATATTAGCATACAATGAAGAATGAGCTAGGTTTGAACTTTGTAAATGCTCAGCAGAGGGCGTGGTACAGCCTTAAATTTTAAATTTGATTTAGTCATAACTCGCAAACCATACAAGGTATTTAGATGAAATTTGGTGAGCGGGTACGGATTAATAATACCTTATAACGGACAAAATTTTGATTAAATATTACTCGAAAACGACTCCAACAATTTTAATGAAAATTTAGGAGATGTTACCTCTGCAAACAAGAATTAATATGTGATACGCCGTTATATTGGGAAAACTCGTTGAAGGGCGTGGCACCGCTCACAGAAATATAAAATGGTATAAAAAGAAACTAATAAAGCAAACATTCTGAAATTAACTGTGAGGTGCGTAATTGCTAAAAAGCATCTCTGTTCTGAAATTGGCGAAATATTGCCGTTGCGCGTGGAACCTCCCATATAAGCAAAATACGTTAAATGCTATTTCTCGCAAATGTTACAAAATATTTTAATGAAATTTGGTATGTAGGTACTGTTTATTAATGCCTTTTAATAACCGAAAGTGGGCGGTATCGAAGAAGTACCACGCCCCTTTTTAACCGTTGAAAACTTTGATTCAATATTACTCGAAAACGACTCCAACAATTTTAATGAAAATTTAAGAGATTGTTCCCTTGAAAACAAGTATTAATATGTGACATGCCGTTATATTGGAAAAACTTGATGAAGGGCGTGGCACCGCCCAAAAAAATATAATGCGCTTTAAAAAGAAAACTACTAAAGCAATCTTTCTGAATTTAACTATAGGGAGTCTGCTTGCTATTAGACACATGCGACCTGAAAGTGGGCAAAATATGGCCTGTGCGCGTGGAACCTCCCGTACAAGTAAAACACATTAAATGCTATATCTCGCAAATGGTACAATATATTTTGATAAAATTCGGATCATGAGTATCAAAAGCATAACGAAAGTGGGCGTTGTTCAATAATTGCCACTCCCACTTCTAACCAAAATAAAAATTTTAGTTAATAACTCAGGCACAAAAAAAAAATGGAATGAACTTTTTATTTCTTATACAGTTACTCACGAAATTGATCACGCTTTGGCTATGAATGCAAACAACCAATAAAAAGTCTGAAATGGGTTTGTATTTTTAATATGTCTTTATTTTGGGAAAACTGCATTAAGTAGAGGAAACTAAACAAGGGACAAATTCCATGAAAACTCTTTCTTAAATAAAAAATAATAAAACAAAATCCAAAATACTCAGTGTGATCAATTTTGTGACTTCGCAATATGAACCTTGGAAACTAATGTTAATATTTTGTATAGCCTCCTAGTGCATCAATAACTGCTTTTATTCTTCTGGGCATACTTTCTAGAAGAGTTTCACAAATTTGTGGAGCAATAGCATCTCAAGCATTTTGAGCCTTAGGCCAAAATTCATTAAAAGTCCCAATTTAACCTTCCATCGATTTTCTCAATATGCCCCATAGGTACTCAAAAGGGTTGAGGTCTGGAGATTACGAGGGACATTTTATTGTTGTAACTCCATTATCTGAAAGCCATTTTTGTGTCCTCTTTGCAGTGTGTTTTGGACTATTGTCCTGCTAAAAGACAATAATCGAAGCATTTACTTTCAAATCTTGTAAAGTACCAAGCAAATGACTTCGTAGAATTTCACTGTTAGACTCTGCTATAATTCGACCTTCAATTTTGGTAACTCTACCAACACCTCTAGTGGTCACACATACCCACACCATTATTGAGCCTTCTCCAAACTGAAGTGTGGGCTTAACGTAGTATGGCTGAAGTCTCGAACCCTTACTCCTCCAAACCCACTCACTGATTTCCGATCCTAAGTGGTTTATTTTGGTCTTATTTGACCATATAACCTTCTCGCAATCGTAAGTGCTCCAGTCTTTATAACATTTGACAAGCTCCCAACGCAACTTTCTGTGCCTCAATGGCTTTTAACTTTTGCACGCCCTTTGAGTCAACAAAGTTTGAGTTTAGAAGAGGCTCACTAATGATGTGGGTATGTTTGACCACTGGAGGTGTTGGTAGAGTTACCAAAATTGAAGGTCAAATAACAGCAGAGTCTTACAGTGAAATTCTACGAAGTCATTTGCTTGGTATTTTACAAGAATTGAGAGTAAATGCTTCGATTATTGTCTTTTAGCAGGACAATAATCCAAAACACACTGCAAAGAGGACACAAAAATAGCTTGGCGATAATGGTATTACAACAATAAAAAGGCCCTCGTAATCTCCAGACCTCAATCCTATCATGCACTTATGGGGCATATTGAGAAAATTTATGGAAGGTTAAATTGGTACTCTTAATGAATTTTGGCCTAAGGCTCAAAATGCTTGAGATGCTATTGCTCCAGAAATTTGTGAAACTCTTCTAGATAGTATGGCCAGAAGAATAAAAGCAGTTATTGATGCACTAGGAGGCTATACAAAATATTTACATTAGTTTCCGAGGTTCATAATGTGAAGTCAAAAAATTGATCACGCTGAGTATTTTTGATTTTGTTTTATTATTTTTTATTTAAGAAAGAGTTTTCATGGAATTTGTCCCTTGTTTATTTTCCTTTACTTAATGCAGTTTTACCAAAATAAAGACACATTAAAAATACAAACCCATTTCAGACTTCTTATTGGTTGTTTGCATTCATAGCCAAAGCGTGATCAATTTCGTGAGTCACTGTATGCAGACTTATGTACTTTTTGACGCTGAATCCGTCCTCATCAGCAGAACTGTCTTTATACCTGTAGGATTTTGAAATGTTTAAAGTTGAAGAAAACGCTGTGTTCAGTCTTACAGCCTAGCTACAAGAAAAGGTGAAATTTTTTTTATCAATGGCATGAAATAGCCACTCTCTTTCTTATTAAAATATCCTTTCGGATTTTTCCAATGAGACTTTTTTTCCGAGTTATGATCCTTTGAAGATAAGATATTTCAGCCTCCATACAAAAGACGAAATATTTTGGGTGTGTAGCACATACCATTTATTAATTTTAGGGCATTCTATTCCACCGAAAAAAATTTTGAGTTTTTGATATTTTTCTATACTATTTGTTACTTTCTGAGTTTTTTCTTACTATTGTTCTCATTGGCAAATTTATCATTTCGAAAGCATGAAATTTGGAGGCGAAAAGATACGAATTTCTTCACAAAATATGAATAAAAAATTATCAGATCAGATTTTCGACCGAGCAGGGATCGGTCTCTAGGTACTATGTATATATACTCAAAAAATCGTTAAAAAAATGAAAATGTCGAAAAAAAACGGCTGGACGTTCGATTTCGCGGTTCGCGGATTTTGATACTAGAAAGGTCCCCCAACATTATCCCTGAAAAAAACCCGGGTCGTATTTCAAAAAATTTAAATTTTTTTAAAACCACCGTGTCTTAGTATCAAATTATGCTCGGAAAAAAATTGTATTAGACTTAAATTTTTTGAAACGGACACACTAAAAACTAACTTGCTAAACTGAAACTTTTTTTGGTGGTTTTTTGAAAAGTTTTTGATCAAGATTATTGCCTTATACTTTTTTTCAAAAAGTTTTAATTTTTTTAAATTTATAAGCATGAATTTTTATGTACAACTTTTTTCAAATTGCGATTTCTCCTTAAATGTTGGGCGAAAATGTATGAAACTTTTGTGGTAGGACGGAAAATAATTCAAAATTTAGATGAAATAAACTTTTCATAAAAACTTTTAAAATTTCTTATAAATAATGCACTTTTTAATAAACAAATGGCTATTTAAGCTATACCTACAGATAAATAAAAACAAAATTTTTACACAGAAATGTTCTCTGAAATCTGCACAACATTTTTATGAAAAAAATTGGAGGGATTATCATTAATAAAAAAGCTACGCACGCTTTAGTAGCGCCAAAAAATTCTTAAAGTAGACGTTTAAAAAAAATACCCAATTTTTGATGTTTGCAACCCCCACATGTGTGTAATTTTTACCCTTTTCTTAAAAAAGGTACAAAAAAGACGCCTAAAACAGGGGAATATTGAGTCAGCACACTAAAAAATCAAAATTTCATCCCAAAAGCAAAAAAATCGTTAAAATCAGTAAGGACTTCTAACAATCAATATTTTCCAAATTTCACCCTACTGTAAAACTCCACAACAACATTTTGGATAAAACTCGTTGTCACAAGGTCATAACGAAATCACACAAGGACCATTTCCTTAGAAAATATTAACCCATTATATCCTGTTTTAAGGGTCTTTTCGACACTTTCTCCTAAAAACTGTGCCACAGTGGGTTAAAGAGTTCTGCAAAAACATTTAACTGAAAATTTCACTAGTAGTTGCCAATATTCAATGTTTTAGGTGTTTTTTTTCTACCTTTTTAAGAAAAGGGCAAAAATGACCCACAAATGGGGGTTGAACAGGGTTAAAATTTTTTACAAAAATATTTCTCGCAATATCCTGCATAAGTTTGCTGAACACATGATACACCTCAGATGTCAGGATCATGTAGTTAAATTCATCGATTTAACACAAGAATGCGGTATTTTTGTTTTTTTCATGTACAGTGGATAAAAAACTTCAAAAATCGATTAAAAAAAAATCTGACATGCTGGAGAAAAACGACGAGACACGGGTACTTTTTTTTTAACGTCTACTTTAAGAATTTTTTGGATTTTCTCATGAGTTTTACAAAAAGTTTGAGATGGTCAAGAGTGGTACAGCCACCAATGTTCAAATTGTTATTCGTTCATTGTGCAATTTAAAAAAAAAAGTCTCAATAAATGAATTGAATTAAATTGAGTGGCCTTTGATCCAAAAAATATTTCACGATTTTCAAAGTTTTAAAGAAACACATATGTTACAGCCAAATTCTTACGTAAAAATGCCTTGTATTTAATATCGACATAACGAAATTTTTAAATGTACATCATGTTCACAGAGCTTCTATTAAATAATATTTATTTTTTAGGAGAACTATGAAAAAAATGGATCTTTAGTACTTAGAACTAATAGCTGTGACGAAAATTCGGTCACCGCTGAGAAGGAAAAAGGACAAGTGGAAGATGAAATTCCGGAAAAGTGTTCAACGCAATCAACGGAAGAATTGAATACAAAACCGTAAGTCACTTTAAAGTTGTACGTGAAATCGTTTTGAGCAAATAAAGTAGTTATTAGCCCAACGGGAACAGAAATACGTTGAAAAGATTTCCGTTGTACTTCCATTGAAGCAAGAAGAAGCCGCGCCGCTAACGTGTGCATGTATATACATTAGACTGCTTCATAATTTTTCTTTTTGCTTCCGATTTGCTTTCCAACAAGTTTTTTTGTAAAAAGGATAGAAATTAAAAATTCTGGTACAAAGATAGCCCATAATATTAATATTTACTGGTGGCGCATCGTATTTTTTTGTTTTACGTATTGTATGGAGTTGTAATTTATGGTAAAGAATACTCTTCTAAACACTATTGGATACATCTCTTAAAGGAGAAAACTGAGACGAATGTGACTGTTACCATTAAAAAGAGCATACAATTTTTGATATGAAAGTTCATACTAATTTTTTTCGTAAAAATGTCACTTCATTAGTTTTTTAGCTAAAAAAGCTAAACAACTAATGAAGTGGCATGTTCATGAAAAAAATTATAATAAAATTTTTTATGAAAAAAGCTAAAAAATTATTGAAGTGGCAACTTCACGAAAAAAATGATTATGAAGTTTTTTATGAAAAATTTTATGTTCTTTCCAATGATAGTAGTCCTATTCATCTGAATTTTCTTCTTCACGAGATATGTACAAAAATGTTCAGAAGAGTATTTTTTACCATAAAATACAATTCCATACAATACTTAAAACAAAGAAATACGATGCGCCACCAGTAAATATTAATATTATGGGCTATCCTTGCACCAGAATTTTTACTTTCTATCCCTTTAACGATAAAACTTGTTGGAAATCAAATCGGAAGCAAAAAAAAAAATTATATACATTCATTCATAAAGCACAAATATACAATATTACAAGATACACTTTTGCAGATATTAAGGGAAATCAAATAATTGGTTTTGTTTATAAATGTACAACTGTAATCTTAGTATATTATTATAAGTTTTAATTTGATTGTATATTTTTGATAATTTTGAAAAATTGCAGAAGCAAAAAATTATTTTTCTTTTGTGTTTTATGCATGGGTCAAATTTTGAAAGTTTAACCTTGAAGAGCAGGTCTATTATAGATTAGGAGTAATTCTTTTAAAACGATAGCTATAAACCGCTTTTTTTTGGAATAATGGGAAAATCAAAGGTTGCCGCAAACATTATCTTAGAGGAAGGTCGAAAAACAAAAACTGCCTACTTATTTATTATTATTTGAAGGCTCTGAATTCCATTGCGACCTGAAAGTTCTTTTTGCAACCTCTTTCCCACTCAAAACAGTTCAGGAATGATTTTTCAAAAGGGCTTATAACCAAAACGAGGCATAATCGCCTGTTATTTTGTTAGAAATTATTAAAATTGGTCTCTGCTTTCAAGAGAAGTTTACTTAATAGTGTAAAATTTATGGCGTTAAGATAACAAAATGATATCGCTCAAATAACCTTTTATTATGCCACGTAATGTGTATGACATAACAATTGCTTCGTTTTGGTTATAAGCCCTTTTGAAAAATCACTCCTCAGTTCCAGACTGTCAGTGCCTTGGGATTAGTTTTACCTATGAATGTCATTTGGACCTAAAATCTCGGCACCTAGGTACTTAACTGCGTCTCACCGCAATAATGACCTGTCATTATTTCACTGTATGTTTTAATATCTGTTTTGCTGACATTTAAAACAGCTTCTACCTTAACACGTTTTGTATTGATTAAACTTTTCGCTTGCAGAATGCCTTCTTGGGCCTCCAGTGGTCGGTCGGACTGTTCTCTTCCATTCCCGAATTACGTTAATTTTATTTTTTGAGCCGCAGAATGGTTCTTAGCCAATGAAAGCATTGAGTACGCCTCTCTTGGCCAAGCAATCTGTCTTTTCATTGCTTTCGTGCCCTTCGCGCCCTGGTATCCAAATTAGAGTAACATCATTCCTCCTGGATAGGGCTTGAAGAAGTTCAAAATACACTAGCGATTTAAGAGGCGCTTGACTGTCGGTCCCGGAAGAGCCCTTTCTTAGACATTCTGTCTTGCACAACTCTAAAGCGTGGACCTCCGCCTGAAAAATGGAAGCTGTTTTGCCATTACAACTGCTTTTTGGAATCTTGGTTTCACGACTCCAGCTCTTGCGCTGCCATCTTCCATTTTGGAACCATAACTGTGAGCCCTGTTTTACATTTATATCCTTCGTCCTCCATTTGGCGCGGTCATTGATGACCACTTTGAATTTTCTAGAAAAAATAAACTTTTTACATAACTTATTGGAGGCTGCAAGACATGTAAGTTGTTATTAATGGATAAGTCTGAGGGCCGCACAGGCTGCTTCTTTCTTAGCCATAAGGTGAAGAGGAGTGAGTCCCGTAAGCATGTCTAAAGCTACTGTCGGGCACGTCCTGAGTGCCACTGTGACACCCAAGCAGGCTATTCTGAAGATCCTGTATAGTTCCTTTTGAGCCTTTTCTGGGTCTACCTTTGGCCACCATGCTAATGAACCATAAGTGATCATTGGTACAACCTTTAGCAAGCATATGTTATTCTTAAGGCTTTATTTATTATGTATGAAAGATGACTATTCCAATTAAGACTTTTATCTAGGATTACTCCCAAGAATTTCATCTCCTCGGGAACCGTTAGCACCGTTTCCCACAAGCTTAAAGCTTCCAGGCTTAGCTTCCTCTTCCAGGTAAAGGGCACCAATTTTGAGTCCTTTATCTCGGCTCCAGTCTAGAACTAAGTTGAGAGCTAGTTGCATTCGTTCAGTTACGGTATACAGTAACTCTATAGAGTCAAACCTGCCTTTAACCATAAGCCAAAGCCTTGGACCTCGAATTTGTGATCACCGAGAATTCGTTGATGACAAGCATCTATAGGAGCGGTGATAGTACGCCTTCCTGGTTGCATCCTTTAGTTGTCCTCACAGTTAGTCTTTCTGTACCCGTTTCATAGATGACTGTCCTGTTTTAAAGCATGTTGAGGACCCAAACAATGATCATTCCGGATATTCTCTTTTCAATCAATACCTTTTCAATTAACTTAAATGACGTGTTGTCAAAAGCTCCCTGTATGTCAATAGATAAACAGAGGGCTACTTCCTTGTCTCCCAATGTCTTATCGATATTGTTAGTGAGACTATGTTAGCGGTTTTAGTCGATTTACCTGTTTGGTAAGTATATTGTTCAGGATGTAGAGGTAAAGCAATAAGATATGCACTAAGGTGGGTCGAAAAAAAACTTTTTTCACACTATACATTTTCGACAGGGCCAGAAAGTACCTTTAGTACTTTAATAAGATGCCCGCAAAATTTTAGCAAGATCCATCCAATAGATTTGTGTCAGAATTGAAATGAAATTTTAAATTTTTTTTCGTTATCCCAATGCAGTTGCAGGAAAAACAAAAAAAAAATATATTTTACTATCCTAGTTTATATTAAGGTGCAGCAAAATTCAAAAAAAATTAGTGCATCAAAAATTATCATAGATTAAGATCTTAAAACAAAAACTGCATACTTAGCTTTGGTCAAAACCCCCGAGAAGATGGCCCGCCCGGGGCTTGAATGAAGGTCTAAACGACAAAAATCATTGTTTTTTCGCAGTTTTTTTATTTTATCTCAAAAACCACGAAACTATTGGTAGTAATTCTTCCTAAACCTTTGAAAGGGATTAATTTTCTACATTTTTTGTTTTTTTCTCATTGCTCTACAGTGAAGTTTGCCCTATGGAAGTCCCGGAAGAAGTAAAAATTTTTTGATTCAAAAAACGGGTTTTTTCCTATAACTCAAGATACAAGAGATACCCAAAAATTTTAGAGCTCAATAAATGTAGGAAATCTGCTTTCCTATAGTTTTGCTTTGAAATCTTGATTCCAAAA
The DNA here is from genome assembly GCA_951812925.1 of Calliopum simillimum. Taxonomy (NCBI): domain Eukaryota; kingdom Metazoa; phylum Arthropoda; class Insecta; order Diptera; family Lauxaniidae; genus Calliopum; species Calliopum simillimum. The sequence continues at coordinate 56,153,097 of OX638370.1, read as the reverse complement.
GTAAACGGTTTTCCGCTAGAGGCCGAAATTTGTTAAAAATAATTTTGTATCATGAAAAAGCGACCTTTAATTGTTTGGTTTTAAAATATACCCAAAAATTTGATTTGCAACTAATGACAAAACTAAAAGCTTCTAAACATGGTCTTTAGAATGGAAATCGGATTGAAATTGCGCGAGATATGATAATTCTTACATACTTGGTATTTTTTGTAAAGTTCTAATTTTGGGTATTTTTGTTTCACAGTGTGTTTTGCATCCACAACTTAAAGTTTTTTTATGATTATTACTTTACGTTAAAGGACGATAAGCAGCGCAACTTTCAGGACCAAGAATATCAAAATCGGTTTGTAGTTTCCTTGCGAATTTCAGCTTGAGATTTTGGATTTTTTTCCATTTTCGACAAATACGGCTTTTTTTGAGTATGAGCGACTGTATACCCTAAATGCCATAAAAAATGTGTACTATTATATCCCAAAAACTGTAGGAAATATATTTTGCTATATTTTGGTCCTGATAGTCATCTTTCCACAGCTAACAGTTGTTCCCTAGAGGCCGATTTTGTGATAAAAAAATCGAATTTTTAGAAATTTTTATTTCGAAGCGACTTTTCGATGTTTTTGCTTGCAAATTTTGCCAAAATTTTTGTAAAAAGTTTAACATAAATTTAAAAGCTTTCAAACGTAGTCCTTAGAATAGAAATCGGTTGAAATTTACGCGAGATATGACAGATTTTATATACTCTGTGATACAAAAAAATAACCAAAAATCATATCTGCACAATAAAAAAATACTCTTATGTCTCTCTCTTATAACTTTTATATCTTGCGTAGATTCCAACCGATTTCTTTTTTAAAGACTACGTTTGAAAGCTTTTAACTTTTTCTTAAGTGCCCTTTTAAAATTTTTGGCAAATTTGCAAGCAAGAACATCAAAAAATCACATCGAAATAAAAATTTCTAAAAATTCGATTTTTTTTATCACAAAAATCGGCCTCTAGGGCACAAACTATTAGCTGTGGAAAGATGACTATCAGGACCAAAATATAAGAAATTATATTTCCTACAGTTCTTGGGATATAAAAGTAAACATTTTTTACGGCATTTAAGGTATACAGTCGCTCATACTCAAAAAAAGCCGTATTTGTCGAAAATGGAAAAAAATCCAAAATCTCAAGCTGAAATTCGCAAGGAAACTACAAACCGATTTTGACATTCTTGGCCCTGAAAGTTGCACTGTTTTTCATCCTTTAACGTAAAGTAATAATCATAAAAAAATCTTAAGTCGTGGATGCAAAACACACTGTGAAACAAAAATACCCAAAATTTGAACTTTACAAAAAATACCAAGTATGTAAGAATTATCATATCTCGCGCAATTTCAATCCGATTTCCATTCTAAAGACCATGTTTAGAAGCTTTTAGTTTTGTCATTAGTTTCAAATCAAATTTTTGGGTATATTTTAAAACCAAACAATTAAAGGTCGCTTTTTCATGATACAAAATTATTTTTAACAAATTTCGGCCTCTAGCGGAAAACCGTTTACTTTTGGAATCAAGATATCAAAGCAAAACTATAGGAAAGCAGATTTCCTACATTTTTTGAGCTCTAAAGTTTTTGTGTATCTCTTGTATCTTGAGTTATAGGAAAAAAACCGTTTTTTGAATCAAAAAAATTTTACTTCTTCCGGGTCTTCCATTGGGCAAACTTCACTGTAGAGCAATGGGAAAAATACAAAAAATGTAGAAAATTGATCCCTTTCAAAGATTTAGGAATAGTTACTACCAATAGTTTCGTGGTTTTTGAGATAAAATAAAAAAACTACGAAAAAACAATGATTTTTGTCATTTAGACCTTCATTCAAGCCCCAGGCGGGCCATCTTTTCGGGGGTTTTGACCAAAACTAAGTATGCAGTCTTTGTAATAAGGCCTGCTCCTATGATAATCTTTGATGCAACCAATAATTTTCCCATTATTTCGAAAAGTGCTGCACCCTAGTTTATATGCAAGTTTTATAACCTCAATTATCCATACAAGAGTGCCCTGTTTCCAGAATCAAGAAGCCCGGTAGGTGACGTAAAAAGTGAAAAAACATCCTTAATCCTACTGTATTGCCTCCAAACCTTTTGTTTTAGATTATTTATGTTAAAAAAAGCAAAACAGCAACTCTTTACCATCTGAATTTTATCAACATAACTTGAATACTTAAAAAGCGCGTGAAAAAACCAATCTCAACAGTTTTCAATAAGGAAAATTTTATCAAGTCTCGATACCTTCTCGAACCTCGGTTACCTTCAGCCAGTAACGTAGCCACCCTTTTTGGACGTTTAATCAAACCTCCATACCAGATAGAAACTTCTTAATACCTCATCAAACCGCACTGCTTGATTAAGGGCATAGGTACGGTGACCAACCGTCCTGTATTTCCGGGGACAGTTCTGTATTTCGGCTACGTGTCCCCGGAATTTATTTAAGAAATACGGGACATACAAATGTTCTGTATTTTATTTTGTGTCCCCTATTTGTCCTGTATTTGCACATTTCATTTATTATTTATTATTTATTATTATATAATATGTATAAAACATCAATAAAAACCAGTATTGTTCAGCTAATTCTTACAATATGAAGTTGCATATTTTCATATTTTTATCAATAGCTTAAAAACCTCTTGAGAATATGCAAACTTAAACTGTGTTATATATGTAGTTTCGCAACAGATAGAATCATTTCATAAACGGTTCTCTGACAATTAACAACTGAAATGTCAAAATCATCTGTCTAACCTTTTTTTTTGGCTTGTAAAAATTGTTGAGCTTGTGTTTGCCATGCTCAAATTCTTCCTCGGAAAGAATTTTCTCCATTATAAATATAACGTAGACACAGCTTCGAGCAGCACCATGCACAGGATTTGCTCTGGAAAAGGTTTTTCATATATTGTAGATTAATTTTATTACACTTTATTCAATTCATATATAATTTATATGGGAAAAAAACCTTTCTGGGGGAGGGTTGAACCTCCGAAACCCTCTACGTGTGCACAATCCTGCCTTACAATAAAGACACTATTTTGATAACAAAATTTAATTATCATTTAAACTGTTTCGAGCTGAAAGAATATTTGAGATCACACGGAGACATTTTGAAAATAACTTCTTTTGCCAAAAAATACTAAGAGCCGTTTCCACAATATCTGGGTAAAATTCAACTTGCGAATTGATATAAATTTTATATAAAAATTAGTATCAAAGTGCCAGTTAAGGTTAAAGCCAATTTAAATGTAATTCAAGTACTTAGAAAAAATAAATGTTTTTATTAACGAGCAATAAATAAAGTTAAAATTTTTAAATTTACGAAGGAAATTGTACCGTTAAGATCTTCGTAAGTAGATATACTTTTGCGCTTTGAAGCAGGTTACATTTAGACGTGAAAATCTTTTGTTTTTGCTCATCAGTCATTGTTTGCCTCAATATTTATGTGCCCCCGATTTGTCCCCGATTTGTCCCCGATTTTCCCCCGACTGTCCCCGATTGTCCCCGTTTTTTTCGCATAAATATCGTTTTGTCCCCGATTTTGCTCACACAGACATGGTCACCGTAGGCATAGGTCCCTTTCATATAGGTGATTGAGGTTATAAAATCTAAAGTCGTAAGATACGTTATTTTGTTGTTTTTTTACAATAGCGCTGATAAATCGAAAAAAAAAATTTCAATTCAATTCTGACACAAATCCATCGGATGGATCTTACTGCAATTTTACAGGCTTCTTTTTGAAGTCCTAAGGATACTTCCTGGCCCTGTCGAAAAAAATTTTTTTTTTTTTCCACCCACCCTAGTACATACCTCTGGGATACTGGTACAAAATTTTCTCCATTGTTTTGAGAAGAAATGAAGCACTTCAGGCATTATTCTTTGTATATAAGTTAGAATGGATGGCAGGTCTATTAGTGGAGTCAATAAAGCCTTTTCGCCTGAAGTCCTCAAGAACAGCTCCGATTTTAATGATCGTTTTTTTTTTATTTAAAATCATAAATATTTTGGAGCTGGGATGGAATTATTTATATTTCTAAAAAATATCACTGAAACTACAAAAAAATAACAAAAATAAAAATAGGATTGCTTTAATAGCCGCCTGGCTACCAATGTAAATAACAACGCTTCCAAGAAATTGGGACTTATGAGCATTGAGGATTTTACAAGCATTAAGAACAGCAAAAACCTCTGCCTGAAAACACTACGTTTGGCAGTCTGTAAGATTTTGCTAAGTCAAAAGACTTACAATAAATGCCTGATCCAGTGCCTGTATCTAATTTTGACCCCTCCGTGTATATTTCAAAAGATGCGTTTAAAGGAGCCCAGTTTTCTCTTTAAGATATTACCCCCTGGAAGTTCGTTGGGAGAGAAGGTGTGGTAACAGGTAGTCGGTACCACACACTGGGCTTGAACAGTCGATAGGTGTGATGAAAGTGTCGACAAAATCTGTGAATATGGTTTCATTTCTACTAGTTTAGTGGCCTAAAAAATGCAAACCCCGAAAGCGTAGCTGCTCATTTTCGCGAAATATCGCAAAAATACATATCCCATCTGTATATATAAAAATGACTGTGTGTGTGTCTGTGTGAAGCATTATCACTCAGAAACCATTCGTCCAATTGAGCTGAAAATTTGGAAATGAGTATATATTAGGTATGGGAATGTTTTTATGCTATACACGAAGTTTTCCGAAGGCTTAATAGTCAAAACGAAGAATATCTAGGTACACTAGAGGGAAAATATTTATGGCAAGCTTTCAACAAGTTTTAATTGATAGTTTTTTGAAATACCCGAAGTTTGCGGAAGGTCACCCGACGGCTTCATAGTCAAAACGAAGAATATCTAGATGTACTACAGGAAAAACATCTAAGGCACTATCAACAAGCCTTAATTGAAGGTTTCCTGGGACACTCCAGCTATGCCATTGCCAATTTTTAGGATGGTTTGAAATGAAATTAACTTTCTCAAAATACCTAAATTTTTGTTGGTGACGTGGCAGTGGCGTAAATCAAAATTTTATCCCTGTATACCTTCTAGCTATTGGGAAAAAAACAAAACAAACATGCCTAGCGAAGCGGGCAAAGAAGGCTAGTATAAAATAAAAAAAAAAATTTTAAAAGAAACACAACAAACAAATATAGATGTATTTATTTTAAATGTATTTTGCAATGCTGAATCCTGTATCTCATATGGTTTTTGAGATATCCTAGTTTAAACTAGCAAAAAATACCGTTTATGCTATATTTTGAAGCTATATAACTAGAATATGGAGCGTTCATACGTAGAATCCAATACAATATCTAAAATTTATAATCTTTTTCTTTAAGACCTAAGTTAAATCATGTCAATAGCTTTATTTTTCTCCGAAATATCGTAGACTGAAATAATGAAAAAATAAATTTTTTGCACTTTTTTTAACTTTTTAGGTTAGCATATCTCCAAGAAAAATAAAGACATCGCCATAATTTAAATTAAGTTTTAAAGAAAAAAATTATAACTTTCAGATATTGTATTGGATTTTACGTATGAATGTTCTATATTCTAGTTATATAGCTTCAAAATAAAGCATAAACGGTATTTTTTGCTTGCTTAGGCTAGGATATCTCAAAAACCATATCAGATACAGCAATTCCAAGGCCGGATTCGGATTTAGCGTTGCAAAATACATTTAAAATAAATACTTTTTTATTTGTTTGTTGGGTTTCTTTTTTTAATTTTTTTTTTTTATTTTACATGGGATATGTATTTTTGCGATATTTCGCAAAAATGAGCAGCTACGATTTCAGGGTTTGCATTTTTTAGGCCACTAAGCTAGTACAAATGAAACCATATTCACAGATTTTTTCGATTTGTCGACACTTTCATCACACCTATCGACTGTTCAAGCCCAGTGTGACCACCTATTACATCATAATCCATAAATTGGATTAAAATACTATTATGACCAAAAGATTTCGACTTCCAGAAACCCAATTCTTTAAGTCTAATAGCACTTTTCGCGGCCATGCTTCTAGCAAAAATATCAAATGGTTCTAGGTGAAGAAGCGTTTCCAGTGCAGCTGTGGCAGTAGTTTTAAAAGCCCCAGTAACACTGAGACACGCAATTCTTTGAACCCTGGACAGAATATCCAAATAACTTTGTTTATATAAAGAGTTCCACCCTTATACATCCACAAAATTATTTTCGGTTTAAGGCCCCATCCCTTACCAAACAAGCGTTTACATGAATAGAAAGCAACGTATGCTTTCCTAATTCTATTTTCAACATTTAACTTCCATTTAAGTTTACGGTCAAGAACAATACCCAGGAAAGTAACGCTTCCCTTTATAGGAAGCTAACGCCATCCAAAATTGGATGCCTAAATTGAGGTATTTGATGTTCATTTGAAAAAACAACAACCTCAGTTTTTTCGGCATTAATTCATAAGCCTTTTGAGCTTGTTCAAAGTTTAATGGATTTAAGTTCCAAGACATGATATCACTTAAGATATTCAAGTCATTACCCACTATCATTATACAAATATCATCAGCGTATGCCACTACTCGTACACCCGGTTTGATTAAGCTTTTTATCAAGTCGTCAACAACCAGATTCCAGAGTAGTGGTAAGATAACTCCACCCTGTGGTGTTCCTCTTGAAACTGATTTGCTTAATGTGCAGTTGTTAATTTCAGATTGTGCAACCCTACATAATAAAACTTTTTCAATCAGAGCAGTAACGCAGGGCTCTGTGCCTATACGACGCAGACTAGCAGTTACCGCACTTGGAAGGACGTTACTAAAAGCTAGAGGTATTCCTTTTCCTATAGACATTTTTCAACAACACCAACTACATCATGCAGTGCAGTTTCCGTTGAATTTCCTTTACAGTAAGCGTGCTGTTCATTAGCAAGACCATAAATTATGGTTTTTTCCAGCAAATGATAATCTAAAATTCTCTCAAGCGTTTTTAGCAAAAATGATGATAAACTTATATGTTTGAAGTTTTTTGCAACAGTATGGCTTGGTTTCCCTGCCTTTGGAATGAAGACTACTTTGACATTATTCCATTTGCCAGATATGTATATGTTGCCATAAAGAAAACTTCTATATATGACATTTAGCCATGATTTTAAAAGGGCGGGAGCTTTCTGACGCATAACAGGGTTATCACCATCAGACCCAGGTGATTTGAAGGGTGACAAAGTGTTCACTGCCCAACTGACTTTTCGTCTGTTATAATACTTTCCGCGATACCCCAATTTTTAAAGTTTTGGCTATTGATAGTTTGATCTACATTTTCTGGGTTATCAGGAAAATGCGTATTAAAAAGAATTTTTAAAGTGTCAAACGAATCCTCAGTACAAGACCCGTCGCTTTTTTTAAGAGATCCTAAATTAATCTACTCTTTAGTCAGAATCCTACCTAGTCTGTCTGTTTCGGTTGTACTTTCTATTTAACCGCAAAAATCTCTCCCAGATGTGCGTTTAGCAATCCGGACTGTTTTTTTAAAAATCTTAAGATGGAGTTTAGCTATTCAGAATAGCATTTTAGCCACTTTACGGGAGTGATCAACCTCCTTATTCTACCATGGTGGAGACCAATTTGTTTTTGAAGCATTTTTAAAGGTTGCTTCCACCTAATTGGTAGAAATTTGGTAAATAATGTATATGTGATCAGAAAATGAATGCTTATTAAAAACTTTCCAGTTTTCAACTTTAAAACTATCAGAGTCAGTAGTTAAGGTAATGTCTAAAATATCCGCTCTGTTTTGAGTAAGAAAGTAGGTTCAGACCCTTTGTTACATAACAAAAGGTTTGAATTTAAGATTAAATCGAACAAAGACTCAACTCGCTCATTGATGTCGGTGCTACCCCATTTCGTGTGATGCGAATTGGCATCAATCGATAGCACTAAGCTTAAATTGCGTGCCCCCGCCCAGGAGTACACTGCTTTTACTCTATCTGTTGAAGCAAGCGCATTATGAGGAAAGTAAGCAGACACTTAAAGAAATGACTTTTTTTTGCCCAATATTTCTCCGCGCGAACGACAACCAAGTCAACCAAGAATTTCAGGGGAAACATCTCTTAAATTTTCATCAAAAGACGTTTTGAAGTAATATTGAAGTTTTCAATTGCATAAAAGAGGGCGTGGCACTCTTTCGATCTCTCGCTTTTTTTGTTCATTAGAAGACATTGATAAGTAGTCAGTAGCTGTGTACCAAACTTTTTCAAAATATCTTGTACGGTTCGCGAGATATGACCGGATCAAATTTTAAATTTAGGGCGGTGCCACACCTCCTTATGACTATCTATAAAGTAATAGCGTAGCTCATTCCTTACTCTATGGTAATGGTCATCATTTTCCAAAATTTCCTTAAAATCGCTTTAGCTGTTCTTGAGAAAAATACAATTTTAGGTTGTAAAAAGAGAGAAGATATCTCAAAAATAATACGAGATATAACGATTCTGATGCCAGGCTCGGATTTTGCATCGCAAAATGCATCGAAAATTACTATTTTTAGCTTTGTATGTTGTGTATTTTCCTTTTGTTTTAGAGATATTTGTTTTAAAAAATAAAAATAACTAGCTGACCCGGTAGCGACGTCGCACAGTGATGCGATTAGTACAAGCTAGACGGAAAAAACTCGAAATCGAATTTTTACATTCCGAATATGAAATAATATCAGAAAATATATAATTAACTCATAAGTAATTTTTTACTTACCTCCGCTTTCTACATAAAATACCAAAAATCGTCAAAGTCGGCCTAAAAAATGATGTTTTCCAAATTTGTGTCCATGAAATTAGTTGCTATTTTCACAATTTTTTTTTAATACTTCCCAATATCGAAAAGAGTTGAAAATCGGCACACATTACGGCCAAGATATGTTTTATGGACATATTATAAATTCAAAACCAAATCTTTTAAAATGTTGGTGCTAAAGAATAGAATTTACGGAGATAAATGTGTAAAAACGCCAAATTCTGCAAAACATTTTGGAAAAAAAAAAAAATAATGGTCGCTCCATATTTCTGCCAAACTTTTTTTATTTAATCAGTGTTATGTCTACTTTAAACCCTGGGAATGCCTAAGTCCGCAAATTTACCTTTGACTTTTTTTCTTAATCTATATGATGGTACTAAATATTGCTGTATTAATTAGGCTCTGACAGTATTGTTTGAAATATATATAATTTTAAGTCGATGAGACTTTTTGTGGGGCTTAAATATTTGTAATATAACACACAATATTTTTACGCTGAAAAAAAAAAAATAAATAAATACACGAAATAAAAAAAAAAACCTATTTTAGTGAAGTGTAAATCAGTCTCAGAAACGAAAAATTTGCTTAAATATTTTGGTAAATAAAAAAAAAATGGTCACTTCATATTTTCACCAAACTTTTTTTTTTCAACTAAGTATTATGTCTACTCTAAGAACTAGGAGTGCCTAAGTGCGCAAACTTGACATTGTATTTTTTTTTTTTTTCAACCTATTTGATTGTCCTAAAAATCCTATTAAATTCAATTTCAAATCCAGGTTCCGAATATTTTTTCTCAACATTATGAATGGTTTTTTGGTAATTTCATTACTTTGAGCTCTAATCCGGGTAAAATAACAAACACAACACGTTATGTTAATACACAGAAAAAAAAAATCAATAATAGAAACAAAAATTATAAAAAATAAACGTGGAAAGCCCTAGAAAAGCGATAAATATTATTAATACATTAAAATAATATAATTAAATTATATTTAATTATATAAATAGTATAAATATGCATAAAAAATAAAAAGTATTAATAATAAAACTTATTATAAATGATATGAAGTATATGATGTAAACATTGTTATTTATTTACATGGATAATAGATCCTGAAATATTTTTTTTTTTTTTTAAATCCTTTGTTTATTGTTTTTGTTATTTTTTTTATGTAATAAAACTGAAATAAAACAAAACAAAAGCTTATTTAATCATGTTATTAAAAGTACTCTCGCAACCGAAAAAGTACTTTCTGAAGAGTAAAAAAGGTCCCCTCAAAAATTATCAAATATCATCACTGATACTTGCTAAGCTTTATTATTATATTAATATTATTTATTATACTCATATTATTTATTATATCAATTTTATTAGTGCCTTTGAAATCAAATATTAAACGTCTACTTATAATTTCGTTATTGCAGATTTTTTCGTAAGTTATATTTCAGTTGTATGGGAAGTACCACGCCCACTTGTCCAATCGACAAATTTTGTAACCATAGGTCGTTCCGTTTTTAAGATATAGCCCGAAAGGTAAACAAGTTGTATGGCAGGTGCCACGCCCACTTGTCCAAAAATTCTGAAATAATTTTTTTTGTACTTATCATACCTAAAACATAAAAAACTGCAAAAAAAAATTGTTGTTCGCCCGTTCCCGATGCCTTTTACATATGTTCCAAGTCCCATCCATCTCCGTCGTCCTTCTCTTACAACCTCTCAGGTTTTTCAAGGTGAATAGAATATATATTTATGTACCAACTTTTATAATGATAGCTACAATAAGTGCAGAGGTATAGGATTTTGCATGCTGAATAGTAGACGCAATAAACATCAATGTACCAAGTTTCATGATGATGGCTAATATAGAAACACTGATATACCATTTTGTGTGTTTTTTTCATATGGGGGTGCAACGTCCCCTCGTTCAAACCCCTCAAATTTTGCATGGTACATTATGCATAAGTTCACCAAATTTCATTATCATAGCTTGTATAAGTGCAGAGATATAGTATTTTTTGTATGGGGGGTGCAACACCCGTCCCCCTCAGCGGCATATCACCGTCTTAACATCCTTCTACAGACAATTACACAATTAAAAAATGTGTGTATATCGGCCGTGTAGTTTTCGCGTTCATAAGTTACGTAGTAACACCATTTCATTTTTATATATCGTCCCTTAGCTTCCAACACCGCCTAAGTCATTTTTAGCAACTTTATAGCTTAAACACAATTGGAGCGTACGACAAAATTCGCCCGACGAATATTCATCGCAATAGAACTAGTTTTAATTTTGTCGCCGGCGGCAGCGATTTTTGGAAATGTCAAACTGGAAAATGAAAAAAAATTAGATTTTATAAAACATTTATTTATTAAAATTGTCATCAGAAAACATAAACAACAATTTAAAATAAAAACAACTATTGCCGTCGTCACTCTGATTGTGTTTAACAGAGCAAACTTCGTTGACGAATTTTTATTGACAGCGAATATTCGTCGGGCGAAATTCGTCGTACGCTCCAATTGTGTTTAAGCTATTACAGGAGACGGTGTTCAGGCGGTGTTTAGGCGGTGTTCAGGCGGCAACCAACTTGCGCGCTGTTACTACTTTTTGAATTACGGCTTCTGATTGACTGAAATCTAAATAATGTGACAAATGGTTAGACTAGCAATGAGCAGCTCTAGCAAATACATTTAAATGTCAAAACCGCCAATTTTCGACTTGAGCGGTGTTGGAAGCTAAGGGACGATATGTATATAAGGCCGGGTCAAATATTTTTGGGGCAACGAGTATAGCAACAAAAAATTCTACAAAAAGTCCTAAAAAGCTTTGCCCAAGAAACCATGGGTCAAAAATAAATATCGAGTCACCGTAAATTGCGTTGAAGTTTTGATTTACTACTTTAAAATACAATTAAAAAAAGAAAAAATTCAAATTTTTTTATTCTTTTTTCATATAAAATTCTTTTTTCATATAAAATTATTAAAAGAATTTGAATTTTTTCTTTTTTTTTTATTGTATTTTAAAGTAGTACATCAAAACTTCAACACAATTTACGGCGGCTCGATATTGATTTTAGACCCTTGGTTTCTTGGGCAAAGTTTTTTAGAATTTTCCATAGATTTTTTTGTTGCTATACTCTTTGCCAATTTTTTGCCTCTCGAACAAATTGACCCGGTCTAATGAGCCAAAAAATTAAATCATCATTTAGCCGGAAAGCCAGCGCTTAAAAATAACTTTGCGTTCCTAAAAGCTGGTTTTGTTACAGTTGGTTCTAGTAGTTGTCTACACACATAAACTGTCAGTCAGTTAGGCGAACTGTAGAACAGGCGGCCTCAAACATGTCATGATTTCGATGGTGGTCAAATTAATTTCTAAAGACTGAAAATTATTATACAGATTGTATAATGCATATAAAAAACAATTATGACGGTCAGTCAGTTAAACGTTAGAACAAGGATGGTCAGCAGCCACTTGGAAGGCAAAACGTTTTGTTTACTCAAGAGCGAGGCATCTTACGAAAAAAGCGTACATGCCATAAAATGCTTAGAATCCTTCAAGGAACACGTGTGAATTTTTTTTTTTTTTTTTTTGAAAAATTTTTAACGTAATTTTTTTAAAAATTTCAGAAATTAAAAAAAAAAATTCCGAAAAAGTTCACATGTATTCCTTGGACGATTCTAAGCATTTTATGCCACGTACACTGTTTAGGCGAGTACAAGCCTTTTTGTACCCGTGTACAATTTTTAAAGTATAAAAAAGCGACTGTACAGCGAAACGATTTTAAGCAACTGATTTTATAAGAAATTAATTTTACCATCTAACGTTTTAAATGCAATACAAAATTACAAGAATGTGTGTCCCGTTAGGACATAAGCAATGACAAAAGTAAATAATTAGAATATGCATGTATCTTTGTCTAAACAAAAATTAGAGATGTACTTAAACGCAAAGAAAATAATTAATAAGAAGTACAATTCATACATACTGGTTCGAACGACCACGACTCTAGCTACGCCATCATTACCGCAGATAGTTTCTGTTATGCGGCCAAGTTACCATTTAAGTGGGGGAATATTTTCATCATTGAGCAGGACCAGAGCGCCAATAGAGATGTTGGGCACTGAAGACTGCCACCTATTTCGCTCCTGAAGAATAGTGAGATAGTTCACGCTCCACTTTTTCCAAAACAGTTGTTGCATAAAGCATACTCTTTGCCATCTGTCTAGCCGATTGATATCGAGATGAGTCACATCTGGTTCCACGAAGCTTGTGAATGGCGCACCAACGAAAAAGTGCGCTGGAGTGAGAACATCCAAATCGTCTGGGCTTTCTGAAATTGCATAAAGAGGGCGTGAATTTATTATTGCTGAAATTTGGCACACAAGTGTGCGCAACTCTTCGAAGGTTCAAACTGAAAGTCCAACAACCCGATAAAAATGAGTTTTCGCTGCCTTTACTGCAGCTTCCCACAACCCGCCGGACCTCGGAGGAATGAAACGCCACTCAATACTGTCTTTACGGCACAGCTGATTAACTGCCTTCATGTGGGGCTCTGACAAAAATAAGTTTTTCAATTCCATTAGTTCATTTTTGGCACCAACAAAATTGGTCGCATTGTCTGACCAAATTGTTTTCGGTCTGCCGCGTGTACAAATGAAGCGCTTCAAGGCAGCAAGATATTATGAAGTTGACAAATCCCACACTAATTCCATGTGTGTAGCTTTCGTTGCAAAGCAAATAAATATGCAAATGTAGGTCTTAACAGGGGCCTTGTTGCGTACTTCCGATTTGTAGTAAAATGGCCCACAAAAATCTATGCCTGTAGTGAAGAAAGCTCTGGTTGCCTGTACTCTATCTGGTGGCAAGTCACCCATGATGTGCTCTTGCATTCTTGGCTTGAGCCGAAAACACTTGACGCATTTGTTGACGATGCTGCATACTGCCTTTCGTCCACCAATCGGCCAAAGTTACAATCGAATTGAAGCGAGAAGACTTTGCGGCCCAGCGTGAAGAAATTTACGATGAAAGCGCTCGACTAGCGCATTTGTTTCGGGATGCTGCTTTGGCAATTTAATTGGATTCCGTTGAAGTGTTGAATTTTGAAGACGTCCACCGACTCTCAGCAGACCGAAATCATTTAAAAATGGATTAAGCGAATACAGCTTACTCGAGTGGTCGATGCCTTATTGGGCGAGAAGTGCTTTGTATTCCGCAGCCAAATATATTTTTTGAATCATTCGCAGCAATAAACGAGTTCCCAATTGTATGTCTTGTGGGACAAATGGACCGAATCTTCTTGGCTCAGTCTTGTTTTTTATTGACCAAAATCTTGTGATGTATGCAAAAACACATTGTAGCTTATTAAATGAAGTGTGATATTTGCGCTCGAGAGATAAATCCTAAATGAGAGATGTTGAAATCAAAACTACACGTCGACGTTCAGGCAAATCAGCAATTAATTGAGGCTCTTCTGGCCAATGCGAGCTTTGTTGTTTTAAAAACAGCGGACCATATTTCCAAAGCGATGAATTAACCCTTCAACGACCAGGTCTAAATACGCGAAAGAATTTCAAAATAAAAATACGACAAAATCGAAGTAATGGGGGTTAATAAAACTTTCATTCAAGCAAATGGGGTTTTGGCAAACATACTTGCCTTTAGTCGTTAAAGGGTTAAAAAGCTCTTTTGGTGATGAACCTCGCTCTAAAATATCAGCTGGATTTTCGATAGTTGGCACGTGATGTCATAGCATGTTGTTTGTGATAGTTTGAATTCGACTCACCCGGTTTGAAACAAAAATGATGAAATTTGACGACTCTTTACAAAGCTAAGACAGCACCACTGTTGAGTCAGGCCAGCAATGAATGTCGCAGTCGAATTTATGCGAACTTTTTACTGACTCGAGTAGCTCAGCTAGTAGCAATGCAGCTGAGAGCTCCAATTTTGGAACAGTGAGTGTCTTCAACGGTGAAACTCTTGACTTCGCACATAAAAGGTTGATTTTTACTTCGCCATTACATTCTGAACGGATGTAGACGCAAGCTCCGTAAGCGGCAAGGCTGGCATCACAAAAACCATGCATCTGTAAAGTAGAGTTAGGCATTGATACATACCGAGGAAAATGAAAATTGCGCACGATGTCAAACTCTGCACAGAGATCGTTCCAACTTTTATGAAGATCCTGAGGTAGACTCTCATCTCACTGCAACTTTTGTCTCCACATGCTCTGAAGGAAAATTTTTGCCTTGGTGATGATAAGCTCAATTAAGCCTAGCGGATCGTAGATGCGCGCGATAATTAGAGGATGATGCGCTTGGTGAAACGCTTATTGATGTCCATAGAAGTGAAAGAGAAAACAAAATGATCCAATTTTGCCTCCCAAACAAGACCGAGCGTCTTAGTGACATCGGTGCCATCGTGAAATTTCAAAAATTGTTCTCGATCTGATGCTGATACTTCATCCAATGCCCCAGAATCGTTAGAGCACCACTTTCTCAATAAAAAATTGCCCCTTTGAAGCAACTGCATTGTTTGACGACGAATTTCAGCAGCTCCTTCAACTGTGTCGCTACCAGAGATAAGATCGTCGACGTAAAAATCTCTGCGCCAAGTGGAAATGATTGTTGTTCATCGAGTGCCAATTGATACATAGCGCGTATAGCAAGAAAGGCAGCAGGCTTAGTGCCATAGATAACTGTGTCGAGACTAAATATTTGTATGTCATCCTCAGGATTATCTCTCCACAAGATACATTGCAAATGATTCTGAGGATGCAGCATGCGCACGCAGCGATACATCTTACAGATGTCAGCAGTCAATGCGACTTTAAAAAATCGAAAACGCAACAGCGTGTTGAATAGCTTGGGCTGTATGGTTGGCCCTGTCATCAGCATATCGTTCAATGAGAAACCGCTAGTTGTTTTAGCGGAGCCATCAAAAACGACCCTTAATTTGGTTGTTGAGTTGTCACACTTATGAACGCAATGATGTGGCAAAAAATTAGCTGGAACGCTTGGGTCCAATTTCGCCAAAGACATGTGATTTAAAGTTGCATACTCTTTCAAAAACATTGCATATTGATTTTTTAAATCGGAGCTGCGCTGCAGTTTTCTTTCAAGGCTCTTGAAATGCTGCAATGCTTGTGTGTAGGAATTGCCAAGAAAAGCGATATTTTGTTTTATTGGTAGCCGAATAGCGTACTCACCAGTATTGAGACGAGTGTAGTTTTGCATGAAATGATGCTCGCAGTCGATTTCTTCTTGAGTATGAGTGGAATTAGCATCCGATGAGCAAGTTCGGATTTCCCAAAATCTTTTGACCAGGATGTCTAAATCAGCTTCTTCCTTAGGTGTATATACTGCTGCTAATGAGGATGATTTGTTACGCGAATTTATGTCGCCACCAGAGGCAACCCAACCAAGTCTGGTCTTTTGAAGAATAGGCAAATTATTTGCCAAGCAAATCTGGCCAACGCACATTAGTTCGAAGGATAGAAATGCACCTATCAAAACATTGATGCGTTGCGATTTAAAGAAGAGCGAATCGGCCAGTTTTATGTTGTCAAGAATGTTCCATCCTACTGTGCTAATATCGAAATTTGGTTGATAGTCTGTGATGGTGTTAGTGACGACAGCTGAAAATGAAGGTTCATAATCACCGATTTGTGATTTTACGAATAAATCAACTGCCTTATCAGCTACGAAGCCAGATTCTCCAATGCCAGAGACTTACATTTTTGCAGTGAGTGCCCTTTGCGCAGACAGTTGAGGCACAATCGCAGACGTTTTGCCTCCTTATACCGCAATGCAGGTGAAAGATTGCCGAATCGCGAGCAATTGTAAATCCATTGGAGTCACAAAATAAACAAAATTGTGCAGCCGAAGACGCTACGAACACATGTTCACATTTGTTACCAGATTGAGCACTCTTCTTGACTATGGCTGCAACGGGCGCTGCAGCTTGTAAATTTTCTAGCATACGACATCTTTTTTCCAAGAAAGCTGCCATAGATGACCAATTTGGTAACTCGCGGACCACCAAACCTTCTTCCCTTTAACTTTGCGATGAAATGTCGAGCTTGCAGAATATAAGGTGTATAAGCAGCTCATCCGCAAGTTGCTCCTTGGTGCCCATAGTCAGCAAAGCGCGCAAGTGAGCATTAATCTTGTCACTTAAGTCACGCAAACCAGATGCAGAGCCACTCTCAACGCCTTTCAGCTCAAAAATTTCTTTGATGTGTGCCTGAGAATTAATTAATTTATTATCAAATCGATTTTTTAATAATATTAAGGCCTCATCATAATTTGCTTCAGTTGGCTCAAGTGAGCGTATTGTATGCAGCGCAGATCCTTTTGGACTTGCATGAAAGTGCTGGAATTTTTCGATCTTTGTTAAATCCGAAACGTCGTTAATGACTGTATTAAACATGGCGAAAAAATTTGGCCATCCTGTATATGCACCGCTAAACTTTGGAATCTGCAACTCTGGATGCCTTCTGCGCTGCGAAATGACAAACGAAGGTGTAACATCATCCATAGAAAATCGACGAGAAGTAAACGAGTGCTTTGAGTCTGCATTGTTGCAAGCTTTCATTTTGCGCATAACCTTCGCTTCAATTTCCATGTACAAATCTACAAATAATGTTTGCAGCTCACCGCATAAATTGCTGGTGTCTACTCCTTGAAGTTGCAAAAGCGCAGTTTCAAATTTTCTATGCATACTCTCGAGCAATTCGAGACGAACGGACAAGTCAGCATCATCAAATTCCTCAAGCTTTTTTGGAGTTAACTGCTTATTATGATAATCTAGCTGCCTTTTAATTAAAGCACATTCCTTTCCCAAAGTGGATGCAGCTTTAGTTGCTTGAAAAGTAGAGCCTTATCCCATAACAGCGCCACCAGACAACGGCATTATCGAGTTGTTAATATACGCGAATAAAAATTAAGTTGCACGCAATTTATTTTGCTTTTTAGCAAAAGTTAATTTAAAAAATACGTCGCGAAATTTATTAAGTGATGCAGATTAGACGAGTTCTAAAATGTCATCACGTCGGGGTCACCAAATGTTTAGGCGAGTACAAGCCTTTTTGTACCCGATTTGCAAAATTTTTAAAGTATAAAAAAGCGACTGTACAGCGAAACGAATTTAAGCAACTGATTTTATTAGAAATTAATTTTACCATCTAACGTTTTATATGCAATACAAAATTACAAGAATGTATGTCCCGTTAGGACATAAGCAATGGCAAAAGTAAATAATTAGAATATGTATGTATCTTTGTCTAAACAAAAATTAGAGATGTACTTAAACGCAAAGAAAAAAATTAATTAGGAGTACAATTCATACACAGTAATTTAGCATAGGTTACAGTTATTCAGTAATATTTAAATAAAGTAAAATAAAAGATATAAATTTGTTACTTCTCCCGACATACACTTCTTACGTAAGATGCCTTCCTGTTGAGTAAAAAAAGCATTTTGTCTTCCATGGGGCTGCTGACCAGCCTTGTTCTAACGTTTAACTAACTGACTGACATCATTGTTGTTTATATGCATTATACAATCTGTATAACAATTTTTAGCCTTGAGAAATAAATTTGATCACCATCGCAATCATGACATGTATGGGACCATATATCAGCCGCCTGCTTTACAGTTCGCTTGACTAACCGACAGTTTATGTGTGCACACAATTACTATAACCAACTGTAACAAAACCAGCTTTTAGAAACGCAAAGTTATTTTTAAGCGCTGGCTCCGGCTCTCCGGCTACATGATGATTTAATTTTTTGGCTCATCATTCCATAAAAAGGTCTATATACATTAGACCGAGTCAATTTGTTCGGAAGGCAAAAAATTGCCAAAGAGTATAGCAACAAAAAAATCAGTTTTAAGAAACGCAAAGTCATTTTTAAGCGCTGGCTCTTAGACTAATATCTCTGAAACTATTTAACGTACATCGATGAGATTTTGTACATATGTAAAAACTGCTAAGGCAAATGTGTATTGGAGAAATGGGGGTATCACGCCTCCATAAATATCACTTCATCATGTCTCTGAAAATATTTAACGCACATGAATGAGATTTGATACGTGTATACAAAGCGTCAGGACAAATAATGTTCACTGGGAAAATGGGCGATGCCACACCCCTAAAAAAAAGATCATAATTTATCAGAATTGGTTCGTATTAGTACAGTCATTCTGGCATCAAAAAGGGTCTGAAAGTTCGAACGTTGAGAGAAACTCAAAAAAGTTTTTGATATGATTTTGTGGCTAAACCGTAGGCCGCACAGAAAATTTTGATGAACGAAAAATGAACACAATTAAATTGTCTATAACTTTAGTCATTATTAACATAGCTCTAAAACTTGCTGTAACAAAGTTAGAGGGCGCCAAAGTCGACAAATCCATTTTTTTTGCACTTTTTTGGATTTTTGAGGGTCAAATAATTTTTTTTTACCATCGCAAATTTTTTCACAGTAAAGAGCATAAATAAACCTAAAAAATTTATGCAGACTTTTTTTTTCTACCATGCACCGTTTAGGAGATACATTGCATTTCAACCCCTTTGTTGGCATTGGCGCGTTTCTGCGTCTAAGTTTTTCGTGCCCAGCGCGGCATTGACGCGTTTCTACGTCAACTGCTTTTTACCTATGTAATAAGACAAGACATGTTAAGACTTCTTTGGGCCAGCAGGCTCGATGATATAACGTTTGAAACATAGTGATGCAGCCCCGTGAAAGGCAAAACGCATTTTTGAAGTTTGTTTATTGACTGTTTTTTTTGCTTGTATAGTACTAATGAAAGTACCAACGCGCTTTTTCTAAATTGAAGTATGATAATTTTATATTGAACTAATTAAACAGTCATTTTTGCAACTTTTCAACAACAGACGAAAGCAAGTGTTAACATGGAAATTGATTACATATGTTTCGGCTACTTCCACATACATATTTATATATTTTCATATATAAACATGTATATAGCCTCATCAGATCAGTTTTAGTTAAATCTTGCCAGAAACCGTACTCGAACCCGTGACTCCGGTTTTCTAATGAAAGAGAACGCGGTGCTTAAGCGATTGTGCTATAGGTCACGAGTAAACTCTCTGAGCAGGATCGCCATTATGAACAAATCATAAGGCTCACTAGCGCCGTCTGTTGTGAAAAATTGCCGAATTGTTAGTTGGTAACACACTCTGGTTTTGAGACATGCTACGCTAGCTACAATTAAAACCTACAAGGGCGGATTTGTTTTCCACATACAATGCAGGCTCTCGAAATTACGAGAATTTTAATGATAGATAGGCAGGTTCCCCTAGATAAATTATGAAGTTTGTTTATTGACTGTTTTTAGTTCAATATAAAATTATCATACTTCAATTTAGAAAAAGCGCGTTGGTACTTTCATTAGTACTATACAAGCAAAAAAAACATTCAATAAACAAACTTCATAATTTATCTAGGGGAACCTGCCTATCTATCATTAAAATTCTCGTAATTTCGAGAGCCTGCATTGTATGTGGAAAACAAATCCGCCCTTGTAGGTTTTAATTGTAGCTAGCGTAGCATGTCTCAAAACCAGAGTGTGTTACCAACTAACAATTCGGCAATTTTTCACAACAGACGGCGCTAGTGAGCCTTATGATTTGTTCATAATGGCGATCCTGCTCAGAGAGTTTACTCGTGACCTATAGCACAATCGCTTAAGCACCGCGTTCTCTTTCATTAGAAAACCGGAGTCACGGGTTCGAGTACGGTTTCTGGCAAGATTTAACTAAAACTGATCTGATGAGGCTATATACATGTTTATATATGAAAATATATAAATATGTATGTGGAAGTAGCCGAAACATATGTAATCAATTTCCATGTTAACACTTGCTTTCGTCTGTTGTTGAAAAGTTGCAAAAATGACTGTTTAATTAGTTCAATATAAAATTATCAAACGCATTTTTACTCAAGAGGGAGGCATCTTACGAAAAAAGTGCACATGGCATAAAATGCTTAGAATCATCCAAGGAACAAGTGTGAATTGTTTTTTTTTTTGAAAAATTTATTAAAAATGACGTTAAAAAAAAATTTATTGCTAAAAAAAAATTAAAAAAAAAACAATTCACACTTGTTCCTTGGATGATTCTAAGCATTTTATGCCATGTGCACTTTTTTCGTAAGATGCCTCCCTCTTGAGTAAAAATGCGTTTTGCCTTTCACGGGGCTGCATCACTATGTTTCAAACGTTATATCATCGAGCCTGCTGGCCCAAAGAAGTCTTAACATGTCTTGTCTTGTTACATAGGTAAAAAGCAGTTGACGTAGAAACGCGTCAATGCCGCGCTGGGCACGAAAAACTTAGACACAGAAACGCGCCAATGCCAACAAAGGGGTTGAAATGCAATGTATCTCCTAAACGGTGCATGGTAGAAAAAAAAAGTCTGCATAAATTTTTTAGGTTTATTTATGCTCTTTACTGTGAAAAAATTTGCGATGGTAAAAAAAAATTATTTGACCCTCAAAAATGCAAAAAAGTGCAAAAAAAATGGATTTGTCGACTTTGGCGCCCTCTAACTTTGTTACAGCAAGTTTTAGAGCTATGTTAATAATGACTAAAGTTATAGACAATTTAATTGTCTTCATTTTTTGTTCATCAAAATTTTCTGTGCGGCCTACGGTTTAGCCACAAAATCAAATCAAAAACTTTTTTGAGTTTCTCAAAAACGGGGGGGTGGGGGACTCGACATTTTGAATTTAAGCTTTTCTAATGGACCACTAACTACTGACAAAAAATCAGAGCGGGGGTCAACGTTCGAACTTTCAAATGCCAGATTGACTGTACTATATGTAAAATGGATACAAACAAATCAAATGCTTTGGAAAAATTGGTGATGCAATGTCAACTTAACAAGATAAGGTGAAACAACGTTCATCGAGAAACCCTAGTTTTTTAAAGATTTTCAATTTAAAATTTGTATGGTGGAGAAGAGTGACCTGTCTCTGATTAAAATTAAATTAAAAAAAAGTATAAATCATTTTTGGGTAAAATTAAAACAATTTGTAAGAGACATCAATGGACAATATTCTAAAATGAGTCACTTTGAAATATTGGCTTAAATCGTCGTTTGAATTGTTGGCCGCGAAAACTAATTGTTTTTGCCCCGTGCGACCGCTTTGGCTTTTTGCAATTATCTTGAAAACTAAAAACTGCCCAAAATCAAACTACTAACCAATGATATTGCCAATCAAAAGCTATAAGTTAAGCCTATTGTCGAAATAAAAATACGTTTTATTTTGACTTTTTTATACCCTACACCCAGGGTACATTCACTTTGTCCTTCCGTTTGTAACGCAGAGAAGAAGACAGGTATAGAAAAGTATATACATACAATATATTCTTGATCAGCGTCACCTCCTGAGTCCATATAGCCATGTGCGTCAGTCTGGCTGGCTGGGTTGGTATTTAAAATGATACTTTAGGAGTATTTTTCACGACAATGCAATCGACATACACATAAATACTACGAATGGTAAGCGCAAGCTCTGAAAAAAAACTGAACGAATTCGGACAAGAGGGCGTGGCATCTCCCATATAAGCAAAAGCTTTAAAATGCTATACTAAAAAAAGAGTTTTTTGAGATAGTCCAAATAAATCAGATACTAAGGACTATAAATGCACGCTCTGAGCTAAAACTAGACGAACACGGACAAGAGAGCGTGGCGCCTCCCATATAAGCAAAAGATTCAAAACGCTATGCTGAAAACGTCTTTTTAGGTAATCCAATCGAATTTCACTCAGACACCAAGAACTATAAATGCAAGCTTTGAGCAAAAACTGGGTGAACTCAGACAAGAAGGCATGGCACCTCCGATATGAGAAAAATTTTAAAAATACTGCAGAATAGGGTATTTGATGCTTGGCCGGGCCAAAGTTTACACCCTTACTAGTTGTAACTTCAAACTTGTGCGACGGTCCCGTGTGACGATATGGAAATGCCCATATAGAAGATTCCGTCCCAGCTCTAAAATGTTTTTGATATAAAATAATCAAATTCGGAGCTGTTCCTTCCGCATTTTGCTTGTTTTATGGATTTATTGACTCCACTATATACCTTTCTGCAGTAGCCAAGTTTGAATATTGTTTGCGCCAGATTTAAATGGGTTAAAAGTGGAGACTGGCAATTTAACTTCGTCAATGGTATAAATTCTACGGGCTAAGGAGAGGTTCCGTCTGGTTGCCACCAGGAATTTGATATCCCTGATTGGTCCCCAAGACTATTCGCTCCTAATGCAGCCTTGAAATTGTGTCCATTAGTAGCTGTCCAGTTTTTTCTCGGCTTTCCGTATAATCTCCATTTAAGTGTTGAATTTCCGTTTGAGTGGTCTTTTGTAAAGGACTTTTGGAGTCTTGTAGCTGTTGGGAGTGTCTCAATCTCCTCACACTACTCTCTTCATGATGCCTTTTTCACCGTCTCAACTATAACAGTCTGTTAGGGTAGTTCTGTATGTTGCCCAATCCCTATTAGATTTAGCCCTATCAAAGAGTTGACGAGCTTTTAGCCGCCACTTATCAAATCCTCGCTCTACCAAGGCACGTTACCAGAAAGTCTTTTAATTTTTGGTGTGCAGCTTTTCTTGAAAGCATCAGTGATAATATTTGTAATTGTGTTAAATTCACGATCTAATTCTTGTGAGTTAGTTATTTTCCCACTCAGGCATTCAATACCCTGGTCTTAATGGAAAGTATTCAGAGACCAGTTAGATCTTTTAACATCTCTAACTGCAAAGTTGTCTTCTCTATCACCCCTCAGATCAAAGCCTATGTAGCGATGATACGATAAGAAGATTTCATGCATCACTTTCCAGTTAGAGATTTGAAATAAAAGGGCGTTAGGAAATAACGCCCAAGGAAACAACGCCCAAAAAAAAAAACCAAATAACGCCCAAAAATAAAATGACGTAATAACGCCCAAAATAAAAAACGAAATAACGCCCAAAAAATATGAAATAACGCCCAAAAACAAAAACGAAATAACGCCCAAATTATTTTCATATAAATTTGGGCGATAATCATTTTGGAAATAACGCCCAAAAATTTGGGCTTTATTTCGTTTTTTTGGGCGTTATTTCGTTTTATTTTTAAAAAATGAAATAACGCCCAAAAACGAAAAACGAAATAACGCCCAAATTATTTTCATACAAATAAATTTTGGGCGTTATTTCCAAAATGATTATCGCCCAAATTTATATGAAAATAATTTGGGCGTTATTTCGTTTTTGATTTTGGGCGTTATTTCATATTTTTGGGCGTTATTTCGTTTTCTTATATTGGGCGTTATTACGTCATTTTATTTTTTGGGCGTTACTTCATTTTTTTTTTGGGCGTTATTTCGTTTTTTTAAAAAAAAAGGAAATAACGCCCAAAAAAACGAAATAAAGCCCAAATTTTTGGGCGTTATTTCCAAAATGATTATCGCCCAAATTTATATGAAAATAATTTGGGCGTTATTTCGTTTTTTTTTTTTTGGGCGTTATTTCCTTGGGCGTTATTTCCTTGGGCGTTATTTCCTAACGCCAAATAAAAGTACTAGCTAGGGTAAGATCTAAAATCTCCCTCCTAACGACATTTACAAAGGTGGGTTCATTGCGCCGGTTTGCTATCACTAAGATTTTTGCAGTAATAAATTCATAGATAGACTCACCTCTCTTGTTTGTATCCATCTTGCCCCATACCGTGTGTTGCGCGTTGGCAATTAAGCTGCCTCCTACTAGAGGGGTCAGCACTGAGTCCGCAGTGGAGCATTAATTCCCCTTCCGAACTCTGCCATCTTTTGTGGCAAGCAGAGAAGCCGTAACGTCTGGGCTGTTTCTTTTCCACTGCCCCTCCCTGCCGCGAGTGTCTAAAGTGTGGTACTTCGCCCAGCGGTTGCCCTCTTAGCAGGTGGTGCATTCACGGTTTTCGATGTTGTGGGGCGATTTTCCTGTGCACCACTCTCAAACTCTCCTGCTGTTGCCCTATTTCGCTTCAGCCTCGGTCACAGCTGGGCAGTTTCAAACCAAAGAGCACTTTGTTTACCAGCTTTTCAACCTTTTCGGCCGATAGGGAATCCAGAGCAACTGCGAGCTCAACAAGCTTGCCTTTCTGAACACTGTTCAGTAGTCGCCAGTCCCCTAGATGGACGCCCGGGCCTTGACTTGACCCAGTATTCGCTAGTTCGTCCAGGTACTTGAGCAAGGGAAGTAGCCGATGAAAATCTGGGCTTTTGGCGCTGCTGCCTCTTCCACGACTTTCAGTTCAGCACCCTCCCAAGGATCAAAGGCTGGTATTGAAGCCTTTAGCCAGGCTACTGTTACGTCATCAAGACAGTTGATGACTAGCCAATCAAACTCAAAACTGCAGCCGGCAAAGTGTGGTTTTACCAGGCTATCTCTGTCGTCATAAAATCCTTGAAGGATACAATTTTTCACGGCAACAATTTGTTCATGACACCATATTCCCCCCGGAAATTTTTTATTTTTTTTTTTAAATGAAGAGCCTAAAATTCGGCGTTTGGGCCCAAAATTAGCCTATAATTAGCCTATAATTCTGGCATTTTTTTTTTTTTCAATTCTGCCATTTTCGCTCTGCTAGCTTAATGTACCTAGTATAAGTTAGTGATTCCTCACTATGAACAGTGGCACAGTTTGAACTTTGTTGATCATGCAAAGCATGAATATGTTGACGTGACAGTGCATCAGCCACGTAATTTTCTTTGCCCGGCTTATAAAACAACTTCGCTTTGTGTTCAGCAACAAAAGCCTTCCTGCGCTTAATTTAAGTATTAGAGTTTCGATCTGAAACTGAAAACGTCAATGGCTGATGATCTGTATAAATATTGAGATTTCCAACACTATAGAGATAATTACGAAAATTTTTTAAAGCCCAAACTCTCTCTCATTTGTTGCAAAGTATAATTCATTATCTTTCAATGTTCTGGAAATCATAGTTATAGGTTTCCCATTCTGTGAAAGAACTGATAAAGGCCATGTGACGAGGCGTCTGTCGTAGGATCAAAAAGTTTTTTGAAATTGGGGTGTATTAGTATAACGTCTTCAGACATTAAAATTTCTTTAAGTTTAATAAAAGCTTGAAGTTCTTCTTGTTTTAAATCGATGTGTATTTTTTTTGACTTGTTGGCACTTACTTTGCCATTTTCGCCTTTTAAAATATTAGTCAAGGGCCTTGCTATAGAAGCTAAGTCCTTTATAAAACCTACAATTGATAGCTAAATCTAAAAATGATCATCGATCGCCCTTTGGAAAATGCTGGGGGCATTTTTTAGACCGAAACTCAAAACTCATATTTTCCGTTATTTACGGAAAATGCTGTCTTTTCTCTATCTCTTTCTGAGAGTTCAATCTGGTGAAATCCTGTCTTTAAATCGAGGGTTGCGAATTAGTTAGCTTTACCCAAATTCAACAAAATGGCCATAATATTCAGAATGGGATATTTGTCCTCAATAGTTTTTTGGTTAAGCTTACGTTTCCTTTTTTGTCAACAACCCAAACAGGGCTGTCGTAAGGCGACCAGGATGATCTAATTATACCGTTTGCTAAAAGTTCTTTAATTTCAGCATTTACAAAATCGGCAACACTTATTGGGTATTGCTATAATTTGGAATAAATGGGTTCACTGTGCTCCATTCGAATCGAAGCTACAATGTTTGTATTGTAAGGCAGTGATTCGTTAGGATGAGCAAATGCATTTTTTCTACCTTTCCTTACTTTATGAAATTTGTTCTTCTAGAGGAACATGCTCATCATAGATTTTCATAAAATTTACGTCCTTGCATATAAAAAATTTAAGTTTCTCTATTCCCGAATCAAAATTTATTTCTTTGTTCTTTAAATCAATTTTCACATTGATTTAATTTAATAAATAAGGCCAATTATTCCATCAAAATCTGAGAGACTAAAAAGAATAAAGAAATTTGATGTTTCTCCAAATAAATTCATAAAACATTTTTTTTTTTTTATGTAATTCTTTCCATGAATTGAAGAAACTAAGAAAGGGGTTTCAGCCGGCATAATATGTTTCAGTTCTATTAGTGGCTTAATGTAATTTTTTAAAGCCCCTGTATCAATTAATAGCTTTATAATTTTCCCTGCTAAAGTTCTTTCTATACTCTGGTAGAGCTCAAAATGACATCCACAGGGATACAGTTGGATCTTTGTTAAGTAAAACTGCAGTAAAGGCAGTTATGGAATGGAAACGTGTAAACGAAAGGCTCATTTGGTGCAGATTTCGAACCCCCGCAAGAAATATTACCATCTTCCAAGCATACGTGCCCACCGAGAGAGAGAAACCAAAGATGAATTCTACAGCCAGATCGCTGCAGCGATAAACAGTGCTCACAAGAACGACATCATAATGGTTATGGGCGGTTTGAATGCCAAAGTAGGCTCAGTAAACCTTGACCTTGAGCACGTGATTGGAAGACATGGTTTTGGTGCGAGAAACTACAATGGAGAGCTTCTCATTGACGCCTGCAATGCAACCGGTCTTGTCGTTGGAGGCACGCTATTCCGACACAAAAAATGCCATAAAGCTACTTGGGTGTCTCCAGACAACATCACTGAAAACCAAATCGACCACTTCTGCATTAGCAGAAAATGGAGAGGGAGTTTTCTGGACGTACGAGTAAAGAGGGCCGCTGACATAGGCTCCGACCACCATCTTCTCGTCGCGGTCATTCGACTAAGACTTGCCGCTAATGAACGTCCCAGCGAACAATCTGCAGCAAAAAAATTCGACGTGCTTAAGCTTAAGAACGACGAGATACGCAGATCTTTCGTAGAAGAACTTAAAACAGTTCCGATCGATTGTGGTGGAAGTATTAATACTTCATGGAGGGCAGTTAAAACGGCGTTCTTAAGCTCCAGTGAAAAAATACTTAGGTTTCGACCCTCGAACAAGAAGCACTGGATGAGCGAGGAAACGGGGGTCTTGTTGAAAAAAGAAGAAGCGCGAAAAAACTGAGAGACGACGCTAAAACTAGAGCGCAAAAGAACGTCGCAGAAAAGTTCTTTAACTCTCTCAGTAAAGAAGTCAGGCGATCGTGCAGACAAGACAAAATAAGAATGTATAACGACCTCACGAGCGAAGCCGAAAGCGCTGCAAATGCTCAAAACTTTAGGCAGCTTTACGATATCACCCGCAGATTATCTGGCAGAAAACTCCAACAGAGCCGCCCTATCAAAGACAAAAATGGAAATATCTTAACATCCGCGAACGAACAACTAAAGAGATGGAAAGAGTTTTTTTGTGATATACTAAATCCCATGTCTACCACATCCCCGCAACCAGAATCACCAACTACAACTGCCGCAGCGACTCGCAGTAGTAGTCGAATACAAGCACCACCGCCTACAATCGATGAAATAGTGAAAGCTTTTCAAAGCATGAAAAACAACAAGGCCGCTGGTATAGATCAAATAACAGCTGAACTGCTAAAGGCATGCCCCATAACATCAGCTAAAATTCTCCATCCTCCCCTCACCAAAATCTGGAGCGAAGAGCGTTTGCCAGAAGATTGGCTACATGGTATGTTAGTCAAACTACCGAGGTGACCTAAGCGAGTGCCGAAACTATAGAGGCATTACCTTGCTCTCAGTACCATAAAAAGTATTGACGAAAGTGCTTCTGAACAGGGTAAATAAAAAACTTCATTCGGCCATTCGAAAGCAGCAAGCAGGATTCCGGCGAAACCGATCATGCGTGGATCAAATCAACACCCTCAGAATAATTGTCGAACAATCAAGCAAGTGGCGTGCTGCACTTCAACTTGTCTTCGTAGACTATAGCACTGCCTCCGACAGTGTCTCCCGAGGAAACATCTGGGTTTCACTGCAACGAAGAGGTATTGCCACAAAGGCCATAAACTTAGTACGTGCACAATATGAAGGCGTTAAATGCAGTGTGTTACACAACGGGTTGTTGTCACCGACATTCACCACTAATTCAGACGTACGGCAGGGGTGTCTACTATCACCATCACTCTTCCTTATCGTTCTTGATGATATCCTAGATAAGGTCAAAAGGGGTAGCCAATGGAACTTTACCGAACATCTGGAAGATCTCGACTACGCTGACGACATCTGCCTCTTATCATCCAAACATTCAGATATGCAAAGTGAAATTGAAGACCTTGTCTTGGAATCACAATAGGCCGGCCTAAAAATCAACGTATCCAAGACTAAAAGCATGAAGTTAAACGCAAACAGGAATGACATCACGTTTAGAGCTGGCAGTGATGACATCGAAAACATCGATAGCTTCACGTATTTAGGCAGCATTATCTCCATGGATGGTGGAGCAAAAAAGGTTATCAACTCAAGAATAGCAAAAGCAAAAGGCGCGTTTGCTCAACTGAACAAAATATGGTCTTCATCCGTTATATCCACTAGAACGAGAGTGCGCATTTTTGATTCGAATGTGAAATCGGTTTTGTTATATGGGTGCGAAACATGGCTTGTTACTGAACAACTAACGAACAAGCTGCAAGTATTCGTCAACAAATGCTTAAGGCGTATACTAAAGATTTGGTGGCCTCGCACTATATCAAATGCCGAGCTACATCAAAAATGCAAACAGAAGGCTATAGCAAACGAGATCAAGCTGCGCAGATGGGGATGGATTGGTCACACTCTCCGGAAACCACACAGCGAAGTTTGTCGCCAGGCTCTTGAGTGGAATCTAAAAGGCAGTAGAGCACGTGGTAGACCCAAAACCAACTAGATAAGGTCGCTGGGAAAGGAAATCCAAGAATCGGGAAAGTTGTGGCAAGAGATCAAAGTCATCGCAAGGGATCGCGACGAACGGAGATGTTTCATATTGGCTCTATGCTCCTCCTAGGAGTTAAAGGAGAACACATACATACATACGGTAGCAGGGATCTGCCTCTAAAAAATTAACGAAGTCACAATGACTAGATTCTTCTTTCACACTCTGCTAAATCGGAATATTCGCATACAGTAGCATTTACTCTTTGAAGTTTTGGACCTGCTGTGCCTAATTGCCATTATTTTTCTATTGGTATTTTGTCGATTGACGAAAAAGAGAAGATAATGGGTCTACTAGCATCGCCTCACGCTGAGTTTGCTTGTTATGAACACTGTTCTTATCTTGATTG
Source organism: Calliopum simillimum (assembly GCA_951812925.1). Taxonomy (NCBI): domain Eukaryota; kingdom Metazoa; phylum Arthropoda; class Insecta; order Diptera; family Lauxaniidae; genus Calliopum; species Calliopum simillimum. The sequence continues at coordinate 56,123,156 of OX638370.1, read as the reverse complement.
GTCATATTATAATATGGGTTTTTTCTTGGATAAGAGTTTCCTTGAATGTTTGTTCCATATGCCTGTCTTCGGTTTTAATAGCGAAGGTTGCTGTAAAAACATAGCGTTCATGGTTAGCTTCAACTTCTTGAGTCAAAGCCAAAGCAGATGGCAAATCAGGTGGACTGGATGAGAATATTATATCCGACAATGGTCTTTTATCACCAGAAATGAATAAACGAAGAGCATCTGAACTGTACTTTGCATTAATTGATGACGCTAAAGAACTCTCATAGGTCATCAAAGTTTTATTTGTGATCAAAGTCAGCTTGAGTTCGACCTCGTCATAAAATTGAAGAACAAATACCGTTGTATTTTTCATATAACTTATAGGCAGTATGTGCCGCCTGTCTCCAGGAGACATAAGTATCCTGTTGCCCATTGAAATCGAGTAAGGATTTTACCAAGTCAAGTGGTTCATAATTTTTCTACTGTTACATTAGTTGTTCTGGTTTTATTTAATAAATTATATATATATTTGCAATGTTCGAAATGATGGCTAATTTATAGTTGTAACTATTTCCCTTTTTTACACATACATATTTTGTAGGCAACACAGGTCACTATATGTAATAATCTGTTAGTCCTTTCTTCTTGTTCAATAAAATCAGTCTCGCACTATCAACCGAATAGCAAATGTCTTTACTTTCGTTCTACGTCGGTGTAGTTGTTAGACTCGATATAGAGTCCACTCAGTCGGTCAACAGAACCCTAAAACTGCCCCATGTTTTGGTCCTTCGAGCGCCAACTAAGGATCAACGCGGAAAATTCCTAATATAAAAAAAAAAATTTTTTAAAAATTCCCATTGGAAAAAAAAAAATAAAAATTTTTACAAAATTTTGAAAACGTGTTATTCTCGCGTTGGGATATAAAATTTATTAAAAAAAAGTGCATAAATATTCCTATTGGGAAAAATAGTCTTGCATTGAGACATAAAATAATATTTCATACTTGAGAACATCAAAGTGCATAATTAAAAATTTGTCCCAACGTGAAAGTCATTTCAAAGTTAACATTTTGTATATAAACGGATAAATACATAATCACAGTTGGTTTCCCCTGTGCATTATATACTCGTACAAAAAATTAATTTCCCTTGTGCGTTATGGTTGAACAATTTTGTCTGAGATGAAGAACTCCCAAGATCATTTTCTGTAAAATGGCTAACGTTTCGACAAAATTACGAATGTTTCAACAAGCTACAAATTCAACGGTGGATCAACATCAGCCCTTCGATGAAGTTCCAGCTATGTGGCTTTTCAGATGCATCAGAAATGGCGTATGCAGCTGTTGTTTACTGCAGAGTTCAGTCAAATCATGGCCCAAATATCATTCTTCTCACTGCAAAGACCAGAGTAGTACCTCTCAAACAAGTGTCTCTACCTCGGCTAGAACTTGCAACCGCTCTATTGCTAGCTAAAGTTTTGAAAGCTGTCAAGGTCGCTTTGATGATCAACGATGTTGAATGCATAGCATGGACAGATTCAATGATAGTTCTTGGTTGGCTATCCTTACATCCACGACGATGGAAAGCCTATGTTGCAAACAGAGTTTCGGAAATCATTGATATAATTCCTCGGCTATCATGGCACCATGTCGTATCATCAGAAAATCCTGCAGGTGCTGCAACGCGTGGATTAGAGCCAGAAGTACTTTTAAACTGTTCTCTCTGGTGGCATGGTACCACCTGGCTTCCACTGGGAATTTTTTCGCAGAAAATGTCTTATTTTCCTGGGCTAAAGGTGCTTTATGTGATTTCAGTCTGGAATCGAATTGTGAAAAGAGACGTAACAACGGTGCATCCTTTCCAATCTCATACACCGCAGCAGAAATCCATGCAGCTTTGCTCCATTGCGTAAGATGGTCTCAATCGCAACATTTTTCTGAAGAATTTCAACAATTGTCAAACGATAGACAACTCTCCACGAGATTTTCGATTCTTGAACTTTCACCATTTCTCGACTCTTCTTCAATTCTACGTGTTGGTGGGCGACTCAAAAGTGCAGTTTGTAATGACAACAATTTTGGATAACTAACTGTCGCCGACTAATCAAACAAGAAATCAACAAATGCGTAGTCTGCACTCGCTTTCGTGCTTCGACTTGCTCGCAACAAATGACAGATCTTCCTAGCAGCCGTGTAACTCAGGCTCGTCCATTTTTACGCACTGGCATAGATTATGCTGGCCTTTTTTTTGATGAAAGTCCATGAAAGTAGAAAAGCAGCTCCGATCAAAGGAAATATCGCAGTTTTTGTATGTCTTTCCACAAGGGCAATGCATCTTGAAGTCGTTTCGGACTTGACATTAGACGCTTTTCTTGCAGCTCTGAAGCGATTTGTCTCTCGAAGAGGTCTACCATCAGATATACACAGTGATAATGGCACCAACTTCTTTGGTGCTAACCGAGAACTAATGAAAAACTTCAAACAAATATCAAAATCTAAAGAAGTCGGTTCTTACATGGCACATGCGCAAATTAACTGGCATCGCACCACATTTTGATGCTATCTGGGAATCAGCCGTCAAAGCTACCAAATTTCACTTGCGGCGTGTTATCGGCGAAATCAAGCTCACACATGAAGAGCTTTCTACTTTGCTCTGCGAAATTGAAGCGCAACTCAATTCTCGCCCATTTACAACCTTTTATGATGACGTCATCGATAATATCAATGTACTAACTCCAGGCCACTTTCTCATTGGCCAACCATTGCTGAGCCCAGCCTAGAACATCTTAAACTAAACCGTTTGTCTCGTTGGCAGCTACTCACTCGCTTACAACAGGAGTTTTGGCGTCGATGGCAACGAAAATATCTCATAACGCTGCAGCAGCGTTCCAAATGGTATATCGAAAAACAAAATTTGAAAGCTGGTTCAATTAAACTAGCCTACGAAGAACATGTTCCACCATCTTGCTGGCAAATGGGCTTAATCACTGAAGTGCACCCAGGCAAAGACAACTTAGTTCGTGTGGCAACAGTAAAAACTTCAAGGTCTATCATGAAGCGTCCAGTTATCAAACTGTGCATGCTGCCTATTGAGGGTTAAGGTGTCCGTTAACAGCCGGGAGAATGTTCTGGTTTCATTAAATAAATTATGTATTTGTTTGCAATGTTATACTAATTTTACGAACTTTTAGTCATTATTTGCAAGAATCTAAAATTCTATGCATTTTTCAATATGACAATTAGGATTAGAGAAAAAAAACGACTCAACATGGCTATGGTGACATATGTTTCGGTTACCGCCACGTAACCATCTTCAGACCAATTTTTGTTTTATTTAATTTATTTTAAATTAAATGAAATAAGAATTGAAAAATTTTTGGAACTTTTTGTCTGAGGCCGGGATTGAACCAGGAACCATCGAAGTCAATCTCTTACATAGCGCTTTTATCAATGGACTGCGCTATGTACCCTCAGAAAAATTGGTAGCTTAAGTGCCTACATTCATGTAGTGAGATTTTTGTTCTCTTTCCACTTTGTCATGACTCCTGTTGTTGTTGTTGTTTGGTAAGGTCCAACCATTGGTTGTGAAATCAATACCGGTTTGTCATGTGGCTACTAGGGTTGCCAGTTGCACAACAACAACAACAGGGGTCATGACAAAGTGGAAAGAGATATATCGCAGTTTTTGTGAGTACTCGTAATTCGTGTGGTAAAATCTGGCATATCTTTACGAAAAACAAATTCAATTTATTTCTAGTCATAGTGTTAATCAGAAAACTAATGATAATATGTATTCCATTTATAGCATTGATGATGAAAGTAATATGGCCGCGTATATTCAATTGGAAATCAATATACAGTGGCTCACAGCTTATTTCGTGCAATAATATTTTTTTAACTTTAAAGCACTGTATCTTTGAAACTAATACAAATATTTTCAAATTTTGAATGCAGGCTCAGCGAAAATCGGTGATAACTCATTCTAAGAACAGCCAATCCATGCGTTAAGCTGCTTAATATGTTAGTCTGAGTCCCACCTACAATGAAAAGCACAATTGAGAGCTTTGTTCATGCAATTCGGGTTCAAAATAAGGATAAACGTGCGTTAAACAACAATTTTAGTACCGCTGACGATTCATTTATTGTCCACAAAATCAATACTAACCCACATTATTGGCTCCAGAAACCGTCAAGGATATACATCAAGAACTAAGTAACTCGTACAGTGCAAAAACTGGCGGCTGCGTGTCCCGAGACCACAGCTTCAAAGCCCAAGTAGTCCTTCATAAGCAAAAAAAATCAAAAAAAGTGTTCTTGCTTTTGCGATTCGGCTCAGTATTACTTTTCCGCCATAAGTATGCCATGTCATCAGGTCCAAATATGTTAAATTACGACTCGTCTATGATTATGACGTAGCTTTAAAAGTCCTATTCATTGTGGGCGTACCAGTACAAAGCGCGACATCAAAAAGAATGCAGGCAATGCTTGTTCTTTTTTGCTTATGAAAGGCTACTTAGGCTTTAAAGTTGTGGTCTCGGTGCACAAGGTGGAAATTTTTCGCACTTTGCGGCTTGCTTAGTTTGCGTTGCATGTTTGTGACTATTTTTGGAGCTGATAATGTGCGTTGTCTTAATTTTATGGATAAAAACCTGGTCATCAACAGGATTAAAAATGGAGTTTGACGGGCTTTTACCCTTATTTTGGACCCGATTTGCATAAATGAAACTTTCAATTGTGCTTTGCATCATGGGTAGGACTCAAATTAACATATTGAGCAGCTTTGTGCAGATATTGACCGTTCTTAAAATGACTTATCACCGATTTTCGCTGCTCGACGATCTATTTCTGCAAAATGCACTTTTTTACCCCCACATGTACAAGATCAAACTAAAAATTGGCTGCATTTGGTTGCGAATACCACACAGAGAACATATAAAAAGAAATTCCCGTTAAATAACGCGAAATACTGACTCCAAAGGGAAAATAAGCATCTGCACGAAATAAGCTGTGACCTGAATTTCTCCTGTTCAATCGGTTTTTTCCGCCTTGAGCGTCTCGGAATTAAATAGGCATGCCCGTCTAAACCTGCATTCAAAATTTGATCATATTTGTATTATTTTAAAAGATGCAGAGTTTTAAAGTTAAAAAATATTACTGCACGAAATAAGCTGTGAGCCACTGTACTTTGTTTGTTGAAATCAACAATGTTGTATTTCAAGTGGTCTGTGATACTGGTGCGCCATGTTCATTGATTCCTGATTATATTTATGAAAAATATTTTGATCTTTCAAAAATAAGACCGTGTTTGATTCCATATTCTGGCTACGGTGGTGAGAAAATCAATATTTTGGGTGAGTTCTCTGACTTGTTAATTACAAGGGCCAAAAAAATGAAGGAATTTTTGTGGTAACGAAGTCAAGTAGTCCAATTTTATTGGGAAGAAACTTTTTGCGTAGTTTTGGTTTTGTTTTGACCTTAGGTGGTGAGATAAAGTCGTCTAAATTAAGACAAAATCATATTAATTTTCTTGAATCTTTTAAAGTTATTGAGTCAATTAAAAGCGAATTTGCTGATGTTTTTAAAAGTGGTTTAGGAAAATGTAATACTTCAATATTTAAACTATCAATTTCTATGGATGCTATACCAATATTTTGTAAACCGAGACCGGTACCTTTAGCTTGGCGTGAAACTATTATTGTAGTAAACAAATTGATGATTTAATTAAAAGTGGTTTGTTAGTCCCAATTGACAGTTCAGTTACTTTTTTGTGATTTTGACCATATGGGAATAGTGAAAACAAAATCTTTAGCTAGATCGTTTGTTTACTGGCCAAATATTGACAAGACTCATTAGAGGTTGTGATGCATGCAATTTGGCTCAGCCAAGCCCAGAAAAAAGAAAGTTAATACCATGGTTACCTGCAAATGCAGCATGGAAACGCATTCACATTGATTATGCATCTATTGGTAAAACAAGTTTTTTTATTCATTCTCAAAATGGATCGAAGTTTTTAAAACCAAAGACATTACCACAGGATTCACCATAAGTAAGTTAAGAGACGTCTTTTGCAGATTCGGCATACCTGATATTTTTGTAAGCGACAATGGTACGCAATTTACTTCTGTTGAATTTCGTGAATTTTTGCTTAAAAACGGTATTCAGCATAAACTTACAGCGCCAGGTAATCCATCAACTAATGGACAAGCCGAAAATTTTGTCAAAACTATTAAAAAGTCCCTTATTGCTTCTTTAAAAAATTGCAAAACAAGTGGCATCGAGTTAGAATTGACACGATTTTTATTTAATTATCGCATAACAAAACACTGCACAACAAATGAGACACCAGCAAAAATTTTATTAGGGCATAAACTAAAATCGCGTTTAAATCGTGTTAAAACCACCAACTACGCAGGAGGTTATAAAACAAAAGCAGCAAATTGCTATTAAAATTTTAAAGGAAAACGCAATATAAAATTCGCTAAAGGACAAACTGTCTATGTAACCCGATCAAGAAAAGTATATCAAAAATATATCAAAATGATATCCAAAATTTGTCAGTGACATACTTAATTTTGACAAAAAAAAGGATATCACAGTGATATTCAGAATGCAACGCTTTGAGTATATCACCATGATATCAATAAAAGATATCAAAATGATATACAAAAATTGTATATCATTTTGATATCCATTTCTGATACAAAATTGACATATCCAACTTTGAGTCTGATAACTAAAGCGACGCAGATAATGACGAAATTTGATCGTCAGCAACAAGTTTTTAGAAATTGCCCGTATGCAGCAAATGAATGAAGTGCCGGCTTTTTTAACTCAATTATATGTTTGTGTGAGAAAATTCACTTACTAAAATTGGCTGCGCGTCCGTTTTCCATAGCTTTTGTTTTCCCAACCACAGGCTGCATGCAGCAACTGAATGGAGTGTGGGTTTTTTTGCACTCAATTATATTTTTTTGCTTTTCACTAATTTCATTAGAAAATTCACTTCTTTTACACTAAAATTGGCTGCGCGTTTGTCTTCTAAAGTTATCTTTCCATAAAATCCACAAACGAAAACGTCAATTTTGACATATCAGCAGCTGATAAATTTTTGATATCATTTTAATATACATTTCTGATACAAAATTGGCATGTTTTTCAATGATATCAAAAATATATCAAAATGATATACAAAAATTGTATATCAGCGGCTGATACATTTTTGATATCATTTTGATATACATTTCTGATACAATGACAAGAACTTGACAAATTTTCTTGATCGGAAAGAAATTATAAAAATCCTAACAAAGACAGTAAGTCAAAAGCAAAAATAAAAAAAGTCCTCATAATTATACACACAAAAAAATATTGAACATAATATTTATGAACGGCATTCATACACCGAAATTCATTGATTTTCAAATCAAAATTTTTCATTAAAATTTTTTGATTTTAAGAACGATTCATTAATCGCAAGTACATGAGTTCATAAATATTTTTCTATGAGGAATTTTTTTATGAACTTCCGTTCTTAAATTTTAAGAATTTTTTCGTACGAATAACAACGTTTCATAAATCTACAGATACAAATTTTATGCATGTTTACATAAAATTAAACAAAACGTTCATAAATTTTAAGTAAAAGTGTCATCAATTTGAAATATTATTTTTATGTCGTATTTCATCTTCTTCTTTTGGTTCTAGACTGGTTTATGATAAATTCTAAATAAAGTATTGTTGAAAGTTCCTTTCTATATGGCTCACACTATCATGCTATGTGTGTATTCTCCTGGAGCTTCTAGGTATTGAAGCATGCTATAGTAAGTATTTTTTTCCCAAGAGGAAAAATAGCGCCTTAAAAAGCGTTCTTTAGCATCAAGTGCTTACTTTCCTTAAGACACACCACTCCATTTCAATACTGTATGTCCTATGCCTTGGAGCTTGATCGTTTTCCTAATAAAAAAAAAAAAATAATAAAAAAAACTTTCACCCGCATTGGGGTTCGAACCCGGAAACCAAAGCGCAAAGAAATATTACTAGCTCCTTATCACATACGCTACAGACTCCTCTGACGTTTTTGTGTAAAATTTGTATTTAAAAGCTTAATCGAATTTTTTTATTTTGAAAAAAAAAAAAAAAAAAATTTATGAATTTGGTTTTTAGATTTTATGAACGAATTCTTACGTTTTAAAAATAATTCATAAAAAAATTTACGAATTTTGTTCTTAGATTTTAAGAAAAGTTCTTACATTTTATGAATAATTCATAAGCGTACGTATGCCTTGTTTAACGTATGATTGAAAATACTTATAGTCAATGAATGCTGTTCTCGGCTCAAATTCGATGAATTTTTTCGTTATTAATAATAAATTTTTCATTAATATTATGTCCCTTTTTTTTTGTGTGTACATGCTATTTACTACGCGAGAACCGAGAAATACAAAGACATGTAGATCAGATTCGCGACACTCTTCAGGAAATTGAACATAGGGAGAAAGAAGATGAAAATAATATCGTTGAAGATGTCGCATTGGAATCACAGACTGAAGAAACCTTGTCACAATCGACCAGAGACTCAACTGATGTTAGTGAATCAGATGATGAAATTGTTGAAAGACCTTCGGTTCGTTCAACAGCTTTAACAGCAAAAAACATGATCACTAAAACATATGAGTATTGGAGTCGAAAGCATTAATACAGTCCAGATTACTTCGTCTAATTAGAATTTGATTAAAATCACTTGGCTTAAGAATTATTTACTATTTGCTTAATAACTTTGTAATTGTAGAGTATTAATATAAACAAAGTATACTTTTATATATCGAGCCCTAACCGCAATAGTAGCGTATGCGACAAAAAGCAAATTTACAGGAGAGAGTTTTTTTCATTTTTTTTCGAACATGCATGGCGGATTTTTTTGAAAAGTTAAATGTAGTCTATATTAGACCTCATATAAATAATAGACGCGTTTTTAAATTGATTTTGTGCATATTTCACTCATTTATGGCGCATACGACATTTTCGCAGTCACTCTTGGCGAAGACTGAAATTAAAATGTGGCGCATACGTTTTTTGAAATTACATGGTTTTGCGTTAGAGGAATACATTTATTTAATACACAGAAAGAAATTTGTAACAATCTGAACGGTTGAAATTGTACCAACCCACAAAAACGGTCAGATTGACTGTAATATTGTTAATTTACAGTACTATTTTGTAGTAAAAACTTACAAAATATCACACACACACATCGTTTGAACTTGGTTTTACTCCGATGTAGTCCCATTCCAGGTCTTTTTTTTGCGAAGTTATTCATAGAGGTCCAAATATACAGAAAAAGTTTTTTTTTTAAATCGGTCAACGAGCTGATCGATTTTCCGAGTCGAATTCAGGTTACCAAATGGTCTTCACATTGTTTCTGCATTAAACAAAAAAGTTTGACCAAAACTCACTAAAAACTGGGTGTGCAGTTAGTTTTCTGTTTATTTGTAGATTCAAAAATATTGGTTTTGGAAATTTTAACTGATCGCGTCAACGAGATATTGTATTTTTAAAAACTTTTTTTTGAAATTTTTTTGTTAAAAAAAAATTAACTTTCGCGTTTTCTTAAAAAATTATCAACGGACGAAAACAAGAAAAATCATCTTCAATGTAAATTTTGATGTTAAATCCGAATCTGGTCTTAGAATTGCTATATTTAAAATGGTTTGAGAGAAATTCTAGCCTAAAGACTAATTTTCCATCCATTTTGTGAAAACACAAAATAAAATTTTTTTTTATTCTTTTGAGGTTATATAATAGAACAAGGAAATCCCTAGTCATAAAACATTAAAAAACACCTTGAAGCCCTATTATTTTACTTCAAAACCCAGCTTAAATTATATCGATATATTTTTTCTTCTTCGAATTATTCTAACCTGAAAAAGTGAAAATGGAAAAATCCACGTTTTTTTTTTTGATATTTCAGCTTACGATATTTCGAAGACAAAAAAAGATATCGATATAATTCAAACTGATTTTTATAGTAAAAGACTGGGGCTTTAAGCTTCATTTTCAATCCTTCGAGCTAACTTTTACAACGAACCCTCTTTACAAAATTTCATCGAATTATCTTAGTTTTCCCGTGAATATTTCCACGGACACACAAACATCCATCCAAACAGACGGACATGACGATACCGACTTAAAAGGTGAATCTGACGAGGAATATATATACTTTTCCATACCTGCCACGCCTCCTTCTCTGATTTTTGAGGTGCTTACGTTCTTTTTGCGGTCAACAAAAAAACATATGTGGCTCTTACGACATAATTGAAAGTGCGATATCTTTGTTAATACACAAAATTCAGTTTTAATATTTGGCATATAGATGTGAATGACATTTTAGAACATATTTGCATCAAACAAAAAATTTCGAAAAAATGTCGCATACGATACTGTTGCGGTTAGGGCTCGATATGATGTTTGTATAAATGATTGAACACACAATAAATGATTCTGAATAACATCGAACTTCTATAATAAATATATTACAATTTTCATTAATTTTGTATTATTTTCTTGTATGTCACTATTTAAATTAAAATTTTGAAACAAATAGTCTTCAATTGCTTGATGTGCTGAACTTCTTAATAAGCAGGGTCTTAGCTTATGGGTTCTTCTGCTGATGCGGTTTCTTTTTCAACTTTTCAGGTTATAGGTTTTCCGTTTTTCAATGTTGGGCGACAATTTTGATTAAAATAATTCGTTATTTTATTTTAATCCATATTTGATGGTGTTGATGTTTTACATTCAAATATTTTTTTAAATCTAAAATTCTAAATTTCTGAATTAAAAAATGTTTAAAAACTAAAAGTTGATTTTCTCAAATGTTATTTAAGCTTATTGTGTTTAATGTAATTCAATCATTTCAGTTTTTTAAATCTAAATTTTTATAAATTGAATAAAAAATACATGTCGCTCATTTACTTCAAGAACAACACAAGTCAAAAAACTCGATTTTCAGGAATACGTTTAAAGCTTTCAATTGAAAAACTTATTTCGTTCTCAAACGGTCACCTCCATGCGAGATGATTTTTGCCGATTGGACCTTTATGCAAGCCCCGGGTGGGCCATGTATGCAGTCTTTGTTGTAAGACCTTCCTCTAAGATATTATTTCGAAAAACAGTTGCACCCTTAGTAATATTCATAATATCCGGGTAGCATAATATATTTTTAACTTTTAAAATGTTTATAGCTACCGTTTTGAAAAATTACTCCTTATGTATATCAGACCTGCCCTTTTAGGGTAAAACAATTATTGTTGCACTCATTTTTTTAAAATTTGCTGCACCCTTATGTATTTATATTGAATAAAAAAGTTAAGTATGGGAGAAGGGGGAGGTTTCGACACCCTAACAAGAAAGTCCTTATATCTTCCATATACAACTGTGCATGATATTTTGAATACACACAGACTATGCACGAATATGTGTGCTTCTTTTGCAAATTACAAAAAATTCGATATGTTCGCTGTTTTCGGAACTGTGACCAAAAAACCAAAGTTAAAATAAATGACGAAACCTCCCACTTTTGGGGAGGCTTCGTCAGTCATATAAATTCTTGATTCCCTTGATTTTTTGAAACCTTCAACCTTTTGAATGCAGATGGTAAAAGACGAATTGCTTCCGGTTATACAATGGGAGTACGAAAATCAGGGATGTCGTCTTCAATCGTGGCCATATCCAGCAAATCATTCGGATCAGGAAGGTCAGAGCCTTGAACGAGTTCGAGACATGATTCAGGCTGATTCTATATCCATTTGTACCTCGGCATTAGTACCGAACTCCATACCTTGTGAAAAATCAGATTCATGGAAAATAATTGAATCATATGTATAAATTTCAGTTGTCGAATCCTCCCATTTACACTTGACGAATCCTCCCTTATCTACTGCAAAATTTTGCAGTTATCTTTTATTTATTTTGCAAACCTTAAATGTAGTATTAACAGTAATAATATATTTAAGTATCGGCTAAAAAAAAACGGAAATTTTATGGTTTATTAACCGAGTATCACACAAAAAGCAACAAGCAAATATTACATCAACTTGCTATAAAAATACAAAATTAAGACTAACTACGCACCCTATCCGAATTGCGCAGAGGAATTCTTATGATAGCTGCGTACCATTAGGAGTAAGACTTTTTGGTTTACACGCGGAAGTAAGTGCGAATAGAAATCGCAAAATTTGGCACTGATGAAGCCTCCCACGTGTCGAAACCTCCCCCCTCTACCCTACTATGATTTTCTGTATCTATTTAACTCTTTTGTATAACATATAAATTTTGATGCATTCAAAATTTATTTCCACATTTAAAAGGCAGTTAAAAAAAAAATATAAAGCTCTTCTTTCTCATAAAAAAATAGTTTCAGAACACACGGGTCGTTTGAACTCGGCTATACCTCGATGTCCTACCACTCCAGGGTTTGTATGCAAAGTTATTCACTGGGACCCAAATAAGAGAAAAGTTTTTTTTTTAAATCGTATTTTTGAAAACTTTAACTAATCCTGTTAACGAGATATTGTATTTTTAACAATTTCTTTTTAATTTTTTTTTTGTTTTTTAGAAAACTAGCAACAGACGAAAACAAGAAAAATCATTTTCAATTTAAATTTTAATGTTGAATCCGAATCTGGCCTGAGAATTGCTATATCTGATATGGTTTTTGAGAAATCCTTACCTAAAGACTAAGTTTCCATCCAATTTGTGAAAAGTTAGAATAATCTTTTTTTTTTTTTTATTTATTTGAGGTTATATAATAGAAAAAGGAAATTCTTAGCCATAAAACCTTAGAAAGCAGCTTAAAGCCTTATTATTTTACTTCAAAACCCAGTTTGAATTATATCGATATAAATTTTCTTCTTTGAATTATTCTAACCTGAAAAGGTGAAAAATGGAAAAATCCACGTTTTCCCGATATTTTGAAGACAAAAAGAGATATCGATGTAATTCAAACTGACTTTTAAAGTAAAAGTCTGGGGCTTCAAGCTTCATTTTCAATCCTACTAGCTAACTTTTACAACGAAGTCTTTGTACAAAATTTCGTCCAATTATCTTAATTTTCCAGTGAAAAATGTTTCCACGGACACACAAACATCCATTCAGACAGATGGATACATCTATACCGACTAAAGAGGTGACTGATGAAGAATTTATGAGCCGTTTATTTTGAAAGGGTCGTAATAATCGGTTTTTTGCCCGATAATATTTTTTAACCATAACGCCATTGATTTCACACAATGTAGTTAACTTTCTGTAAATACAGAATTCAATTTTATTCGTTCTGAACAAAATGCTAGCTAATTCATATTATGACATTACTTTAGCTCCGAAATGGACTTAGGCCACTTTCAAAATAAACGGCTCATATATACTTTTCCATACTTGCCATATCTCCTTCTCTGGTTTTTGAGGTGCTTACGTTATTTTTGCTGTCAACAAAAACACATGTGTGGCTCTTACGATATAATTGAAAGTGCGATATTTTTGTTAACATACATAATTTCGAAAAAGTGTCGCATACGCTACTGCTGTGGTTAGGGCTCGATATGTTTAAGCTTAATTTAATGTTGACCTCCTCAATTGATATTTAAGACAAATTATATTACTCGTATGCATACTTTATACTACGTTTCCATCCGGAGGTCTATGAGGTTATTTATGGCTCTTTCGAGATTTAGCTCAAAGTCTCGGCAAATATCACATGATTTGCCATACAGAAATAAATCTGTTTCTGCGGAGATTTATTTTAAGTCTGCGTATATATCTCAGCAGGGCCATTAACTGTCATTAAAAACAAATCAAATGAAAGATAAATATTAAAATGAAAAGGGAAAACAATTTTAATTTTTTCGCATATGGCATTTACTGTCAAAAATAAATCTCTCCTACTGGTGGAAACTGGTATTATTTAACGACGAGATTTGTAGACCTAATCACAGCTAAACCTCCCGAGGAAACGTAGTACATATTAATGTAAGAATATAATTCGAAATTGATTGGACTCTTTACTTTCAGAGACGAGTTTAATGTACGCCGTATGCACACAGCCATGAAATTAAATGAAGTTATTGTAAATAAATCTCAGGACGCACAGCTGGTTATTATGAATCTCCCTGGGCCGCCAAAAGATGTCACACCGGAACGTGAAAGTAACTGCATCCTTTTTAAATAACAAACATCTATTATAATCATCAAAATAAGATTTTTTAAAAATATTTTCTTTAGACATAAACCTTTTTTTTTTTTTTGCTTGAGTGAAATTGGTCCACTCTTCATTAGCTGAGATATTTAAGTATTTGCGTTGAAATGAATTTAAAAATATTTGCAAGCGTTAAGTGTTTTTTTGTTTTACAAAATTTTATAAGGGCTAATCCTGCGCTGCGAACGTTACATTCATACTAGGGATGTCAATTTTCGAGCTTTACTGATCCCGGGATTTCGGGATTTTTGAAACGCAATCCTGAGATTCCGGTATCAGTCCAGGGACTTAAGCATTTTTTCAAAAGATTAGTAAAATAAAACTGAGAAGCTTTTTTTTAAAATAATTTATTTATTATAGGTTAGGTTAGGTTGCGAGGGCATCGTTGGCATATATGCAAGCCAACTTCCACTTAGACCATTCTGCTGGTCCATTGTGATCCCTCTTAAAATACGGTACATAGTTCTATGATACAATACAATTAATTAAATTCAGTATATTTTATACAGTTTTATACAGTCTTATTGTAGCTTATTCATTGGTTGTTGGTTACTATTCGTGTTCTCTGTTCCCATTTTGATGCCTTGATGTATTTCAGGATCTTAGCGGGGTCTATCTCCATAAGTTCTCGCATATCCTGAAAAAAGAAGGATCCAAATATTTTAAATCTTGTTTTTGCAAGTGCAGGGCACTGGCAAAGATAATGTTGACTATCCTCTTCCACGTCTCTGTCTCCACACCATCTACAAAGATCGTCAGTCTCAAACCCCATCTGTCCCAGGTGCCTGCATAGCGTATTATGCCCTGTAACTACTGATATAAAAGACTTTAATTCACTCTTGCTGCACTTTAAAAGCAATTTAGTAAACCTTATCTTAGGAGTGTTATAAATAGTTTTGGTCGTTTGATAATGGGTCGAGTTGCCCCATCGCCTCATCATCTCCAAAACCATTTTATCTAAAATTATCTTGCAATCGTGTGACATTGGTGGTTTAACAATATGATTAATATTCTCTGTAGGCAATAATGAACCCCTCCTAGCTAACTCATCTGCCTTTTCATTTCCTTGAATATTTTTATGACCGGGTACCCAGCACAGTTCTACATTGTGTTGTTCGTTAAGAACCTGAAGCTCTCTGCGACAACGGCTGACTACCTCAGATCTTATATTCCTATTTTGAAGAGCTTTAATGGCAGCTTGACTATCGATGTAAATGGTTATATCGGTAGGTGATATATCCCTCATCGATATCAACCTTGCCGCCTCTGCTATCGCAAATATTTCCGCTTGAAATACAGAACAATTATCAGATATTTTTACCGACTCTGAGAGATTAATTGGTTGACTGAAGATCCCGCAACCAGTTCCTATGTCTATTTTAGAACCATCCGTATATACTTCTAAAGTGGTATCATTAAGGACATTCTTGTTCTCCCATTGTTCAAGTGTGGGATATTGGGCTTTTATGCTTTTACTAAAATCTGTGTAAGCTTTAATGTAATCTGTCTGACTTATTTCTGGCAAAATGGTTGTGTGCCCATAGCTTAATCTGTTGAAATTATAGGTCTGATTTAGTCTAACAGATGTTACGGCAGCCTTTTCTCTAATATAGAGATCTATTGGCAGGACATTCAATATAACTTCCAAAGATTTTGTTGGAGTAGTTTTCACGGCTCCAGTTATTCTTAAAAGGGCCAATCTTTGTATTTTTTCCAATTCTTTCACATTATTTTGTATTTCAAGGTATGGCCACTATACTTCACTACCATATGACAATATCGTTCTAATAATTGCCGTATATATCCAATGAATTAGCCACGGCTTAAGGCCCCATTCTAACCCAATTATTTTCTGACATGAGTAGAATGCCGCATACGCCTTCTTTAGTCTTTCTTTGGCATTAAGTTTCCAATTTAGTTTTCTGTCTACTATTATTCCTAAAAATTTTGCACTGTCTTTGAGCTCAAGACCCTGTCCATTTACTTTTGGTAACGTGAAGTTCGGGACCTTCCTTCTGTTAGTAAAAAGTACTAGTTCGGTTTTAGTTGGGTTAATATTTAACCCACAGCTGGTTGCCCATTTTGTTAAGATACGAAGCGCTGTCTGTAACAAATTTGCAATTGTATCTAGGCAAATACCAGTCGTTAAAATAACTAAATCGTCTGCATATGCTGTTACGTGAATCCCTTGATCTTCAATTTGTATAAGTACCTCATTCAATACCAAAACCCACAAGGTCGGTGATACAACCCCTCCCTGAGGAGTACCTCTGTTAGCCTTAACTGTGATGGTGGATGCACCATCACATGTAGTAATTTTCCTGTCTTTTAACATTTTCATTATCCAATTTGTGAGGCCTACTTCTACGTTGGCATTTATTAATGCTCTATGAATTGCAGTCGAATGTATGTTATTAAAAGCTCCTTCTATATCAAGAAAGCATCCCAGTGCGTATTCCTTAAAATGTAGTGATTTTTCTATTACCTGCGCTACGTCATGAAGAGCAGTCTCAACTGATTTTCCTTTAAGATATGCATGTTGGTTCTTGGAAAATCTAAAACCCTCAAGTTTTGATTTAATATGTATGTCTATTAGTCTTTCAAAACTTTTAAGTAAGATTGGCTGTAAGCTTATTGGCCTATAGTCCTTTGGTGATGCATTTTGAATTTTCCCTGCTTTTGGAATAAAGACAACCTTTGTTTCTTTCCAACTGTTTGGAACGAAGTTTAAATCTAAACACGATTTAAAAATACTAACAATAAGTGGTCCGATTTGTCTGAAACATTTTTGAATCATTATTGGATACAACCCATCTATACCAGGTGACTTGTATTCACTAAAGGTTCTTACTGCCCATTCCACCTTTTCAAGTGAAATTATGCCTTTTAGTTCGTAGAATTTAAACTATTAGCTACGCTGAAAAAACAACGTTTTAATTTAAAATAAATTTTCAAAACAAAAAAAAATTATTCAAACATTTAATGTTTAAGTTTTGCACTTTATCAATTCAATCTGAATCACAAGAAAATTAAGTTATGTTATGTATCGTCGAGTTAAAACTACAACTAGAAATCTACATTTTTTGATATTTTGAGTTAAATATACAGAAACATGAAGAAAAAACGGCTCTATGCCTCAGTCTAATAGCTTTTTTGAAATGTAGTCCCGATCCAATTTTATATGAAGAATAAACAGAAAACTTCATTATCTCATACAAAAAACAAATTTCAAAAAAATTAAAATGCTTTTTTCTGAAAACATGACATATGTAAACGTGTATTTGTAGTTTTAACCTGTCGATATATCGTCGGGTTAAAATTACAACTAGACATCTGCATTTCTAATTTTTTTGAAATTTATACTTAACTCTAAATATCAAAAAATGTAGATGTCTAGTTGTAGTTTTAACCCGATATATAAACAACAAAAAGTCTTTAGTAAAAATGTTTTGGATATTGTTCTATCACAAAAAAAAAATATGAAATGTATAAGTAAATAATCTTTAATTTTAATATTCTTTCTTAAAATGAGATCTTAAAAAACTTAACGCGCTCGAAATTTCGACTCCCAATTTTGATCGAAATTTGTTACATATATATGCAGTAGGGTGCAACAAAATTCAAAAAAAATTAGTACATCAAAAATTATCATAGATTAAGATCTTAAAACAAAAACTGCATACCTAGTTTTGGTCAAAACCCCCGAAAAGATGGCCCGCCCGGGGCTTGAATGAAGGTCTAAACGACAAAAATCATTGTTTTTTCGCAGTTTATTTATTTTATCTCAAAAACCACGAAACTATTGGTAGTAATTCATCCTAAATCTTTGAAAGGGATTAATTTTCTACATTTTTTGTTTTTTCTCATTGCTCTACAGTGAAGTTTGCCCTATGGAAGTCCCGGAAGAATTTCAAATTTTTTGATTCAAAAAACGGTTTTTTTCCTATAACTCAAGATACAAGAGACACACAAAAACTTTAGACCTCAATAAATGAAGGAATTCTATTTTCCTATAGTTTTGCTTTGAAATCTTTATTCCAAAAGTAAACGGTTTCCCACTAGAGGCCGAAATTTGTTAAAAATAATTGTATATCATGTAAAAGCGACCTTTTTATGTTTTGGTTTTGAAACATACCCAAAATTATGATAAGAAACTAATGAAGAAGTCAAGAGCTTTCAAACGTGGTCTTTAAAGTAGGAATCGGTCGAAATTTCCGCGAGACATGACAGTTTTTACAAACTTGGTATTTTTTGTAAAGTTCTGATTTTGGGCATTTTTGTTATTTTTGTTTCACGCTGTATTTTGCATCCACAACTTCAAATTTTTTTTTTGTTTATTACCTTACGTTAAAAGACGATAAACAGCGCAACTTTCAGGACCAAGAATGTCAAAATCGGTTTGTAGTTTCCTTGCGAATTTCAACCTGAGAGTTTGGGTTTTTTTCAATTTTTGTCAAATACGGCTTTTTTTGAGTATGAGCGACTGTATACCCTAGATACCGTAAAAAATGTGTACTATTATATCCCAAAAACTGTAGGAAATATATTTTGCTGTATTTTGCTATTAAAATTCATCTTTCCACAGCAAACAATTTGTGCCCTAGAGGCCGGTTTTTGTGAAAATAAAATCATATTTTTAGAAATTTTTATTTTGAAGCGACCTTTTCATGTTTTTGCTTACAAATTTTTCAAAAAATTTTTTAAAGAATTTAAGATAAGATCAAAAACTTTCAAACGCAGTCTTTAGAATAGAAATTGGTTGAAATTTACGCGAGATATGGCAGTTTTTATATACTCTGTGATACAAAAAAATAACCAAAAATGATAGCTGCACAATAAAAAAATACTCTTATATCTCTCTCTTATAACTTTTATATCTTGCGTAAATTCCAACCGATTTCTTTTTCAAAGAATACATTTGAAAGCTTTTAACTTTTTCTTAAGTGCCTTTTTAAAATTTTTGGAAAATTTGTAAGCAAAAACATCAAAAGGTCGCTTCAAAATAAAAATTTCTAAAAATATGATTTTTTTTTTTTTCACAAAAATCAGCCTCTAAGGCACAAATTGTTAGCTGTGGAAAGATGACTTTCAGAAGCAAAATATAACAAAATATATTTTCTATAGTTTTTGGGATATAATAGTACACATTTTTTACGGTATTTAGGGTATATAGTCGCTCATACTCAAAAAAGCCGTATTTGACAAAAAATTAAAAAAAATCCAAACTCTCAGGCTGAAATTCGCAAGGAAACTACAAACCGATTTTGATATTCTTGGTCCTGAAAGTTGCGCTGTTTATCGTCCTTTAACGTAAAGTAATAAACATACAAAAATCTTAAGTTGTGGATGCAAAATACACTGTGAAACAAAAATACCCAAAATCAGAACTTTACAAAAAATAACAAGTATGTAAGAATTATCATATCTCACGCAATTTCAATCCGATTTCCATTCTAAAAACCATGCTTAGCAGCTCTTGATTTTTGCATCAGTTTCTAATCAAAAGTTTGGGTATATTTTAAAACCAAAACAATAAAAAGGTCGCTTTTTCATGATACACGATTATTTTTAACAAATTTCGACATCTAGCGGGAATCTGTTTACTTTTGAAATAAAGATTTTAAAGCAAAACTATAGGACAACAGAATTCCTACATTTATTGAGGTCTAAAGTTTTTGTGTGTCTCTTGCATCTTGAGTTATAGGAAAAAAATCGTTTTTTGAATCAAAAATTTGAACTTCTTCCGGGACTTCCATAGGGCAAACTTCACTGTAGAACACTGAGAAAAATACAAAAAATATATAAAATTAATCCTTTTCAAAGATTTAGGATGAATTGCTACCAATAGTTTCATGGTTTTTGAGATAAAATAAAAAAACTACGAAAAAACAATGATTTTTGTCGTTTAGACCTTCATTCAAGCCCCGGGCGGGCCATCTTTTCGGGGGTTTTGACCAAAACTAAGAATGCAGTCTTTGTTATAAGGCCTGCTCCTAAGATAATCTTTAATGCAACCTATAATTTTCCCATTATTTCGAAAAAGTGCTGCACCCTAATATGCAGCTGCTGAAAACCATCGTTCAGCCTCAACGCTCGGTTTGATCGTGGAAAGAAAGTTAAAAGCCATTGCAACTAATCCCGGGATTTCCGGGACTGAAAAAAGGCGGGGATCCCGAAATGACATCCCTAATTCGTACGCATATTTCTTAATCCTATTGGTGCTCTGAATGTTAAATTCTTAATCTACCTGTGGTAAGCTTTGTCAGTTCTTTCAAATGACGTTAAAAAATATTTCCTGGCTTGAATCAGTTACAATATACAATACATAATCGTGCATAAAAAGCCGTTGCGAACGTTACAAAAAACAAAAGTCTTTGTGGAAGTCTACGAAGATTTTCATAATTTTTACCGAACTTTGCAGTATAAACAAAGGAAATTAAATTCTACAAAGAAAGAGGAATATTTGAGCATATTGAAACTGATTTCGAAAGACTTGCATGTGTTGCATACGTTAAGTTGCTAATGTTACAGTTTTTATTTTATACACATATTCTATACAATTGGCTGAAGAAAACCGGTACAGCTAAATTAAACTAAATTAAACACAACATATTGGATTTATTGATTTATAGTATTTGTGGGAAAGGTTGTAAAAAAGCGCAGTTTCTAAAATTTTTCTACATCTTATAAAACACCGAGTCAAGACTTTTTCCCATCCATTTTTATATGATCGAGCGGTACGCTACACAGTGTACGGTTTGGCTGAAATTTGTGAATAAATCGTAGAACTTTTGAAAAAAGGACGCTAGAGACTTCTAGTAAACGGTTTTGTAAAGCTTATTATTGGATGGTGTATTGACTGGAAAAAAAAGAAATTCGGTCATTTTGGAAGTTCTTAGATAACCTCAAAGGTGAAGGGATTCAATATAATATTTTTTATTTATTTCATACTAAATTAAAAAAAAGTGTGGATAGTTCATTGTTTATCGTGAATCTATTGAAACTTATCCACGATAATAAAGAGCACTTACCCCCAAATGGGTCTATAGCACAAGGGAGAAAGATGAAAAATTTCCCGCTGTGCGAAGTAAATTTTTTCAGCGCAATAGTCTTTATATATATATGAAAAATAAAGTGTGCAAATACTATTGCGAAATCGCATACGCATCAAAAGTTATTCAATGTCAAAGGTCGGAAAAATCAATTTTTTTAAAATATGTTTCAAACGGTTGTTTCCAGAGAAAAGTTTTGAAAATGTGTTTTGTAGCTCATAAAATTCCCTATAAAAATATGTAAAAATTGTTTTGTATCTTTTGCAGTTTACGAGATATGTCAATTTTTGTTATCATACTATTTTAATTTTTTGTTAATATCACTTAAAAAAAATCAATATTATGGAAAAAATGTATGACAAAAGTAAAGTCAAATTTTTAAATTGACATATCTCGTAAACTGCAAAAGGTACGAAAACAATTTTTACATATTTTTATAGGTAATTTTCTGAACTACAAAACACAATTTCAAAATTTTTCTCTGGGAATAACCGTTTGAAAGATATTTTAAAAAAATTGATATTTCCGACCTTTGACATAGAATAACTTTTTATGCGCATGCAATTTCGCAATGGTCTTTGCACACTTTATTTTTCATGTATAAATAAAGACTATTGCGGTGAAAAAACTTACTTCGCACAACGGGAAATTTTTCATCTTTCTCCCTTGTGCTATAGGCTCATTTGGGGGTAAATGCTCTTTATTATCGTGGATAAGCTTCAATGGATTCACGATAAACAATAAACTATTTTTCTGCCACGAATTAAATTTTAAAATGTTCCAGTTAATACACCATCCAAATGTTAGCTTAAAGCAAGCACTGGGGTAGCCGTGACGCTTAACTTAGTTGATTTTTTGAAACAAATCCCAGGTTTGATAAATTTTTTTGAGGTTATGTCAAAATAATTTCCTAATCTGCATATTTTTCCTTAAAAGGCTGATACATAATACAAAACCGTTTACTAGAAGTCTCTAGCGTACTCCTTTCAGAAGTTCTACGATTTATTCACAAATTTCAGCCAAACCGTACACTGTGCGCTACTTATATCACAAGTTTTTGAAATTTTTCTTTCTTGTCTGATTGCTGGCCATTAGGCCCTTTATTTTGAGGGGTTTCTCTTAAAAATAAAGAACTTGGTAAATAACGGACACCCTAATGTACACAGTGCTTTTGAACAGTCAATAAGTTTGATGAAAATGTGGAGAAAATCTGTGAAAGGGGTTTCATTTGTACTAGTTTAGTGGTCTGAAAAATGCAAACTCCGAAATCGTTGCTGATCATCTCCGCGAAATATCGCAAAAATACATATCTATATGAAGGAAAAAAAACAGAACAAAAAGATATAAAAATAGTTATATGTATTTAATGCATTTTGCAATTTTGAATCCGAATCCGGCCTTAGAATCGCTGTATCTCATACTGTTTTTGAGATTTCTTAGCCTAAACAAGAAAAAAATACTGCTTTTGCTATATTTTGAAGCTATATAACTAAAATATAGAACATTCATACGTAAAATCCATTACGGTATCTAAAAGTTCAAATCTTTTTCTTTAAAACCTAATTTAAAATATGTCGATATCTTTTTTTTTTTCTCGAAGATATCCTAACCTAAAAAGTTAAAAAAAGTGCAAAGATCATGTTTTTCTATTATTTCAGTCTACGATATTTTGGAAAAACATAAAGCTATTGACATAACTTAAATGAGTTTTTAAAGGAAAAGATTAGAACTTTGAGATACTGTATCGAAATCTACGTATGAATGTTCCATATTCTAGTTATACCCATAGCTTCAAAATATAACAAAAACAGTGTTTTTGCCTTGTTAAGGCTCTCAAAAACCATATGAATATAACTATTTTTATATCTATTTGTTCTGTTTTTTTTTTTCTTCATTTCTACGATTTCGGAGTTTGCATTTTTCAGGCCACTAAACTAGTACAGATCTATCGACTGTTCAAGAGCACCGTGTGTACTCCTACCACTATTTTGAATCCATCACCGTTGTACCAAATTTATCATTCTAAGTCTAACTCTAAAAATTACCCATAAACCACCATCAGCACACCATCGTCAAAGAATTTTACTCCATAATTTCAATTCCAAAATTCCTTAAGCTTATCTATAGTGGAGTCAATAAAGCCGCCAAAAAACAGGCAAAATGAGGAAGCCCTCAAGAACAGCTCCGATTTTGATGATTTTTTTTTTTAAATTTTGTTTTTTTTTTATTTAAAATCAGAAACATTTTTGAGCGCGGTCGGAATTATACATTTTTTTAAACAATATTTAAAAAACTTATATTTTCATAAAAAAAATTGGAAAAAAAATACAACAAACAAAAATCAAAATAGTCATTTTATATGTATTTGGCAATTCTAAATCCGAATCTGGTATTAGAATTGCTGTATATGGTTTCTGAGATATCTTCAATTTCTACATATAGTAAGCTGGGTCGCCAAAAGAAATTCAAAATCCCCACATCCTAATGTGTTCTTTGGCTTATTGTTAGACTTCCCAGAAAATATTTTGGATCTGGTGAAAACTTTGATGGTGCTAGAATTTTTTTGTGTCAAAAACACAAAATTTGTATGGAAAACTTTTTTGTTTGGTCACTTAAAGTAAAACAAAAATTTACAAAAATTAAACATAAAAAATGGTTAAGTTATGCATCAAAAGTTTTTAGAAAACTTGGCTCTGTCTCAGGATATTGATTTCAGAAATAGTGAAAAATCTCTAATTTTAAACGAATCATCTGTTGAACATTTTTCCTGAAAATATGCTAGGGGAAAGTGGGGTAAAGTGGGAAATTTTTTTTCGAAGCTCCATAAAATGAACAAAACTTATTATTTTTTCATGTTTCAACTTCCTATAATAAAGAAAATTAAATAAGCTATATTTTTGCCGAAGAAACGAGCTGAAAATATGGATTTTCTGTTGAGTACGACGCTTTGATCAAGGATGCCCAAAATGGCAAAAATTAAAAATCGTAGGGTAAAGTGGGAAACTTTCAAAACTCATAAAAACTAATACAAATGTTGGAAAAAAGTTCTAATATCTTTATTGTAAGTCAAAAAAGGTTCAAGGAACACACCCATAGGAGTAAATATGAAAAGAAATAATGATTTTGCTCAAAAAAAATTTTGAAATAATGTGTTGAAAAAAATTTGTGAAATAGTAACTTATTCGTCGTTCTCTGATGAAACATCAAAGTCCGAGTCACAGTGTTAGTAATAAAATAAGCTTTTAGTGAGATTAACGCATTTCAATTGAAATGGGCGTTGACAATCCTTTAGGTTGCATTTGATGGTATTGTGTCTGGTCATGATTTCGGGCATGAGTTCCATGCAAATGGTGCAAAAATCACGATCTTCGTCTGAGCTAGAAATTCTTTGTTTCTTCTTTGACGCTTTCTTTGCTGGTGGTGCTTTTTTGCTCCTGGTACTCTATTTTTTGTGATTCGTTTCCCTCTCCCGTTTATTTGTTAAACGTTTCTCAGCTGCTTTTTGCAACTCGCTTAGCTTTTCCGGAGTGTTTACTCACAGTATAAATGTACAACACTTATTTGGATCATGAAATAGTATAATACGTTGACAAGTGGGGACTAGCAGTCGTGAAATAACATTTCCCACTTACCCCATAAACAATTTCCCACTTTACCCCGATGCCACATTTTGAAAAAAATGTGAGCTTCATTCTTTCACTGCATGAATTACACGGAATCCTTTTGCGTTATCAAAATTAAGGCTACAAAGAATATTTTTGTGTACTTACAATCGGTTTATCTCCAGAAACAGTAAAAATATCGATGCTTAAAAATTTCAAAATTAAATTTCAAAATCACTTAAAAACTTTACATGATTCCAGAGATCACAAAAATACGTATGCACACATCGCTATACCATAAAGATTTGCTTACGGTCATTGCAAGTACATGTCAGAAGCGCATGACAGCTATACTTTGCTAGTTTGCCCGAAAAGGGGCATTTCCCACTTTACCCCACTTACCCCTACGTTTTTTATAATTTAAAAAATTCTGATTTTATAATACCAGCATTATTTTGAAGTTTGTACAACAAAACAAAGTAATGAATTAATTTTCATTTAAATAAAGTGTGTTTTGAGATGTTCGTTATTTTATTAGCTCGTAAGTTTTGAACTGTAATAGCTGAAACACAATGCAGCAGTGGCAGTTGCAGCGGCAGTGTCAGTGATCAGCTGTTTTTTTAGAAACAGTGTGTTTCAATGGTAGCACTTACATAATAGCAGTAGCAGTTAGCAGTACTGCCATGCTTAGTTCTATTTCTAAATTTACTGCTACTGCCGCAGTGCTACCAAAGAAACAAACGAAAAAATGAAGGGAGGCAACATTGTATTGTAATAATTAAAAGACAAAGAAAAACTGCTGCTACCGCTGACACTGCCACTGCTTTATTGTAAGTTGTAAGCAGTAAAATACGAAACATCTGATTACTGCCATTTGCTCTGACACTGCCGCTGCCACTGCCACTGCCGCATTGTAATTCCGCTATATGAGTTGAAGGAATCGGGATAATGTACGGTTGACAATCTGATCTTATTATTTAAGCCAATGGTTTTTATTCATAGCTTTTTTCTGTGATCAAATTCGTAACTTTCCAATTTTCATGCTTTCAAAATGATAAATTTACCGATGAGAATAAAATAAAAAAAAAAAACTCGGAAAGTATCAAATGTTATCGGAAACCTTAGAATTATCCCAGTGTGCCAGACGGTTCATATCTCCGCTTTTTTATCCGTCACTGATTCAAACAAAAAACGATTCAAAAAAAAAAAAAAATATTCGCTTTTTTTTGGGAATCTCTCCCGCAAACGGATCAGTAACGGATCCGTAACGGATAAAAAAGCGGAGATATGAACCGTCTGGCACACTGGGATATCAAAATTTTAAAATTGATGGTTTTTGGTGAATTATTGAAACTTAACAAAAACCGTAAAAAAAGAAAACCTAATAAAGCAGCACTCGTGGTAAGGGAGAATGGGGAGTTGTGAGACGGGTTAAGTTTTTGACCTTGAACTACTCCAAAATCACAATATTCTGCATATCTGAAAGTGTCAAACTCTACTTCGAACCTAATGGTATCTATTACTTAGTTCATTCGTTTCATCGAAAATAATAATTTTTGTCAAAATTTCTATTGCTCAAAAAACATTGCGGGGATTCCTGAAAACGTGTAAAAGCCTCGAAAACCTCGTAAATGTTGTCAAAATCAATACGAAATTTGACAGTTTTACGAGTTTTGAGGTTTTCGAGGCTTTTACACGTTTATTTTTCGAATGTTCGAAAATGTTGGGGAGTTGTGTAACACAACGTGAAAACAATAAAATTACGTATTTTGGTTATAATTTTTTATTCAGGATGGAATAGAAGATAATTGAGACAATTTTTATCAAACTTTCCGAGTTATGATCCTTTGAAGAGAAGGCATTTCAGCCCCCATACAAAAGACAAAACTGTAATAGTACCGAAAAACCGATTTATGGTCAAAAATCCTGAAAATGAGTTAAAATCTGTTTCAGAGTATGCAATGTGTTAGTGCCAATTAGAAGAATGCCCTTAAAAAAACAAAAATGGGCTATGCCACCCACCCAAAATATTTCGTCAAAGGACCATAACTCGGAAAGAAAGAGTTCTATTGGAAAAGTTTGAAGGTATATTTTTATGAGGAAGAGAGTGGCTTTTTGATGCCACTGATAAAAAAGAATTACATCTTTTCCTGTAGCTACGCTATAAGACTGAACACATGAAATTTCAAACTTTTTCCTGCTATAACTCAGTCAATTTTGGTCGGAGCTTAATCATTAGCATACTTGTACGAAGCAACATTAATCACTCTTTGTAAACGTGTAAAAATTAAATCGATCGGACTTGGCGTCATACAAATGTATTGATGTATGTATATGAAGCTATAACCTCGAAAATAGAAATTATCGAATAACTCGTGAACGGCCCCAAGGTAAAAAAATAATTGAGTTTTTCGTGTTCAGCGACCTCAAATTAGTTTAGAAAAAATGGTTTGCAAAATGTTACAAATATTTTAAATTTTGTGTTGTATTAACTTTTTATAGTTATTGTTTTAATAATAAACAAATCAAAAGCAGAAAAAAAAAATTTTGGTAAACTTTGCTTTTTATAGAATAGAAAACAAAATTCCACCTCGACCGTATAAATTCATGCTCTGTAAAGAAACTTCTAGGCTGTCCACTTTAACGATTTTATTCCATTTTTGGTGCTTAAAATGGGTGTATACGCAACTTTCCGGGCGCCATTTTGAATTTTTCCATTTTCCAACATCATATCTGGATTCAGCGACCACGAAAACCTCCCGAGTAGTATAATTTTCCATTTTTAAGCATTTAAAAACAGTTTTATTGAGTTATTCCGTTATTTGGGGATTAAAAAAGTTTTGAGGAAAATCCGCAAAAAACTAATGTGTTGGTTTTGTTCTAAATTTTATTACGAACAAAATGAGCCATGTCCGATCAAAATCGGTGCATGTTCAACAAAATTAGAAATGAATACCTAATTTGCCTGCACTATTATGTATCCAAAACAATAAAGTTTTCCATACAAATTTCGTGTTTTTGACACAAAAAAAAAGTTCTAGCACCATCAAAGTTTTCACCAGAGCCAAAATATTTTGTGGAAAGTCTAACAATATGCCAAAGAACTTATTTAGATGCGGCGAAAAAAAACATTTTTTTTTTTTTGTATGGGGATTGACCCAGCTTACTATATAGGGTCTAAAATTGTGTATATAAAAACTGTTGTCATGTTTTTCTGAAGAACGACTCAAGCGATTTTAATGAAACTTTGAAAAATTATGTGCATTAGTATATACTAAAGAATGAGATAGACTTTGACTTTGTATATGGGGAAATCTCAGCAAGTGTGGACTTCGGTGTGAATAGATCTCGGTTCGCCGAGTCAGCACCCGTTGCATTTCCCATCCATTTCAACATGTCTGGGACACTTATTACAAAACATGCGTGTGCTACCGCCTGGAAGCTTTATTTTTTTTTGCCGAAATTCGAGCAAAATCCACAAATTTTGAGTATGAATTGAATAAGCCGCTTTTGAGGCGTTTCAGCAAATTGTTTTGGGCTTTTAGTATCTTTAACATAAATGTT
Source organism: Calliopum simillimum (assembly GCA_951812925.1). Taxonomy (NCBI): domain Eukaryota; kingdom Metazoa; phylum Arthropoda; class Insecta; order Diptera; family Lauxaniidae; genus Calliopum; species Calliopum simillimum. Next base: position 56,094,707 of record OX638370.1, on the reverse strand, counting down.
AAGACGTAAGAAAAACTGCATCCCGTTGATATGCCTCAGGTAGAACGCTAGATATGGGTCTCCAAAGTTGTGTGAATGGTTTTTACCTAAAATCTGGTAATTTTCGGTTTCTAATATGCTGCTCTGGGGGCGATTATTTTTTTGCATTATTCCTCATGAAATATGATTTCTAAATGTTGTGACTAAAAGTTATGTCCAGATAAAAGGGTGTGCCACCAATGGTTCGGTGGTAACACACTTGAGAAGAAGCTCAAATGTCGATTTTTCATGCGAAATTACGTCTAAAAAAATGGTATTTTGAGGGGCACAAAACTGTCTCAAACCTTGCGAAATCATTGGACCTAGGGCCAATGAATATGTAAAAAAATCGCCCCTCAGTACGCACTTGAACAATGGCTAAAATGTACAATTTTTAAGATTCATCTATATATATAATGACTGTGTATGTGTGTGAAGCATTATCACTCAGAAACTACAAAGCCAATTGAGCTAAAAATTTGGGAATGAGTGCATCTCAGGTATGAAAATGTGTTTATGCTATACACGAAGGTTTCCGAAGACCACCCGAAGGCTTCATACTCAAAACGAAGAATACGAGATGAAAAAAATATATGACGAACTAAAACAAACCTTAACTAATAGTTTTCTGTGACACCCGAAGATTTCCGAAGGTCACAAAAAATTATACGATCGTTAGATATGAAATATACTTTACGACCTTTTCTCACACCTACCCCAGCAATGAATTTCAATCCCATGTGAATCGAAAAAACTCGATTTAAAAAATATTTTTGTATGAAGGCCACTAAATAATTTTTTATACTTGATTTCATGAAAATCGGCGCAGCAATATGACCTTAAAATTTTTTTTACATTATGGGCCACCCTAGCTATACATAGATGCTAAATTTTATTCTTCAAAAATATTCCCTTCAATTTCCATGCTTACTTTCATGATAATCGGTGTTTATATGAGGGCCACTCTAAATATGCACCCTTAATAAAAATTTTTTAACCTAAGCTGTGCCTCTTGATATAAAAGGCAAATTCCATATGAATCAAAAAATACGTTTTAAATAATTGTGTGAGGGCCACCCTAAATAAAATTTTTATAGTTAAAGCTGTGCAACTTAATATAAAAACCACGTATGTGAGAAAATCAAATTTAAAAAATATTTTTGTATGAGGGCCACCTTAAATATACACTCTTGCGGAATGAAAAATACTTTATAACCGATTTCCATACCTACCAAATACATATAAAAAATTTCATAAAAATCGGTCGTGCCATTTCAGAGGAGTTCAAACACAAACACCGTGACGCGAGATTTTTGACGATATTGGGGGAGGCGATCGAAAAAAGTCAGTAACGCTGGCTGTAAAATACTTCTAATGTATCTCAAATTAATAATTCGCGGTCCAAAAAAGGGTGCCACATGTTTGAAAAATAACTTCTTTTTTTTTTCGAAAAGTCCACACTTGCTGAGATTTCCCCATATACTTACGAAGAGGCGTGGCACCGCCCCAAACTTTTAATTTGATTTGGTCATATCTTTTAAACCGTATAAAGTTTTTTGATGAAAATTAGTACACAGCTACTGACTATCAATGCCTTATAATGGGCGAAATCGGAAAAGGGCCACGCCCACTTTTTAACCATTGAAAATTTTGATATTTTGATTTTAATATTACTCGAATACAGATTTTGATGAAAATCAAAACTTTCAATGGCTTAAAAGTGGGCGTGGCACTTCACCGACTTCGCCCAATTTTTGCCCATTATAAGACATTGATACGTAATCAGTAGCTGTATACTAATTTTCATGTAAAAATTTTATATGGTTCAAATTAAAAGTTTGGAGCAGTGCCACGCCTCTTCATAAGTATATACTAAGTCAAAGTCTATTTCATTCTTTATTACAAACTAAATTAAAATCGCTTCAGTGGTTCTTGAGAAAAATATGACAACAGTTTTTATATACACAATTTTAGAGCCTATAAAAAAAGAAGATATCTCAGAAACCATATAAGATAAAGCAATTCTAATACCAGATTCGGATTAAGAATTGCCAAATGCATATAAGATGACTATTTTGATTTTTGTTTGTTGTATTTTTTCCAATTTTTTTTTTTATGAAAATATAAGTTTTTAAAATATTATTTATATAATATATAATTATATTTATATATAATTCCGACCGCGCTCCAAAATGTTTCTGATTTTAAAAAAAAAAAAAAAAAATTTAAAGAATCATCAAAATCGGAGCTGTTATTGACAATTTCCTTCTAAAAGGCTTTATTGACTCCACTAGAGTAGAACGGGGTAATGTCGTGCAGGGGGTAATGTCGTGCACTGGCTGTTTTAGCCCAAAGAATTGAATGATTTACCAACTGTTTGTAAGGTAGGGACCTGCTGACTTACTGAGCTTATGCATATAATACTAGCAATTTTCACCAGTTCGTCTCTACAGAGCAACCTTTTTTTCAAAACGCACGCTTTCGGGACGATAAAAGTGTTTTTTCATCGGGTCAGAAAAATAATTTTCCTTGCGGGAAAATATAACAGGTAAGTGTTTTCTAAAACGAAATATCCTGCCAAAGAAAAGAAGTATTTGGTTTTCGAAAAAAATTTTGTGCTTCACCGAAGTTATCGAAGTTGACCTTTAAAACGACCATTGGGGTAATGTCGTGCACATTTTTTTTCGTCACTCACACAAACACAATTTCTCGCTACTCAAATGTTGTTACACATGGATGTACCCAACGAAATTATCTTTCGATCGGATGCTTACTCGTCACATTCGCTTGAGATGTACGGCTTTACGAGCATGTCAAAGTTGAGTGCACGACATTGCCCCGTTCTACTCTACTAAAAAAAAAAAAAAAAAAACACAGCTTTTTAGGAGAATAGCTGTTTAATTGTAAAATTCCCTACTTTTTTCCTGTGCGCCTTTCATGCTAAACTATATTATGTAATGTACAAAATATATTTACTTTAAAATAATTCAGGAAAACATTTTTTTTACAATATAAAACAATAAAGTTTTCATAATTAGGGGAGATGTGTGAACCTTGGTTCTGGGGGCAGATTCTGTAACTGTGAAGAACTCAGTGTACACGAAAATTCGTGAAAACGCAAAGTATGCGATTCTGAAACGATGAGAAATGAAGTTTTACGTCAAAAAAGTGTACACAGTAGAGTGGTCCAAAATCCGAAAGTGTTAAAAAGTCAAGGTGCGCGCGACTTTTCTGAATCCTTGGATCCTGCTGATTACAAAAAGTGCTTTGGAACCAAAAAAAAATTGCGTTTAGATATTCCGCAACGAGCTTGAAGGTACTTTTTTAGGAATTTTTGAGTTTTTGAGTACTTTTTTTAATTTAAACGCTATATCTTTTTAACCAGATAAGGTATTTGCAAAAATTAAATTGCATTTTTGTAAAAATATTTTGATTCAAATTCTGCATCAATAATAATAAATTCAGTTTTTCCCAATTTTTTTTATCGGCACTTTTAACTTCAAAATTTGTTAATTTTTTGAGGTGTTTGCACATTCAAGAACCGATTTTTTTCTTATTTTGCTCTAGGAAATTTTTTTTTAAATTTATATATTTTCAAGCATTAATTTATCTTTAAAATATTTTCAACAACTAAGCTTTTAGTAACACTTTTACCCACTAAAAACAATTAAGTATAATTAAATTGGACTTAAAAATTAATTTATTTTCATGTTTTCAAGGCATTCAAATAAGATGTCTTAATGGGATGACGTAAGGTACCACTTTTTTCTTACAAAATTATTAGTTCTTAATCTTCTGAGTAAAACAACATTCTTCGCAATATTGAAACTTTGCCACTTCATGTTATTTTTGGCAAAATAGGTTAACAGATAGTTTTCATAGATTTTCTAAGGAAACTAAAAAAATAAATAAATCAAAAAGAAACTAAAATAGCCATTTTCGATGTATTTGTTGATGCTGATTCCGAATTCGGTCTCAAAATTGCTGCATCTTGTATGGTTAAGGAGATATTTTTACATAAATGTATAAGAAACACCGTTTTTGCTCTTTTTAAAGTGATATTACAAGTCAAGGTTACTTTCAACCACAAAAAGTGGTAAAGTGGTTAAAAGTGCCAGTTTGATTCTTTAAAATTCAATTTAAATTATACTGATATCTTTTTTATCTTCTGAGTTATCCTAACCTAAAAAGTTGAATAAGTGCAAAAAACACGTTTTTTTGTTATTTCTGCTTACGATATTTCGGAGGAACAAAGAAATATCGATATAATTTAAATTGGGTTTTGAAAAAAAAGGCTGTCACTTTTAACTTCCATACCAGGCTGAAAGTTACCATGTTGTGATATAACAGCTTCAAAAATAGCAAAAACGGTGTTTTTTGCATTTTTAGGTTAGGATATCTCTAAAACCGTGTAATATAGAGCAATTCTGAGACCGGATTTAGAATTTTCATGAACACATACATCGCAAATGACTATTGTTGTTTCTGTTTCACCACGAAAATTTTAAACTCAAAGTTTTTTTTTTGGCCAAATTTGATTATATTTTACGGTTTTTAGTAAGTAAAGTAAAGCTTATAGCTTAGTTGTTGGAGTCATTTGATAGATAAATTAATGCATAAAAAAATAGTAATATAAAAAAAATTTGCTAGAGCAAAATAAGAAAAAAATCGGTTCTTGAATGTGCAAACACCTCAAAAAATTAACAAATTTTGAAGTTTAAAGTGCCGATAAAAAAAATTGGGAAAGACTGGATTTATTATTATTGATGCAGAATTTGGCTCAAAATATTTTTACAAAAATGCAATATAATTTTTGCAAATACCTTATCTGGTTAAAAAGATATAGCGTTTAAATTAAAAAAAGTACTCAAAAACTCAAAAATTCCTAAAAAAGTACCTTCAAGCTCGTTGCGGAATATCTAAACGCAATTTTTTTTTGGTTCCAAAGCACTTTTTGTAATGAGCAGGATCCAAGGATTCAGAAAAGTCGCGCGCACCTTGACTTTTTAACACTCTTGGTTTTTCCATACAAAATTTGGACCACTCTAGTACACAGTGCAAACATTTTATTCACTCAAATTTTTCCAGTCAAATTCAAATTGAAGTAAGGAAAATGGGTAATAATCAAAAAAAAAGCGAGCGAAGTGTAAAAAGAATACATTGTAAATTATATGGAAGACAACCTTTTATTTGGTGTACAATGTGTTAACCATTTTTTTACTTTGTTTATCTCGATTATTTCTTCAGTGAACGTTATTTTCTCAATGAGTAAATCAAAACTGCATTTTAAGATCTTGGCACCCCGGAAGTCTAGTCGTGCCAAATTATTTTATTCTAAACGCTTGTGAACAAATATTTGTTAACTATTCAAAATAAACAAGTTCGTTTTGTTTTCTTTTTCAATATATACTTACAGCCCTATTATGGCAGTTGACAATAGTCAACCAGTATTTTTAATATTTCTATGTGCTCGTTGTTATTTCTGTGCTTCAAAACAAAATTTGAAGCTCAAAAATAATAAATTTTGATAAAAATTGTCAGCTGCTTTTTAGATATTGACAATTTCTTTGAAAAATTTTGATTTTTATTCAATTAAAAATTAGAAAACTACAACAACCACACAGAATTTAAAAAATACTGGTTGACTATTGTCAATTTTCCAGAATAGGCCCCTTAATATCAAGAAAAATCATTGAGTATTAAGTTTAAAGAATCAAGTACAAACGAGTTCAAAATAATGCATCACTATTTCATCATCGACAGCTCTAAAATGTCATTCAGCGCCTTGAAATTTTCATTCAGCAAATTAGAATTTCATTCAGCACAACAGTGTACATTTGAGTTTACAGAATCGCATGAAATAATGAAATGTAAACTTGGTGTGAAGATGAGTTTTCTCATTTTGTGTACACCGATTTTTTTCACAGTTACAGAATCCGCCGCCTGTTCAACTGCCGCACTGTTCAAAGTGACGGAAAAGTGTTTTTGATGTGTAAAAGTAATTTTTTAGGAGTAGGCAACGAATTGCTTTGCCAGAAATTTTCTTTAATTACTCAAGTCTTACAGCCACTATAGGTCAAAAAGGAAATTTTTTTGGCCAAAATTCATAACGTCCATATTATCATTGTGACCAACTTCAAATGAACTTTTTATGTTGACTTTAGACTAAAAGAACAATTCTGAAAAAAATCTTAACCCTTGTACTACTTTTCGAAGTAAATTTATGCGTAAACCCGAATCCGCGTTCAGAATTTACTCACCACCTCAGGATTTGGAGATATTTGAGGTCAAACTCATGAAAAATGGCCGTTTTGGCTATATTTGAGGTTAGATGCAAACTGCAAAAAGTTTTTATTATTTTTTTTCCAAATGAATCTCGTGGTTCTATTTTGTTTCTTCAAAATGAGCTCTTAAAAACTGCCATGCAATAATTCCTTTAAAAGTTATGGCTGATTTAAAATGTCATCTTGAAATCCCATAAAATGGGTAAAATGACTCGACTTTCGATTGCATGATATCATCTTGAATCTTTAATAACTTTTGAAGAAAGTATTATATGAAACATTTTAAGACCTCGTTTTAAAGGTGAAAACTCAGTAATGAATTATGCAAAAAAAGTAAAAAAAAAAATTGAGCTGTCTACAACTAACCTCAAAAGTAAAAAATGTACTAATTTTTCGTATATTATCCACAAATATCTCTATTTTTCGAAAAACCTAATGCAAAAATTATACGCACTTTTACCCAAGTTACTTGGACTAGTAGTATCTTCAGTATTTTCTTATAAGAAATTGAAAAACAGCTTCTTCGTTTTCTTTTTTGTCTGTCTTTTGCAACCAGATTTCGAATAAATCGGAATTACGGAAGAAGTTACCTGACAAAAAAATTCATTAAAAAAAAACGGGCAAAATCGGGCGCCTATATTTCTTAATAACATTAACAATAGCAGCGTCTTACTGGTTTCGGGTTTCTTAGGACTAACAAATTCCAACAAAATTTTAAAAGCTTACATGAAGTTCAAAATTTAAGAAAAATTTTAAAAGTCAGGGGTCTAATTTGAATTTTAGATTTTTCCACAAAAAACCAAAATATATTTTAATGTTTTGACCCAAATTGCGTTACACATAACATCATCAATTTTATTCATTTTTATTTTAGAAAAAAAAACAAATTATTTTGATAACTTTTTATTAATTGAAAAAAGGAGTTAAAATCACGCTCTTTTGCGTTATCGCAAATGCAACATAGCTGAGGAACGGAAAATTACTTTTTCCCAAAACAAAAAACACATTTGTTTGTATTGAAGTATTCTCCGTTACACTGCAAACACTCAATAGCAATACTTGTAAAAATTTATTTAAATTGAATTTTGGCCAAAAAAGTGTGCCTTTTGTCCTATAGTGCAGCGTTAGCAAGGTAAATTCAGTTATTGTTTAAAGTCTTAAGTCTGTTTTAGATGAATTTTAATAAAAATATGGTATAGTAGTTGACACTTTTTAAAACATGCAGTCTGTGTACCTTGGACCAGTAAATTTTTTATTGCTATAATTGTTTTTATTTTGCACTATTTTAGGAAAATGCCAAGCAGCAAGACGGGAGTAACACGACCTCCGGTACAGGGCCGTGCACAGAATTTGCTCCTGGGGACGAGTTCTTCATTAAAAAAAAAAAAAAAACGTAGGAACACTGTATAGAGAAAACTATTAACAAAATTTATGTAGGGGAGAATGGGGAGTTCTGCAACAGAGGGAGTTGGGCAACAAGTCGATGAATGTCAAATGACAGTAGTTGTCATGTGACCAACTACTGTCAATTGTTGGTCTCGCTATGATCTAACTTTTTCACAAGCACTCGCCGCGTCAACACATATTCTTCGCGTCGCTCTTCATTGTGCGTTGAAAAATTTGTCGGAAAGTTACCTTGGCCTCTTGTGTTTGCGGTGCTTTCAGTCACTTGTTGAAGCTGATCATAAGGGTCAACATATACAAAACATTCCTCTGTGGATACTCTTTCACTGCATGAAAGTAATGACACATAAACATTCGTTGTATCGATGACGCGGTGGCCTTTTGATTATGAAGAAAGTGAGGAGTTGCGCAACAAAACGCCACATTTGACAGTTTTTAAGACGAGTTTGCATTTTTCACGCGTATATCACATTATTTGTGAACAATTCGTATGTTTCATGCAATTTGATGAATTTTCTTCACCGAATTTAGTATTTTTCTTGATTTTATTCGTGTTTTTTCGTGATTTTTGTAGGTAGTCATCGTTTGACCAGCAAACCAGCGAGTGTTATCAATGCCTTAGTGGCTGCAATCAAAGAGTTAATTTAATATAGAATATTCATCAAAATATGTAATTTTCTTTGGTTTAAAGTTGTGTTGCACAACTCCCCAAAAACGCGTCTTTTGCGCTAACAAGCATAACTTTTATATTTTTTTTAAATTTCACCCGAACCCTTTAGCCAGAAGTTGTGTTTTGAGGCATACTAGAGATTCTATGTACTGAGATGCTAAAAAAATTAATTTCATAGTTTTTTTTTCCCTGAAATCAAACCTGTCACACAAATCCCCATTCTCCCCTAATTAAATTGTAATATATCGTCGGCTTAATGACAATCTGTGCTAAGTACATTTCTGGGTCAAAATGACTTTTGTATGCAATTTGAAAGGTAATAAGACGACACATAGAAGCGTAAAAAAATTAAACTTCAAAATAACACGTTAATGGTGAAAATTAATAGTAATAAAAAGTGCTAAGTCCAAAATTTTTAATTTTTAATAATACAAATTTTTGTTTACTTTGTTTATGAAATCAAGTCGATTGCACTATCTCTGGTTACGAAAGTGCATTGAGTCCTGGTGTTTTTAATAAAACCTTTTTGAGCTATTTATTACTCAGGCTAGTTTGCATTACGATTTTTGAGAATCAGAATAAATTTTAAATTTGGAAAGTAATTTGAGCTAAAAACCTTTTCTGGAAAACTCCCAATTTACCCTGAAAATCGCAAAAAACTTTTTTTATGGCTAACTTTATTTTTTTCAGCCAGACGAATCCGCGGGAAGAGCAAGCGGCGAAATCTTTTAACGCAGAAATTTCGAGCTGACCTTGAATGAAGTGTTTTCTGGAAATCCCTAAAAAATTATTTTTCCAACCAGACGTACCCATTAGAATATTTGGCGCTCATATCATTTGACACACGAATTTTGAGCTAGTTTCGAGCTTATCAAAAACGAAAAGTGTTTTCCGGAAAACCCCAAACTTTCCAGGAAAATCCCAAAAAACCTTTTCTTATGGCGGTGACATGACATAATCCATACGGACATAATCCCCATTTCGTAAATGGGGACTAAGTATAATTGCGGAGTGGCGATTATGTTTTTCGGACATAATCCCCATAACGATATTTCGTAAAGCCTTTTATGTTATTAACAACAGCCGCAGCTCAGCCGCAGCTCAGCCGCGGATCAGCCTATAATATATCCAACACCTAGTTTGCTAGCCACAGTAATTTTACATAAGAGAAGCGGTAAGTGGGAGGCTTGTGGCCGCTAGCTCAGGATTAAAAACTCTAAAAAATCCAACACCGGCTTCGCAGAGGCCTTCGGCCATGGATCAGTCTGTAATATATCCAATTATTTGCGAACGTAACACCCATTTACGAAAAAGGGATTATTTCCGTGGGGATTATGTCATGGCACCGCCATAAAAAAATGTTGTTTGGGATTTTCCGGGAAAGTTTGGCGTTTTCCAGAAAACACATTTCGTTTTTGTTGAGCTCGAAACTAGCTCGAAATTCGTGTGTCAAATGATATGACGCCAAATATTCTCATGGTTTCGTCTGGCAGAAATTTTTTTTTGGGATTTTCCGGGGAAATTTTAGATTTTTCGGAAAACACCTCATTCAAGGTCAGCTCAAAACTAGCTCGAAATTTCTGCGTTAAAAGATTTCATCGCTTACTTTTCCTGTGGATTCGTCTGGCTGAAAAAAATAAAGTTAGCCATAAAAAAATAGTTTTCGGATTTTCTGGAAAAATTGGGAGTTTTCCGCAAAACGCTTTTGTTCAAAGTTAGCTCGAAACTAGCTCGAAATTCCTGCGTTAAAAGGGATCGACCCTGAAAATCTATTAGCTCATTGACCAATTTTAAAAAAAAAACTTTTTCTAAATATTTGTACCCCAGTGAACTACTTTGCTTAAAAAAACTTTGAGTGAGACGACATCGAGGTAAAACCGAGCTCAAACGAGATTTTCGAACCCTGCCTCTGCCTCGCTTTTACGTTATCTTGGAATTAGTTTGTAATCACTGTTGAATCCGTATGTAACCAAGCTATGACATTATTCATTAAAATACAATATATTCTCCATTAATCGATGTTATCTAAAACCGAAAAAAAATCATACAAAGAAGGCAGCATAGCTTTAAAGCAATTAGACATGACAAATGATTTAAATCAATACATATTTTCATTGAATTACTCTATTAGGGAGGATATTACTAACCTTGTTTTGGTTTGCACACAAAATGTATTTCCACGCACGGCCAGCCAGCCAGACGCCATGTCCGTCTGACTAAATTTATTGCAATGTAAGGATAATCTTGGTCAATGTAGTAATAGATACTTTTAATAAGATAACAATTTTAAACATATTTCTTATAATATGAGATCATGGATTCAATACAACTGTCCCAATGTATTCGTAACACTGGCGCAGGGTTCAGATATAAATGCTATTAAAATCTTGTGGATTTATCTAGACGCAAAAGTTCGCCAGCACAATATTTGTTCAAAAACTGAACTGAAAAGGGTATTCATGGATAATGGGAAAAAATTTATCCGAGCTATTGTGAAAAACTAATTCAAAGGATGCCAAAAGGACTAAACATGACAAATAAAAACAAAATAATGTACACTAATTACTGAACTCATGTAAAAACTAAAATTTTGTTAAGGTGTACGACTTTGGCTTTGGTACTGAATATGCTTGATTTCTGTTACTTTTTATTTATTTTCAAAAATAACGGAAAATTTCAAGTTTGGTTTTTTGTTAAAATTGAAGGATTAAATAGGCTATTTAAAAATGTACTTCAAATTTCTTAAGTTATTTTTGCGTACTTAGTTTTGGGGCATTGAGAAATAGTTTGCTTGGTGCACGACTTTGGCTTGGACCTACTGTATATACTTTTCCGTACCTACCACGCCTCCTTCTCTGCGTTATAAAAGGAAGGACAAACTGAATATACCCTGGGTGTAGGGTATTAAAAGGCAATCCAAAAAGATTTTTATGTAGTCATTGAACTACAAAAAATACCTTAAAATCAGATAATGCTAAAGTCAAAAGCTATTCCCAAAGTACATGTGTACTAGGCTGAATTGAAAGCATACACTTTGATCGAAAAAACAAAGGACAATGCAAAAACGAAAATAAAGCTTTTTATGCTGTGAGCGAAGACTCAGCTCAGCGACAAAGCACACGATCTGCTCAAGTAAAACAAAAAGCTTACATCGCTGGTGCTTACGAAGACTATCTCTTCTTTAAATGCGGACAAGAAAATCCTTTTTTTCAAACTGTGGCGAAAAAGATCTTTTTTGTGCGAATGCGGACAAGAAAATCACTTTTTACGAAATACGGAGAAGAAAATAACTTATTACAAAATGCGGCGAAGAAAATCACTTTTTACAAAATGCGGCGAAAAAAATCTCGCTTCATTCGCTGCGATTTTAAGTGAAATGTTTATTTTCGTAACTCGTCGAAAAGTATTCACTGAATAAAGAGATTTTCTTCGCCGCATTTTGTAAAAAGTGATTTTCTTCGCCGCATTTTATAAAAAGTGATTTTCTTGTCCGCATATAACAAAAAAGATTTTTTTCGCCGCAATTTCAAAAAAAAGACTTTCTTCGCCGTAACTTTCGGTGGGAAAATTTTCTTCGTAAGCACCGGCGACATGTTGTGAGTAAAAAATAAGTTGGTAACTTTGTGAGAACTTTGAAGGATAAAAACGAAGTGGAGACTTTTTTTTGCAGACCTGACGAGAGGCGAGGAGTAAAGGGGGGATTCGCCCGGGCCCGGAGTTTTTTGGAAGGCCCGGATTTCAGTAGAAGCAAAAAAAGTACAAAATGATTATAAACAAAAACATAACAATTTTAATAAAATTACGTTATTAAGAGATCCAAAAATTTAAACGGCCATAGAGCTGCTTTACTACCCAACTTCACAAAACCCGTTGGTTGTGCTTACGCCTACTCATTAAATGCTATCGATATTGCAATAATATTTTTCTGTAAATTTCTCCGATATGCTTTTGAAATTTTTTACACAAGGCAATACAATCCTTCCTCTTCAATCACTACCTCGCAGTATTCGATTATTGCTGAAACCACCTACCTTAGAAGTCGACGGTGTGCATCAAACGGTTCCAAGTTTTTATAAATGGCTTCAGAAATTAAATATGCAGAAAGTTTTCGATATTTTTAGATAAGCAAAATGAAAACTCCAAAAGCCTATTTGCTCATAAGGACATATTGGATTTTTATTCGTTGTTTTATATTTTTGATTTTTTTTTGTCGTTAAACAAGAACAGAAATTTTAAATGTATTTTTTTTTATGTTGAATCCGAATTCGGTCGCAATATTGTTCTATCAAGTCTAGATATTGAGATAAACTTATCTGAAAGTTTAAAGGACAAAGTCTCTTGCTGTTTTTGAAACTCCGAAATATGATAAAAATACAAGTGCCTAGATTTTTTTTTTTTAGATCCAATTTGAATTATAAAAGTTTAAACAGTGCAGTTTTCGTCTATTTTTACAGTTACTATCTGAATTATTCAGAGCATTGAAAATTTTTATTTTTATTGTGAAAGTTAGAAAAAGTGAAAAATATTTCATAAAACGTAGAAGAAGAAAAATTAATATAGACTGATTCCATTTCAATCATACGGTAAGTGTGCACTAGGCATGCGCTTATTTTACGATTTTCTGATTTTCGTTGATGCCGCCCCCTGAAATCCTTCTAATGGTCATAAAAACAAATACTATGAAGTTTCACGGCGATCGGATAACGATAACCCGGCCCTCAAGAGAGGTCAAGGTCAAGTTGAGGTTTCCGGAAAAAAATAATGAAATTTTTTTTTAAACTTAATTAAATTAGTCAAAGCATAATTTTATCTTATAGCAAATTGAAATACCTTTCCAACAAGCTATAATTGTTTAAAATCGGGTAATAAATACGAATTCTATTGTATGAATTTTCTTTTACGGCATTAGCAAAATTGCCGCAATATACCATATGTAGTAGTATAGCATTTTGCGGCAATTTTGCTAATGTCGATAAAAGAAAAATTCATAGAATTCGTATTTATTACCCGATTTCAAACAATTATAGCTTGTTAGAAAGGTATTTCAATTTGCTATAAGATAAAATTATGCTTTGACTAATTTAATTAAGTTTAAAAAAAAATTTCATTATTTTTTTCCGGAAACCTCAACTTGACCTTGACCTCTCTTGAGGGCCGGGTTATCGTTATCCGATCGCCGTGAAACTTCATAGTATTTGTTTTTATGACCATTAGAAGGATTTCAGGGGGCGGCATCAACGAAAATCGTAAAATAAGCGCATGCCTAGTGTGCACTTAGGTTTGCGTATCAACTTCGAACTAGCAAAATATTTTTCTACAATCAAAATAAGGGAATACGTCATTTTTTTTTTTTTGATTTGAACCAATATTGGGGATTTTATGGCGTTTCGTAGGAATTTTGCCGAAAATTTCATTTTGAAAAATTCATGAAGTGCATTCGGTTTTTTCAACCGCATTTCTTTATTTTTCAACTTTTTTACATGAAACGAAATGTAATTGATGCTCCATGAAATTCTTTTACGTAATATGGAAAAAAATAATTTCTTTAACCCTTAATTTCCTTAAAATTGACATTTATATTTTAAATAAAAATGCTAAATTTCTCAAAAACACCATTTTTTTCTTCTCGAAAATTTGCACAGTTATGGCGGCTTTCTTGCTTTTTTTGTTGTAAGTGTAAAATTTGCAATTTTTTAATGTTACAATTGCGTTCTTGTCTACAGAATGAATCAGAAATATTGCACATGTCTGTTTTCAATTTCCTGGATGGTTTTGCGATACTGATTCCGAAAATGGCACTTACATTCTTCTACCATTTTTGGTTTTCAAGATATCTTGAATAAAACTAAAACCTATACATTTAAAAGACCGAATTCTTTATTTTCTAGACACGAAATTCATTCATAATAAGTAAGATGTAAACTAAATAGAAAACCAAGCACTGTTTGCGTTTTTTGTTATTTGACCGTACCTTTGGTTTTTTTCGGAAGCTCTCGGGATTTTATTAGTTTTTTTTTTTTTCGATTACTTTCATGTAATTGTGTTGCGCTGTTCTGATTTTGTAACAAGCCGATATCCATCTGGCTCCCTCATTCTTCCAAACATGGCAATATCAATTGAAGTATTTAAAAAAGAAGTTAGTTTCCATCTCAAACTTAAAAGGTGATTTCCCAAAAATGTGAAATTGGCGTGTACTACAAAACAATATTCGGCCGATGAGGTGCCAGTTTCGAAAAAAAAAAAAATCTGGTAGTGAAGGGGCCCGATGCAAGGGCGTACGCAAGGGGGGACAGGGGGGCAGCTGCCCCCCCCCCTAGCTCTAGCTTTAGAGTTACAAATATATCATATTCATTCATTTTTACAGTAGTTTTTACAACTTTTCATATTAAAGCCAAATAAAACACGATTTTTGGACAATAGTTTATACAAACACACTTTTTTTATCTTTACTAAACTATTTATTTATTTAATTGCAAACAATTTGAAAGTAAAATCGGATAATATTTTAGAAAGTTATTAAGGTTTCACTGATACCCAAAGCTGCTTAAAACTAAAGACTATGTTTTTGCAAAAAATGCTGCGTGAAAAAACTCAAAATTTTTTGTTGCAGGTTACAAAAGTCGATTTTTTTATGTTTTTCAAATACGTGGTCGGAAACGCATTCGTTTACTCAAAAGGAAGGCTCTTACGAATAAAATGTATAAGGCTTAAAATGCTTAAAATCGTTCAAAGTATCAAAGTATTTTATACATTTTTTCAGACCTTTTTTAACTTTTCAAAAATTGGTCAAGAAAAAGAAAAAATAAATTTCCAAAAACTCTAAAAAAAATTCACACGTGTACTTTGTACGATTCTACGCATTTTAAACATTATAAAATTTTTTTGCTTCATAAAAATCGACCCAGTTTATTGTACCTGTTTATTTTTCCGATAAAAAATCAAAATGGTCTTACTTCACTGAAACCTTAATAACTTTTTAAAATATGATCTGATTTTAGTATATTTAGGCTTAAAATATTTAAAATTAAATACACTTATAAATAAAAATATAAAAAACATTGCAAAATTGTAAAAAATTGCTATGAAAATTAACTTTTCGCTCAGTTTTAACTTTTAACTTTAACTCAGCCAATTTAAATAGGATTTTAGTTATTGATACATTTAAAAGAAGCGTAAGAATTTTTCTTTAAAAAAGTGTATAAAAAAATTCGATCAAAGTTGGGTTTCTCGAAATATTTTTTTATAAAATAAGAGCTATAACCTCAAAAATCGAAAATGTCGATTATACAATATCTAGAACGGCTCCTCCGAAAAAAAAAAAATTAATGCGTTTTTTGGAGTCAGCGACCTCAAATTAGCTTAGAAATGTGATATGTATTTAAAAGATAACATGAGGAGTGATTTTTCAAAAGGGCGTAAAACCACTTCCAACCTCGAAAAAACCTAAGGATGCCATCGCCATTACCATGCTAAAATGCATCCTCTAGTCCAAAATTCATCACAAAAAATGCATTTTTCTAAGATAAAATCGTGATCAAAAGTCGCATTTCAGAACAAAAGGGCTTATTTCCATATAATTTCATAGAAATTTTTAGAGTTTGATACAAAAAGACGGATTTTGAATAGTGGCCAAAAAAACTTTTAATATTTTTTATATGCCCCAGGCTATATAGGTGCTTACATACCATGCCTATAGACATCAAAATAAACTTCCAAATGGTGAAATAAGAGTGATTTTGAAACAAAAGGGCTTATTTCCAAACGTTTCAGAACAAAAGGGCTTATTTCCAAATGTTTTTTACTTTTTGCAATTACTGCAAATATGTTACAACAAAAATGTTATGGGGATTAGAATCTTTGTTCAACTCACTATAATACAGGAGACATTAATAAAAAATATGTTATTGTACACAGCCCATAAAAGTTTTTTCTCATTACTGAAAATTTGTTTAACATGGTTTTACGCCCTTTTGAAAAATAACTCCTCACATATCTAAGCAAATTTTTATTTAGAAAGTTATCAAAGTACCTTCATAAGTTATTATGAACTTTTATTTAATATTTTAGTGCACAAAAATATATATCTCTTACATTAAAATTTCTCAAAAAAAAAAAAAAAAAAAAAAAAAGGTTCGCAAAATTTGAGTTTGGGCCCCCCCTAGATAAAATCCTGCGTACGCACTTGGCCCGATGTATAATCAGCCCCGGGCCCAGATTTTCTTTCCACGTCGCTGTTTTTTTTTTTTTTTTTGTATACTAAGTATGTATTTCAAGTATTAAGGTGATCCTAAAACTTAAAAATTTCCAAATGGTACGGTTTTCATGTACATTAAAAAAACTTTGAACTTTTACTGCTATGAGGCATGAAGTTGCAATAAATGAATTTATGGTATGTGATTTTTTCTAATATGTGTACATTTATGTGTGGATACACATATTTTCTCCAAGAAGAAAAAAAAAATAAGAAAATTTATGTTAATTTTTTTCAACTCAATTTATAATTTTTGTTTTTAAAACTTGAACATTTGAGTTATATTTTAAGTAGATATAAATAAAAACCTATTAAAATTCACCGAAAAGTGCGATAAAAATTAAAGAACTCTCTTAAGAGTTTTTGGCGCCATATGCCGATTTCAGGGATTTTGTTCCTTTCTTCCTTGGTTTCCAACTCCGTTTCGTGCGCCTTTTCTTCACCTTTACTAACTTTACGATTATGCTTCTCCCACTTTTCTTTATTTTTATCAGTATTATTAATTTTTTTATAGTTTTTTTCAAAACTTTATATCTATTTTATAGTTTTATTTTTCTCGAACACTTTACATATATTTATTAATTTTATATTTTCTAAAAAAGGAAAAAAAAAAATCAAACTAAGCTTAGTGAACGGTTTGGCTGAAATTTGTGAATAAATAGTAGAACTTTTGAAAGGAGTACGCTAGGGACTTCTAATAAATGGCTTTATAAAGATTATTTATTAGCCTTTTAAGAAAAAATATGCAAATTAGAAAATTATTTTGACATAACCTCAAAAAAGTTGATCAAATATTGGATTTGTTTCAAAAAATCAACTAAATTAAGCGTCACAGCTAGACCAGTGCTTGCTTTAAGCTCACATTTGGATGGTATATTAACTGCAATATTTTAAAATGTAATTCGTGGCAAAAAAAAAAAAAAAATCGGTCATTTTGAAAGGTCTTAAATAACCCCAAAGGTGACGGGATTCAATATAATTTTTTTTATTTATTTCATACTAAATTAAAAAAAGTGTGGCTAGTTTATTGTTTATCGTGAATCTATTGAAGCTTATCCACGATAATATAGAGCACTTACCCCCAAATAGGCCTATAGCACAAGGGAGAAAGGCGAAAAATTTCCAGTTGTATGAAGTAAATTTTTTCACCGGAATAGTCTTTATTTATACATGAAAAATAAAGTGTGCAAAGACCATTGCGAAATCGGATGCGCATAAAAAGTTATTCAATGTCAAAGGTCAGAAAAATAAATTTTTTTTAAATATCTTTCAAACGGTTACTCCCACAGAAAAATTTTGAAAATGTGTTTTGTAGCTCAAAAAATTACCTATAAAAATATGTAAAACCTTTTTTCCTATTTTTTTCAGTTTACGAGATATGTCAATTTTTGTTATCATACTATGAAGTATTATAATTTTTTGTTAATGACTGATTCCATTTCAATTCATACAGTGAGTGTGCACTTAGGTTTGCAAATCAACTTCAAACTAGCAAAATATTTTTCTGCAATCAAAATAAGGGGACACGTATTTTTTTTTTTAATGGTTTGGACCAAAATTGGGGATTTTATGGCGTTTTGTAGGAATTTTGCCGAAAATTTAATTTTGAAAAATTCATGAAGTTTAACCGGTTTTTTCAACCGAATTTCTTCATTTATCAACTGATTTACATGAATCAAAATTTATTTGGTGCACAATGAACTTCTTTTAAGTAATAATTAAAAAAAAAATTTCTTTAACCCTTACTTTCCTTAAAATTGATGTTTATATTTTAAATAAAAATGCTAATTTTCTCAAAAACACCATCTGTTTTTTTCTAGAAAATTTGCACAGTGATAGTAAAGTACGTCTTCTTTATTCCAATAATGGCGGTTTTCTTGGTATTTATGTTATAAGTGCGAAATTTGCAATTTTTAACGTTAATATTGAGTTCTTCTATACAAAACGAATAAAAAAAATTACACAGTTCAGTTTTCACTTTCCTAGACGGTTTTGCGATACTGATTCCGAAAATGGCACTTACATTCTTCTACTAATAAAAATTCCGAGAACTTTCGAAGAAAAACAAAAGCCAAGGTACGATCAAATCGAAAAAAAACACAAACAATGCTTGGTTTTCTATACCGTCAGTATATTTAAGTTCCATCTAACTTACTATAAATGAATTTTGTGTCTCAAAAATAAAGAATTCGGTTTTTTTCAAATTTATGGGTTTTATTCAAGTTTTTCAAGATATCTTGAAAACCAAAAATGGTAGAAGAATGTAAGTGCCATTTTCGGAATCAGTATCGCAAAACCGTGAACTGTGTAATTTTTTTTATTCATTTTGTATAGAAGAACTCAATATTAACGTTAAAAATTGCAAATTTTGCACTTACAACCAAAAAAGCAAGAAAGCCGCCATAACTGTGCAAATTTTCGAGAAGAAAAAAATGGTGTTTTTGAGAAATTTAGCATTTTTATTTAAAATATAAATGTCAATTTTAAGGAAATTAAGGGTTAAAGAAATTATTTTTTTCCATATTACGTAAAAGAATTTCATGGAGCATCAAATAAACTTTGATTCATGTAAAACAGTTGATAAATAAAGAAATGCGGTTGAAAAAACCGATTAAATTCATGAATTTTAAAAAATTAAATTTTCGGCAAAATTCCTACAAAACGCCATAAAATCAGGTATCTGAAGTTAGCAGACCAACTTCAAAATTTTGAAAAAGGTTTGATGAGGGAATTTCCCGTTAATTAACCGATAATTAACCGTGAAAAGAAAAAATTTACCGCTCTCATAGTTTCTGAGATATAAAAAATTGGCTGACCAACTTTAGTTTTCTTAAAATTTTCTGATGAGGATATAACCAAATAATTAACCGATTTTTAACCGTGGAAATAAAAATTCATACAGGGTGCTTCAAGCCGAGATAACGAACATAGCACCCTGTGTTCTTAGAAAAAAACGGAATTTTTATTCAATTATCTTATTCTACACTGAAAATAAGCAAACATTTGCTAAAACAATTTTTCTATAAAATGTATATGTATTTCCAAAGTTAGACGCAAACGAAAATGTGGTCTGTTAACTTCATATGAAGTTAGCAGACCAACTTTAGTTTTCTTAAAATTTTCTGATGAGGATATAACCAAATAATTAACCGATTTTTAACCGTGGAAATAAAAATTCATACAGGGTGCTCCAAACCGGGATAACGAACATAACACCCTGTATTCTTAGAAAAAACGGAATTTTTATTCAATTATCTTATTCTACACTGAAAATAAGCAAACATTTGCTAGAACAATTTTTCTATAAAATGTATATTTCCAAAGTTAGACGCAAACGAAAATGTGGTCTGTTAAGTTCATATGAAGTTAGAAGACCAACATTTTTTTTTTTTTTTTTGAGTTTTTCGAAAAAATTTTGATGGGGGAATTTCCCGTTAATTAACCGATAATTAACCGTGAAAAGAAAAAATTTACCGCTCTCATAGATTCTGAGATATAAAAAATTGGCTGACCAACTTTAGTTTTCTTAAAATTTTCTGATGAGGATATAACCAAATAATTAACCGATTTTTAACCGTGGAAATAAAAATTCATACAGGGTGCTCCAAACCGAGATAACGAACATAGCACCCTGTATTCTTAGAAAAAACGGAATTTTTATTCAATTATCTTATTCTACACTGAAAATAAGCAAACATTTGCTAAAACAATTTTTCTATAAAATGTATATTTCTAAAGTTAGACGCATACGAAAATGTGGTCTGTTAAGTTCATATGAAGTAAGAATACCAACATTTTTTTTTTGAGTTTTTCGAAAAAATTTTGATGGGGGAATTTCCCGTTAATTAACCGATAATTAACCGTGAAAAGAAAAAATTTACCGCTCTCATAGATTCTAAGATATAAAAAATTGGCTGACCAACTTTAGTTTTCTTAAAATTTTCTGATGAGGATAAAACCAAATAATTAACCGATATTTAACCGTGGAAATAAAAATTCATACAGGGTGCTCCAAACCGAGATAACGAACATAGCACCCTGTATTCTTAGAAAAAACGGAATTTTTATTCAATTATCTTATTCTACATTGAAAATAAGCAAACATTTGCTGAAACAATTTTTCTATAAAATGTATATTTCCAAAGTTAGACGCAAACGAAAATGTGGTCTGTTAAGTTCATATGAAGTTAGAAGACCAACATTTTTTTTTTTTTTTTGAGTTTTTCGAAAAAATTTTGATGGGGGAATTTCCCGTTAATTAAACGATAATTAACCGTGAAAAGAAAAAATTTACCGCTCTCATAGATTCTAAGATATAAAAAATTGGCTGACCAACTTTAGTTTTCTTAAAATTTTCTGATGAGGATATAACCAAATAATTAACCGATATTTAACCGTAGAAATAAAAATTCATACAGGGTGCTCCAAACCGAGATAACGAACATAGCACCCTGTATTCTTAGAAAAAACGGAATTTTTATTCAATTATCTTATTCTACACTGAAAAGAAGCAAACATTTGCTAAAACAATTTTTCCATAAAATTTATATTTCCAAAGTTAGACGCAAACGAAAATGTGGTCTGTTAAGTTCATATGAAGTTAGAAGACCAACATTTTTTTTTTTTTTTGAGTTTTTCGAAAAAATTTTGATGGGGGAATTTCCCGTTAATTAACCGATAATTAACCGTGAAAAGAAAAAATTTACCGCTCTCATAGATTCTAAGATATAAAAAATTGGCAGACCAACTTTAGTTTTCTTAAAATTTTCTGATGAGGATATAACCAACTAATTAACCGATATTTAACCGTGGAAATAAAAATTCATACGGGGTGCTCCAAACCGAGATAACGAACATAGCACCCTGTATTCTTAGAAATAACGGAATTCTTATTCAATTATCTTATTCTACACTGAAAATAAGCAAACATTTGCTAAAACAATTTTTCTATAAAATATATATTTCCAAACTTAGACGCAAACGAAAATGTGGTCTGTTAAGTTCATATGAAGTTAGAATATCAACATTTTTTTTTTTTTTGAGTTTTTCGAAAAAATTTTGATGGGGGAATTTCCCGTTAATTAACCGATAGTTAACCGTGAAAAGAAAAAATTTACCGCTCTCATATATTCTAAGATATAAAAATTGGCAGACCAACTTTAGTTTTCTTAAAATTTTCTGATGAGGATATAAACAAATAATTAACCGATTTTTAACAGTGGAAACAAAAAATCATACAGGGTGCTCCAAGCCGAGATAACGAACATAGCACCCTGTATTCTTAGGAAAAACGGAATTTTTATTCAATCATCTTATTTTACACTGAAAATAAGCAAACATTTGCTAAAACAATTTTTCTATAAAATGTATGTTTCCAAAGTTAGACGCAAACGAAAATGTGGTCTGTTAAGTTCATATGAAGTAAGAATACCAACATTTTTTTTTTGAGTTTTTCGAAAAAATTTTGTTGGGGGAATTTCCCGTTAATTAACCGATAATTAACCGTGAAAAGAAAAAATTTACCACTCACATAGTTTCTGAGATATAAAAAATTGGCAGACCAACTTTAGTTTTCTTAAAATTTTCTGATGAGGATACAACCAAATCATTAACCGATATTTAACCGTGGAAATAAAAATTCATACAGGGTGCTCCAAACCGAGATAACGAACATAGCGCCCTGTATTCTTAGAAAAAACGGAATTTTTAATCAATTATCTTATTCTACACTGAAAATAAGCAAACATACTATGCTAAAACAATTTTTCTACCCATATAAAATGTCCTATATTTTAAAAGTTAAACGCAAACGAAAAACTTTTAATGAAAATTTTGATGCAAAAATATCCCGAAAATTAACCGTTGATAAACCGCGATAAGAAAAAATTGCCAATGTTTTGGTTTTCTTTTTATGCAACATCATTTTTACGAAATAGTTCTACTACGATCTGAAGTTAGCGACCACTTTTTCTTGCGATTTACAAAAAAATTCTGATTCAAAAGTATCCCGAAAATTAACCGCTTTTCTTTATACTTTGTTTATTATTGAAACTTTTGCTTTAAATTTCATCAAAATATTTGAATGTAAAACGATTGAATATATGCAATAAGAATTTTTAGTGTATTCGTATTTCTATTTGAAATTTCCATTTTCGATTTGCCAAAATCGAGTAGGCCATGCTTACTGTAATTATGTGTTGTTGCCATTGTAGGTGTGCATGACATTGCGTGGAATCAATTTACTCTTTAATGCAGTGGTCGGCAAGCCATAGCTCAATTGAGGAGAGACCAGTGTTGCCAAAAAGTGGTAAATTTACCTAAAACGGGTAATTTTCAGCTCCTGAGGTAAAAATGTAAGAAAAAACAAAAAGTGGTAAATTTTACACGCGGACTTAATTTTTATAACTTCGTCCAATACCTTAAATAGAAGCCGTAGAAACGAGCAATGATAATGTTTCTTTAGACATATTACTTGAAATAGCTCACAATTTTCTTATTTAGAGCAAAAAGATATAATAAAAAATGATCACATCAAAAAATACACGTTGGAGGTAGCATATTTGGGACCTTAATGTGAAAAATAAATCGCAAAATTGCGCTCTGCTGATGCAAACATAATAAGGAACAGTTGCCAAAAGTTCTGCAAGAAGGCGTTTTTATAAATTTTAAAAGACTTTCGTTCAATGATAAGGAAGGAATTCACTGAAATGGAGTTTTTGTATCCGGAAGTTCATTTAACATTAATAACAGAAAAAATATAAAAGAGTTATCTATACTTCCGAATAAAGTTAAAGATATTGACATTGTAAAACTTTCTATTGAGTAGAAGGAAGCAAGTGTTTGCTTTAATGACCAGGAAAAGAAAAAATTTTCTTCGATGCCAATAGATGAAATGTGGTCCGAAATTCAACGTCTTAAAAATTTTAGCGATGTGATAAAATTTCCAAACCTTCTCAAGTTGGCTTTTCATTTTTAAAATTGTCCCATTTCAATGCTGAAACTGAGTGTATATTTTCTTTTGTTACTGACGCCAAAAATAATAAAAGAAATAAAATGGGAAAAGATTTGCTTAATGTTACTTGTATATCTATTTTATGCTCGGCTACCCAAGAAAAGAAATCTGATTTTGTAATGAGTGTCGATCATCTATTAAAGTATTTTACAAAAAACTTGTATTAATTTGTTTTTAAAAATACGCTTTTATATACATTTAAATGAATTAAACTAAAAAATCAATGCAGTAAATGTTATGTTCCTTTTTTATAGTTCTAAATTTGTTTTTGTAAACAATAGGTACAATAATCCGACAAGAAACTAGTTCATTAATTCCGGATTAGGATCAGATCTGGATCAGGTATTTCTTAATACGGCCATCTGCTCAGTTCCTCATCAGGATCTGATACCAAAAATCTTAATACGGTCCAAGTGCGTTGTTTAAATCAGTATCGCATCAAATTTGCAGAACTAAATAAATATTCCATATCAAAACGACCACAGAAAGTTTTGTCAAACACATTTTAGGTGGTTATCATGTTTATATCATAACAAATGCTACAAAATATTTTAGGAAAGCGTTTTGTGGCCGGACGAAATTAAAATTAATTTTTATGGATATGATCCGATCCTCAATGATAAATATACTATTACTTTTCTGATGAGGACCTGAAATATTCTGATCCGTTCCCGAAAACTTTATGGGATCCGGATCAGGTCCATTTCATATGAGTTCTGACGTTCCTGATCATTCTTTAAGCAAGCCTGATCCGAATCGGATCTCAACCTGAAGTTTTTTTCAAGTCGGGAAATTAAATTATTCATGTTAAACCTGTAACTAATGTGTCGCTAGCAAGCAAGTGAAAGACTTGGAGTTCGGCTTAAGACTAAATTCTTTATTTCAATTCTCTTATGAACTAACTTATGCTAATAACCAATCTTAACCCTTAAGTGCTTACATTAATACATATCACTCTTCCCAACTTTAGAATAAACTTAGATCAATTTTAGATAATTCTAGTGTACAATACAAAATAATAAATTCATTAGTAAAAATAAAAGTTTAATCCATTAATTAAGCGTTATCGAATTTCATTTGCCATATTTTCATTTCTTATCTTTTAATCTAGCTGATCTACGTAGAATATAATATTCCGTATCATCAGGGACCGATCTCTTCCTTTTCTTGACTATTTCTGTGTTTTTGATTTTAATATTACATGGTATAAACTGCAATTGTTTACATTTGTTTTTCCTTAATTGATTGACATGTGCTGTTCGATTATAACCATCAAAATTAATCAAATACATTACATTTCCTAGCTTCTTAACAACTATTCCAGTAACCCACTTGTAACTTAAATTCGTTTTTAATTTATAATACACCGCTTCTCCTTTCTTAAAAAAAATTTTGTCTTTACATGTTTTTGAATCGTCTTGCGTCAAAATATTTTGTTTAATTTCTTGTTTAACCTTCGGATTAATATAATCGATTAGTGTTTTCGTTTTGTATTGAAAAATTAAATCATTTGGGCAAAATCGAGTAGCAGATGATGGAGTTGTGCGATATTTTAGTAAAAATCGATCCAATAATGTTTGTACTGGCAAAGTGGTGTCTTTACTGTTATCTCCTATCATTTTCTTTAACCCCATTTTCACACATTGGACAGCTCTTTCTGCAAGGCCATTAGACTGTGGATGATAAGCTGGACTTTTCATACATTTAATGGAATTTCCATTGCAGAAACTTAGAAACGCTTCTGAACTAAAAGGTTGTCCATTATCAGACACAATTGTCTTTGGCAATCCAAAATATGAAAATATTTGTCTTAAAACAATAATCAGATTCTCGGCATTTGAACTTTTCATAACTTTAACATCTACCCATCTTGAAAAACTATCAACTAAAATAAGAAAATTGTTGTTTTGAAAGAAAAAGAAATCCAAATGAATTCTTTCAAAAAAACAATTTGACTTAGGCCATGCCCTTTGTACTGTTGAGCAGGACTTGTTACTCATTTTAGCACAAACTTCACAATCTTGTACATATCCCTCTATATCCTTTTCTATACCATCCCACCAAACATAACACCTGGCTAACATTTTCATACGAACGATTCCTATATGGGTGTCATGCAGCAATTCCAAAACTTGAGGTACTAAAACCTGTGGAATTACAATTCTGTCTTTATAGTAAAGACATTTGTTTTCAAAATTTAACTCATTTCGCCTAACAAAATATGACTTCAAGTGGGACGGCGCACTTCTTGGCCAACCGTTACAGTTCATATGCTGAACTTGTTGCAGTATTTTATCGGAAATAGTTTCTTTTTGAATCGTTTTTATATCTAAATTATCTGAAATGAAAGGTTTTACAGAATTTATTCCAAATTTTTCTAAATTTGTTGACTGAGGTAATGGAAGCCTCGAAAGTCCATCCGCATTAGTCATTTGAGATGCTTTTTTATATTTAAGTGTATACTGATACATGCTCAGAAATATCGCCCATCTACATAACCTACCTGTAGCTACTGACGGTGCAGCTTTTGTTGGACTAAATAGTTCCTTTAGCGGTTGATGGTCACTGTATATTGTAAATTTCTTACCATATATGTATCGATGGAACTTCTTGACAGTAAAAATTATGGCTAAAGCCTCTCTATGAAGTTGCGAATAATTTTGCTCTGCTGAACTTAACGTGCTTGAAGCAAATAGCACTGGACGATCTATTCCGTCAATAACATGAGATAAAATTCCTCCTACCCAATAAGGACTCGCGTCGCAATGTAAAACTATTTCTTTTTGCGGATCATAGTGAACCAAAATATTATTCTCCAACAACAAGGACTTACTTTTCTTAAAAGCCTGATCGGTAGCCTCCGACCATTCGAAGTTAACATTTTTCTTCGTTAAATCATATAAACTACTAATTTCAGTGGATAAATTAGGGATAAACCTAGCGTAGTAGTTTATTAACCCTAAATATGACTTCAGTTGAGCTATGTTCTGAGGAACCGGAGCATTTTGAATTGCTTCGACCTTTACATTACTGGGCTTTTTACCCTCTTTGGTAATGATGTGGCCCAGATATTCAATATTATCCTTATGAAATTGACATTTTTTCAAGTTTACCTTGATTCTAAATCTACTCAATCTAGCCAACACCATTTCTAGATTTTTCCTGCAATCCGCCTTATCTAGCCCTCCTATCAAAATATCATCCAAGTAACATTGAACTTTATTGATACCTTTTAGCACTTCATCCATGGTAGCTTGAAAAATTGCTGGAGCGCATTTAATACCGAAAATTAATCGACGAAATCTAAATAATCCTTTATGTGTGTTGATAGTCAATAATTCTTGACATTCTTCTACCACTTCCAGCTGTTGATAAGCGTTTTTTAAGTCCAATACGCAAAAGCATGTCGAACCAGCTAAACTAGCAAATATGTCATCAACACGCGGAAGAGGGTAGTGGTCAGTTTTGACGAATTTGTTAACCGACACTTTACAATCCACACATAACCTAATCCCTCCATTCGGTTTTTCTACCACGACAATCGGCGAAGCCCACTCACTGTATCTAACAGGGTACAAAAGTTCCTCCCTAACTAAGTGTTCTGGCTCTTGATCTACTGCCTGTCGTAGACCAAAGGGAACAGAATAGGGCTTACAAAATATGGGTGAGGCGTTTTCTTCTAATAAGACTATTCGAAAAAACTTCCTTAAATGAATCAAGAACACCCTTTTCTAATTTTGATTCACTTAAAGAGCTTGTCTGTGCCAATTTGCCTACTTTAAATCCGTCTCTCCAGCCAATAAACATTTTATCCAGCCAAGAACGACCCATTAATGGACCAAAAGACTTTCCACCACCTAACACCACAATTTCTAAAGTATATTGTTTCTTTTGCTTCGGATGCATAACTTTCACCAAAATAAAACCAACAACATCCACTGGACTACCAGAAAACACGTGCAAATTTTGATTTGACTTCTGCAATGGCTTATTACTGAATAATTCTTTATACATACTTTCATGAATAACTGTATTACAAGCACCGCTATCCACTTCTAACCGAACTAATTTACCATCGCAATACATTTCAATATATAATGGATTATTACCAAATTTTATAAAATGAAGGTTAACACAATCTCTAGTGTTATTTTCATCTCTATCTATCTGATCCATATTTGCACCAATGGTATTTAGAAAATTAAAATTATCGGAGTCATATTCACTTTCTACATCTTCACCTTACCTGATCTTACCTGATTTTTTTTATCAAAAATTTTTTTGTTTTTAGTTGTCTTATTTCGATTAACATTATTGTTTAAATTTTGATCTCTTTTCTTGAAACAATTCCTAGCCAAGTGGCCCCAACCTTTACAATAATAACACTGGTAATCCCTACGATCATACCTATTACGGCTTCTGGAACTATCAGTTGAACTCTCTTTGGTTCCGTAAGTACTTGCGTTAGCTCCCGCACGGCTTCTGCCTTGTCTGTTTTGATCTAGTTGCGCTCTGTTGACCATATTATGTTCACCTTCACCAGACATGTGACTTATTTCCTGCTGTACCATTTCCATGTTTAATGCGATATCACAGCATTCCTCGAATGTTTTTGGAGCGGAATCAATCAGCTTTGATTGTATCTTCTTGTTTCGTATTCCCATTAGAAAACGGTCCTTTAGTGCTTCATCCAAAAACTCTTTATATGAACACGTCTCTGCTAAACTTTTAATTGCCACCATATAATCTGCAAGCGTTTCATCAGCATTCTGGACTCTCATTAAAAACTTATACCTTTCAGCCACAACGTTTCTTTTCGGCGATAAATGAGCTTTTAATAACTTTACTAGCTCCTCGAACGAAAATTCTTCAGGCATCTTCGGTGATGTTAAAGTTTTTGCCACTTTATATAACTCTGCGCCTCCAACACCAAGCAAAAACGAAGCCATATCT
Organism: Calliopum simillimum; assembly: GCA_951812925.1. Classification (NCBI taxonomy): domain Eukaryota; kingdom Metazoa; phylum Arthropoda; class Insecta; order Diptera; family Lauxaniidae; genus Calliopum; species Calliopum simillimum. The sequence goes on along the minus strand of OX638370.1, from coordinate 56,066,115 downwards.
GCACTTTCTTTAATTTTATTCAGCTTTAATAAATGCTGCATACGCTCGATGTAGGAATCAAAGTCATCACCGATATTAAAATATTCTATGCGCCCGATAAAATTACTCATTTTCGGTTCTGATTGCTCTGATAGAAAATCGTTTTCTACTTTTACTTTACTGCCTATCATTAAAAAAACCGAAACCGTAAAATCATTCGAGTCTAAGAAACCGTTACTCAATTGCTATATATTTGCACCATGTACATAAATGAATTGCCTGCACATAAACTAAAACTGTTTTTTCTTTTCTTTTTTTTGTTTTTTTCTTTTCTTTCCTCGTCGCCAAATAATGTGTCGCTAGCAAGCAAGTGAAAGACTTGGAGTTCGGCTTAAGACTAAATTCTTTATTTCAATTCTCTTATGAACTAACTTATGCTAATAACCAATCTTAACCCTTAAGTGCTTACATTAATACATATCAGTAACTCTTATGTTTTATTAATTATTTTTAAAAGTGGTAATTTTTGTCCAAAAAAGGTAAATTTTAGAGTAAAATTAGGTATTTTTCAAATCATTTTACTGGCAACACTGGGAGAGACACTTCACTTGCATTCTTACGCTCTTTCATTCAGTTGTCGCAAAACCATCGACAAAGCAACATCGAGCGTATCTGTCGTTCTGTTTTTCCTTTTTTATGCACATGAAAAAATTTCTTTACAGCTATGACAAATTCTGAAAAATATTTTATTTCATACTTTTTGTGACTAGGTTCAAATTTTCAGTTTAGGAAACGCTCAGATAAACTTTTTAAAAATTATACAAAAACTTTCAGGGCTGCCAACTGTTTTTTTTTTGTAAATTTTGCTTTAACCATACATTTATTAAAAAAAAAATTATTATTTATTCCTAAAACGCTTAGATAAACGTCTTAAATTTCTAACACATATTTTTAGGGTTGCCAGCTGGTTATTTTCTGAAATTTTGTAAAATTCATACTTTTTGTAACTAGATTCAAATTTTTAGTTTAGGAAACGCTCAGAGAAACTTTTTAAAAATTATACACCTGCCACCTGTTTTTTTGTAAATTTTGCTTTAACCATACATTTATTAAAAAAAAAAATAAAAATTTTAGTCTTAAAACGCTTAGATAAACTTTTTAAAAATCCAACATATATTTTAGCGTTGCCACCTGGTTATTTTAATAGAACCAAAATTTTCTTTAAATAAATTGATAAGATCATCATTTTCTTCCTAAAAATTCACATCTTGGGTCCAAAAGCAACGAAAAAAAAAATGAGGGTTAACATATAAGGGTTGCCAGACGTTTTTTCGCAAAATTGCATTTCTTAGTTAAGTTTCTTTATTGAAAAATTATATTTTCGACCCAAAAACCCACAGTAATTTTTTTAGGGTTGCCACCTGGTTTATTTTAATAAAATCAAGATTTTATTTCAATAAATTGCTAAGATCATTATTTTCTCACTATAAATTGACATCTTGGGTCCAAAAAACAACGAAACAAAGATTTAGGGTTGCTATGGTTGCCACTTTTTTTAACTATCTGTGTAATTTGTACTACGTGTAGCCATCTAACCGTTCCAGAAGCAAAAGTATGATTTTAACAAAATTTTGGAAAATAAACAGGTGGTAACCCTAAAAATATACGAGTGCGTTGGATTTTTAAAAAGTTTATCTAAGCATTTTAAGACTTAAGCGAGAAACACATAAAAAGTATGCATGCATCAAGAATTGTCAAATTGAAGTAAAATACATGTCTACTTATGAGAGCGCATGCTTCGAGCATACTTTCTATCTGGGCGCTCACATAAGCAGACATGTATTTTACTTCAATTTGACAATTCTTGATGCATGCATACTTTTTATGTGTTTCTCGCTTAAGATTTATTTTTTTTTTTTTTTTAAATATACCTATGGTTTAAGCAAAATTTATAAAAAAAACCAGATATAATTTTTAAAAAGTTTATCTGCGAATGCGCTCGATGTTGCTTTGTCGATGGTTTAGCGACAACTGATTGAAAAACCCTTAGAATGCGTGTAAAGTTTCTTTGCACAATTGTGCTATGGCCTGTTGACCACTGGCATAATATGACAGAAATATGCTTGCACTCGATGTTGCTTTTGCAATGATTTTTCGGTTTTAACGCATATTTTTTTGTTTCAATATTTATTTCGTACTCTTTTCTGTGAAAATTTTTTCTCAGTGCATTCTCTCTTCTCTCACTTACACGCTCTCAAATTTTTTTTTTGCCGACCACTGCAGTGATGTCGTTTCAAAAAAAATCTCGGTACTCATTTTTGGGGAGTATTTCGTGCTAACGGGGAGTACTATGCTAATATCTTCGTTTTCTAACCGGTTGACAGAATAAAATTAACAATAACAAGATAGTTATTGTATTATAGCTTTCTGAAGTCAGTCACTACTGGTCCTGAATATGAAAAAAATCTGTGTTTTTAAACTTAAACTAATTAATTTTTTAAAATTTATAAAAAATTTACAAAATTTCGTGACTTTGAGCATGTGGCGCTTTATAAAAATTGGAATTTTGCACCGAAATATTGACCAAACTCCTAATGAAATATATTTTAAAAATTATGGATTTCTCGAAAAATTTTGAACAGCTTTAATAATATTGAAAATTTTAATTTGCATTACAAATGTTTTAATGCTTAAGGCGTATACTAAAGGTTTGGTGGCCTCGCACTATATCAAATGACGAGCTACATCAAAAATGCAAACAGAAGGCTATAGCAAACGAGATCAAGCTGCGCAAATGGGGATGGATTGGTCACACTCTCCGGAAACCACACAGCGAAGTTTGTCGCCAGGCCCTTGAGTGGAATCCACAAGGCAGTAAAGGACGTGGTAGACCCAAAACCAACTGGAAAAGGTCGTTGGAAAAGGAAATCCAAGAATCGGGAAAATAGTGGCAAGAGATCAAAGTCATCGCAAGGGATCGTGACAAATGGAGAGATTTCATATTGGCCCTATGCTCCTCCTAGGAGTTAAAGGAGAATACATACAAATGTTTTATGTTTGAAAAATTGCAAATTGCCAAGTATTGAAAAGGAGCACAAAAATACTTTAGGGGAGTATAGGAGTACGCTTGCTCGAATAGGAGTAAAATACTCCTATAGGAGTACAAACGACATCATTGGACCCCTGCTTTAACGTTTGAAGTATTGGTGTTGGAAAGAAAGAGAAAAATTTATTTCTACATTTTGTTACACAAGTATAGCACTAACTGATTGAATTCAACCATTTTCATTTGAATATTTGTCAGTATTTTTAAGTCATGTGGCAAAATTATTTTTACTGGCTTCTGGATGTAACTGTGGGCGTCTTGAAGTATATGTACCTTTGTCGAAATATGATGTTTGAGAATGTGGTTTCCCAGTGTGCCAGACGATTTATATCTCCGCTTTTTTATCCGTTACTGATCCGTTTGCGGAAGAGATTCCCAAAAAACAGGCGAATCGTGTTTTTTGGCACACTTGGTTAAAACTTTTTCTTTTCTATAAAGGCGACCATCAGTAATATTAATTGTTTTTACATAATTTTTACTTATCGTTTAAATCAAGTAAACTTTTCTCTAAACGTTTTAAAATTTAATCCAGCGGACTGCAGAAAGAACTACTTTTTACTACATCTCAAGCTTAAACTTAATATCTGTGGACTATTGACAAAACAACCTAAGTTGAGATAAGACAATTCTTCAGGATTTTAGTCCTAAACGCTGCATCAACGAAATTGAGCCACATTATTGAAAAGTAGTTAATCAGTTTTTAGCTCTCCTGAAAAGTTGTCAATTTCGAGTTAGGTTGTTTTGTCAAAAGTCCACAGATATGTACAAATATCCAAATAACAAAGAATGACATTCAAAATAACATAAGCTATGTACGTGGGAGTTATTTCCGTTGAAAAGGCAATAATTCCCGCTGGGATTATTTCACTCCACCCAAATACTCACATATACAACTCAGCAAAATAAGTGTAAGCGTAATTACAGGACAGCAAGTATTTTTCTCAGTGCTTGCAGATTTTGCCATACCTCTTTTTTTGAGCGTAAGAAAATTTTCAAAACTCCTCTCTGCCGACCACTGCCTTTAGGCATTCGCTTTTGCTTTTGCATATTGAGCTCATTATGTGCATGTGAAACCAGTGTTGCCGGATGATTAGACGGAAAAATCAGACTAGAAACTGAGTAAAACTTCACACAATGCGGAAAAAATTTCACACCTTGCTTAGTGAATTGTGTTGAGCAGTATAGTTTCTATGTTAATATAAAATCGATGTGTTCTTATATACACCAATGAAAAATCGATATACCTAAATGTCCATAAAGATACCTTGGTAGTTGCTCTACCAGAAATACTCAATTTATCTGTCGAGCAGTAGTTACACTGTACAACAAAATTTAAGTTTTTGAAAACCCCGTTATCTCGGCTTGGAGCACTCTGTATGATTTTTTGTTTCCACTGTTAAAAATCGGTTAATTATTTGTTTATATCCTCATCAGAAAATTTTAAGAAAACTAAAGTTGGTCTGCCAATTTTTTATATCTTAGAATCTATGAGAGCGGTTAATTTTTTCTTTTCAGGTTAACTATCGGTTAATTAACGGGAAATTCCCCCATCAAAATTTTTTCGAAAAACTCAAAAAAAAAAAAAATGTTGGTATTCTAACTTCATATGAACTTAACAGACCACATTTTCGTTTGCGTCTAACTTTGGAAATATACATTTTATAGAAAAATTGTTTTAGCAAATGTTTGCTTATTTTCAGTGTAGAATAAGATTATTGAATAAAAATTCCGTTTTTTCTAAGAATACAGGGTGCTATGTTCGTTATCTCGGTTTGGACCACCCTGTATGAATTTTTATTTCCACTTTTAAATATCGGTTAATTATTTGGTTATATCCTCATCAGAAAATTTTAAGAAAACTAAAATTGGTCAGCCAATTTTTTATATCTCAGAAACTATGAGAGCGGTAAATAATTTCTTTTCACGGTTAATTAACGGGAAATTCCCCCATCAAAATTTTTTCGAAAAACTCAAAAAAAAAAAATTTTGGTCTTCTAACTTCATATGAACGTCTAACTTTGGAAATATATATTTTATAGAAAAATTGTTTTAGCAAATGTTTGCTTATTTTCAGTGTAGAATAAGATAATTGAATAAAAATTCCGTTTTTTCTAAGAATACAGGGTGCTATGTTCGTTATCCTGGTTTGGAGCATCCTGTATGAATTTTTATTTCCACGGTTAAAAATCGGTTAATTATTTGGTTATATCCTCATCAGAAAATTTTAAGAAAACTAAAGTTGGTCTGCTAACTTCATATGAACTTAACAGGGTCTGCTAACTTCATATGAACTTAACAGACCATATTTTCGGTTGCGTCTAACTTTGGAAATAAACATTTTATAGCAAAATTGTTTTAGCAAATGTTTGCTTATTTTCAGTGTAGAATAAGATAATTGAATAAAAATTCCGTTTTTTCTAAGGATACAGGGTGCTATGTTGGTTATCTCGGCTTGAAGCACCCTGTATAAATTTTGTTTTTAACGGTTAAATATCGGTTAATTATCTGGTTATATCCTCATCACAAAATTTTAAGAAAACTTAAGTTGGTCTGCTAACTTCATATGAAGTTAGCAGACCAAGCTCTATCTCAGAAACTATGAGAGCGGTAAATTTTTTCTTTTCACGGTTAATTAACGGGAAATTCCCTCATCAAAATTTTTTCAAAATTTTGAAGTTGGTCTGGTAACTTCAGATACCTCATAAAATCCCCAATTTTGGTCCAAGCCAAAAAAAAAAAAAATACGTGATTGTAGAAAAATATTTTGCTAGTTTGAAGTTGATTTGCAAACCTAAGTGCACACTCACCGTATGAATTGAAATGGAATCAGTCTAATATCATTTAAAAAAAAAACAAATATTATGGAAAAAATATATGGCAAAAGTAAAGTCAAATTTTTAAATTGACATATCTCGTAAACTGCAAAAGGTACGAAAACAATTTTTACATATTTTTATAGGTAATTTTTTGAGCTACAGAACACATTCTCAAAATTTTTCTCTGGGAGTAACCGTTTGAAAGATATTTTTAAAAAATTTGATTTTTCCGACCTTTGACATTGAATAACTTTTTATGCGCATACGATTTCGCAATGGTCTTTGCACACTTTATTTTTCATGCATAAATAAAAACTATTCCGGTGAAAAAATTCATTTCGTACAACGGGAAATTTTTCGTCTTTCTCCCTTGTGCTATTTGGCCTTGGCCTATTTGGGGGTAAGTGCTCTATATTATCGTGGATAAGCTTCAATACATAGATTCACGATAAACAATCAACTAGCCACACTTTTTTTAATTTAGTATGAAATAAATAAAAAAAATTATATTGAATCCCGTCACCTTTGGGGTTATCTAAGACCTTTCAAAATTACCGAATTTTTTTTTTTGCCACGAATTACATTTTAAAATGTTCCAGTTAATATACCATCGAAATGTGAGCTTAAAGCAAGCACTGGTCTAGCTGTGACGCTTAATTTAGTGGATTTTGTGAAACAAATCCAATCTTTGATCATTTTTTTTGAGGTTATGTCAAAATAAGTTTTTTTTTTGCATATTTTTCCTTAAAAGACTGATAAATAAGCTTTACAAAGCCTTTTATTAGAAGTCTCTAGCGTACTCCTTTCAAAAGTTCTACGATTTATTCACAAATTTCAGCCAAACCGTTCACTGTACTACGCACCTTTTACTTCAAGAAATCTGTTTTCCAACTAAATCAGGAAGATATCCTATATGCAAATCAGTCTGCTTGAAGAGCTTTTGGATATTCTCATAAGGTAAGGAACGTTCAGCAACAGAATGGAGAGATGAAAGGTTCCAAATAATATCTTGGTCGCACAGATCAATAATGTTGAGTCGAAGACTGCGATAACAAGAAAAGGAATTTCCAAATTAAGCAGATATTTATGAAAGTAAATAAAAATCCAAATTGCGTATAAGTTTTAAATTAAGAATTTATTTAATTCAGTGTATAGAATTCTTACGTGTGGTTAGGTGCAAGTTCCAAATCGAAAAGTGGAAGGAAGTGAAAATTATCAAAGATGATTGATTACAACCTTTCATCGTAATTAAATTTATAGGCTTATTCTAAATTGCATAAGTTCGTATACATTCGTTACCATAAAGCCGTAATACATTTCTTTATGAGTGTGTTATTACAGTGCTTTTAACCTAAGCAGACTCATCATGCCATTTTTGTTGTTGTAATTATAATTATTTTATTTTTTATTAATTAACTATAATTGAAAAATTTTAAAGTTCTATTTTGATTTTTGTTGGTTGTTTTTTTTATATGGAATATGTGTTTTTGTGCAATATTTCACATTTTTTAGAACACTAAACTAATACAAATGAAACCCCGAAAGCAGATTTTTCCGCGCTTTTGTCACACCTATTGACTCTTCAAGACAACCGTGTCTACCTTGTTCCTTTGCGATCAAACGTGTTTTCCATAAATTTCACAAGTTCCTTGGAATTTTTGAATGAATTCACCAACATAGCTTGTGAAGACCCCATAGCAAATTAACTCGCATTTCACATACATATCCTTCGTATTTCATTCTTCCATTTATATTTTCTTAAGTTAAAATAATTTATTGACTGAAATAATTTAACATAAAATTATTCCATATTAATAAAATATTCAACGAAGTAATTACGTACTTTTAATTAATATTGGTTTTATAACATTCACTTCGCAATTATTGACACTACAAAATATTTATTTACTGATAATTTATGATTTCTTAACCGAACAATTTAAACTCAACAGATATGGAGTTTCTAGAAGTGCTGACAGAAGGCCTCGAAAAAGTTTTAATGGTTCGTGGTGGAGGCCGAGAAGTGATTACAATTTATTCTTAAGGACAATATTTCAATGTGTTATGATAACTCGAAAAAATGCAGCAATATTAATAATTTATTGACCATTGTAGATTGACTTTAAAATATTTAAGTTTTATACAAGTTTTATTTTACATTCAAAGCTTAAGTAGGTAGTAATACATTAGTATGTGTTTTTGTAAAGTGTTTAACTTGGCCTTTATTTAATTGAAAAATATATTTTTTTTTAAGAAAGTTTACTGAAGTTTATTTTAATTGGGGCTATCCACAGAAAAAGCAAAAGCAACAAACTTCCGCTATGATTAGAGACAATGCTCATAACGCAATTACGTACCTTCTTATTTAAATATTTTTTCATGTGGCGATCATTTTGCCGTTGAAGGCAATACATACGTAACCGCATAGCATTTCCCAGCGGGAAGATGTAATGCATAGTAAGCGAAAAAATAATGTTTATATCCGATGTCTATTGACTCAAAAACCGATTATTTTTTACACGGCGATGTCATAGGATAAGTAATGTCTCCGGTTTTGCATTACTATCAAATCGAAAAAATAATCAATAATATTTTAATGGATTATCTGATCAATAATTTTGTTTTAAATCAAAAATGCATCATTTTATCCATTTTCAATAATGCAAAAAATTATGAATTATTAATAAATCAATGAGGGGATTCCTGAAAACGTCTAAAAGCCTCGAAGGTTTTTGAGGCTTTTACACGTTTTCAGGAATCGCTTTAATAATGAAATTTTAATGATAAGTTGAATCAATTATTTTATATTGAGTAAAAAATGTTTTATAAAATCATATATGGGTGATTCTTAGATAACTGTGCTTTTTCGAGTTGTAAAATTGGCAGATATTTTTTTTGGATTTTTGCAAGTTTTTTCATGCTATCTTATGTAAACACACTCTTAAAACTCACCTTTTAAGTAGATCAACAACAAGTGTGAATTTACGGCTTTGAGGTCGAAATTAAGAAATTTTGCTGCCACGTTTGTGACCAAATTGCCACGTTTGTGACATTTTAGCCACAGTATGGAAAAATTATGGTTTTGAAGCGTTTTGATGAGAGATATATTGCATATAATGACAAATTTACACTTCAAGACTAATTTTGCAACAGTGTCATGTCTCCGGTGGTCCATTTTTTTTATACCCTACGGCCCTAACGGCCCTAAAGATCAACTATGGTTCCCTGTCCTCTGTTTTAATAGCCGTTTATGATGGATTAGGATCTCCTAATTACGAATCTGATCTTGATTTTTTTCTATTACATCAGTATCCTTAGTTATCCTTGTTCAAAAGTGAAAAAATCACAGTTTTGACATCTACTTAACTAAAACAGCAATAAGTAAAATTAATTTTTGTCAATGGATTCAGACAGCCGAATTTATTATCAACAAGACAAAATTTACCGTTTTTCAATTGGATTCCCAGTTTCCGAGTTATAAGCCTTTAAAAAAAGGATACCTCTCAATAACACACAAAGGACCGAAAAATTAACAAAAATGGTAAGTTTTATTATTTTTACCAGAAATATATTTTATCACGAAAATTTTAAGCCCTTGCAGACTAAAATCGGATGAAAAAATAAGGCTCTATTGTAGATTAAGTGAATGAACAGATGAAATTTTGATTCTGCGAATTTGCAAAGTAGTAGTTTAGTAGGCTTAGTCACTAAATCTAGAATAGAGCTGTCATTTTTCATGCGATTATGGTCTGCAAAGTCACGAAATTTTTGTAATTAAATATGTTATTGATAAAAATAATAAAACTTGATTTTTTGTAACTTTTCGGTCTCGAAAAATCCTTTGTATGTTATCGAAAGATGTCCTTAATTTAAACGCTTATAACTCGGAAGCTAAGAATCCAATTGAAAAACGGTAAATTATGTCTTGTTGACAATAAATTTGGCTGTCTAAATCCATTGACAAAAATTTATTTTACTTGTTGTTGTTTTTGTTCTATAGCTTTAACTAGATGTCAAAGCAGTGATTTTTTCACTTTTGAGCAAGGATAACTCAGGATTCTGATGGTGTAGAAAAATTTTTGTATTAAAAACATAATTAATAGCCTTCAACTAAACATCTGTATACTCAAACTTTATATGAAATATGTTTTTTGCAGACTGATAAAAAGTGCCACGTTTGTGACATTTTTGATGCGCCACGTTTGTGACATTTTTGCAGTTTATCGCTCATTGTAAAGCACGCTTTTGAGTTCAAGATTTTTCCGAAAGAATTTGGGGTCATGTCTGCAAATCCTACAAAAAAATTGTTTCATGCATAAAATAAAATGTCCTACCTGGGAGTGCCGAGTGCCACGTTTGTGACCATAATTTTTAGAAAAAACGGTTTTTGTTTATAAAATGCCCTATAAAACGCAAACAGATTTCTTTTTGGGCGCGTTTTGACATGATGACCTTTGGGTGATGGATAGTGATCAGAACTAATGCATATGTATTGCAATCTATTGACTGAAACAGTAGTACCATGCAGTAGTAGCATTAAGCTTTCAAGAAATTTTTTTTTTCCAAAACTTGGGGACAGTTTTCAATTCGAAATTGTGCCCTCTAAAAATTATTTAAAACTGCAGATGAGGTCAGAATATTGTAGCCTTAAGTATTTACTTAATATGTGTAGTAACTTGTTTTCTGTTCCATTTCCGTTTTTTGGTCGTTTTTCATCGTTTTGTGTATAAAAAGTAGGGGTAGGACATGCCACGTTTGTGACATTTGGGGTATATTTGCAAACTTTCACAATAGACCAATAATTATTTGGTGGTAAAATTGATCCGCTCTATTAGAAAAACATAGTTTCTAACTTATAGCGAAATTTTTTGTGAAAAAAAAGCCTACTGTATAGGTGAAATCTCCAGAGGACACAAAAAGTACAGTTATCTGAGAATCACCCATATTTTTTTCAAAACTAAAGAATAAAAAAAGGATTTCAGTCACAAAATCAAGTAATAAAAAATAGGGCAGCTAATTTATTAATTAGAAGTTCATCTTTGAGGTTTCGAACGCTCATCAAACTGTGGTTTAAAGTAGCGTTTGGCGTACTGTTCTTTATTGTAGCCTTCCTTGCTAAGACATTCTGAAAATATAAAATAAATTAGTTTTTTTGCCAGTTTTGTTTATTTCTGTGCCAGGAACGAAAAACTGCTTAAGTCGATTTTTGATTAGAAGGCAAAGCAGTTTAAATTTTGTTTTTTATGTATCGAATTTATGTTGCTTTGTTTTTTATCGAATATCGACTTAAGCAGTTTTTCCTTCCTGCCACAGATTTAAGGCTCTTACCGTATAAAATTTAATAAAGGCCACGAGCTTCATGAAAGGCTTCTTTCCTCTTAGTCCAACGTGGAATTTCATGCATTGCCCTCGGTTTTCGTGCAAACTCTTTTGGATTATAAGGCGCTAAGGATACTAAATCTGCAGACACTTTTTCTTTATCCTCGACTGAAAGCTTACATTTTTACACCCTACACCCAGGGTATATTCACTTTGTCCTTCCGTTTGTAACGCAGAGAAGGAGGCGTGGCAGATATGGAAAAGCATATATATTCTTGATCAGCGTCACCTCCTGAGTCGATATAGCCATGTCCGTCTGTCTGGCTGGCTGGCTGGGTAACGGCTGTGTGTGGAAATACATTTTTTGGGAAAACTAAGCAAGATAATTCAATGAAATTTGGTACACAGCCCCCGTCGTTAAAGTTAGCTCGGGAGACTGAAAATGAACGAAATCGGTCAACGGACACGCCTACCGCCCATACAAAAAATATCTTCAAAATGCAAATTTTTGATTATTTTTCTCAACAACGCAACCAAAATACACATAAATATTACGAATTGTCAGAGCAAGCTCTGACAAAAAACTGGTCGAATTCGGACAAGAGGGCGTGGCACCTCTCATATAAGCAAAAGCTTCAAAACGCTGTACAGAAAGCGTTTTTTGAGATAATCGAACTAGATTTGACTCGGACACTGAAAACTATAAATGCAAGCTTTGAGCAAAAACTGGACAAAATCGGACAAGAGGGCGTAGCTCCTCCCATATAAGCAAAAGCTTCAAAACGCTATTCTGAAAACATTTTTTTAGATAATCCAACCAAATTTCACTTAAATACTAAGAACTATATATGTAATATAAATGCAAACTCTGAGAAAAAACTGGGTGAATTCGGAGGGCGTGGCACTTCCCATATTAGCAAAATTTTCAAAATACTGCTGTGTAGGGTATTTAATGTTTGGCCAGGCCAAAGGTAACACCCTTACTAGTTTAAGTTTATTATAAGATAAGCATGTAAGAATTTTTCAAATAATTCAAAGGTCTAGCAAATGAATGGGATCTAACGGAAACTGTGAGACCATTCTAAATTCCCAGTTCTTCCAGAACATTACAATTTTTCAGCAAATCTTTATGATAGTCAGGATATATACGGTTGGAAAATTCTTCATCAGTTTTTGGTTGCGCTTTTGTTGTACTGTATGTTGTTGCATTACCTATGTTTTTACCAACTTGCAAGCATTTACTGCACCCTAGAAATGAAGTATGACCGACTGTTTGACAGAGAAACGCCCTTGCTGGGGCATCGCATATGAAACACCTTATTTTTATTTCTAGAGTTTTAGTTGAGGTTGACAAGCCATCACGCACTAAATTAGATGCCTCGTAAGCAAAATCATGGAGAAAAGTTTTAACGTTATTTGGCTTTTTTGCCAACAAACACTCGAAGGACAAAGACTCCAATCTTTGTTGTGATAACCACTTTTGCGAAAATATGCCACAAAGATGTAGTCGAACTTTTATATAGTGGCAGACCATCAACTCCTATATCTAAAATAATTATGTCCAAATTCCTTAAAAAACTATCGAGCTTTAACAACTGCAGCCCTACATGAATATAGAAGCCCGGGTATACTGTCCCTTAGGCATGCGCTTATTTGACGATTTTCTGATTTTCGTTCATGCCGCCCCCTGAAATCCTTCTAATGGTCATAAAAACAAATACTATGAAGTTTCACGGCGATCGGATAACGATAACCCGGCCCGCAAGAGAGGTAAAGGTCAAGTTGAGGTTTCAGGCAAAAAATAATGAAAATTTTTTTTAAACTTAATTAAATTAGTCAAAGCATAACTTTATCTTATAGCAAATTGAAACACCTTTCCAACAAGCTATAATTGTTTAAAATCGGGTAATAATTACGAATTCTATGAATTTTTCTTTTATCGACATTAGCAAAATTTCCGCAAAATGCTATTCTACTACATATGGTATTTTGCGGCAATTTTGCTAATGCCGTAAAAGAAAAATTCATAGAATTCGTATTTATTACCCGATTTTAAACAATTATAGCTTGTTGGAAAGGTATTTCAATTTGCTATAAGATAAAGTTATGCTTTGACTAATTTAATTAAGTTTAAAAAAAATTTTCATTATTTTTTGCCTGAAACCTCAACTTGACCTTGACCTCTCTTGCGGGCCGGGTTATCGTTATCCGATCGCCGTGAAACTTCATAGTATTTGTTTTTATGACCATTAGAAGGATTTCAGGAGGCGGCATGAACGAAAATCAGAAAATCGTAAAATAAGCGCATGCCTAATAATACAAGAACAGAGCGTCGCAGCAATAAAACAAAAATACCAGCTTATAGGGAATTGTTTGTTCTACAAACAACATTTTGTTTTTTTTTTTTTTTTTGTGTGACTTAAAGTTTAGGAGATATCTTTTGACAAACTTAAAATTTAGAAAAAAACTGTTTTTGCGAAATATTCCGAAACGATATGCCGTAGAAAGAATTTTTTTCTTGGATTTTGCAGAACATGTTATTCTCTATGAATGTCTTTACCAACACTTTTTCCGTCCGACTTACCGTTCATGAGATATCGCGATTTGAAAATGAACATAGTTTTATGAAAAGTCATACGCAGTAGGCCACTTTGTTTTGCCTTTTTGGACAAAACACCGTAGTCGGTGTTGGAAACAACTTCAATTACGAAGAAATTTACTAGAATTTTTCTCTAATTTTAAATGTGTTTTACGATTAGTGGAGTGCCTGAGACTTTTGACCTAGGATTTTTATTAGAGTGAATGAATTTATATAGTTGAGGTGGGATTTTGTTTTTTATACAATACTATAAAAAGAAAAGTTTACCAAAAATTTTTTTGTGCATTTGATTTTTTCTTTATTTAAGCAATAACTATAAAAAGTTAATACAACACTTAATCCAAAATAGATGGAACATTTTGCAAACTAATTAAGAGTCGCTGAACACGAAAAACCCAATTATTTTTTATTCCTTTTAGCCGTTCCCGAGTTATTCGGACATTTATATTTTCGAGGTTATAGCTTCATATACATCAATATATTTGAATAACGCCAAGTCCGATCGATTTTATTTTACAACGCTTACAAAGAATGAGAAATGGCTCTTCTAACGAGTATACTAATAATTATGCTCCGATCAAAATTGAATAAGTTACAATATATCAAGAAAAACTTCGATTTTTTTAAAATTTTTTAAAAATTTTCATATAACCCTCAAATGAAACACTTAGTTTTTCGTACATTTTGTTTTTAAATAAATTTTTTTGCAATTTTATTTAATGGCACATTAAATTCCAAACATTTTAAGCTTATGCTGAGTAAAATCGAATGCAATTTCGTGAAGATATTAAGGATTTAGTGCAATAATGACGATGAGAAGTTGTCCTGAGCATTTTCAAAATGTTCAGCCTAAGTCAACAGAGATCCAATTTTTCATCTTCCACATCGGCCATTCTACACTCATTTAACATTTTAAGGAACCTTTCATCATTTTTTGTAGAAGAACATTTCGGACCGGGTTGCAATTGCATCAAGATTATAAATTTTTGAAAGAAAACGATATGCCTTCATTGCACTAAAACCTTCACGGTGTGCCTTAACCCGTTCTAAATCGGACGTCGTAGCACATCAAATTTTTTTCCAGATTCTGTTTACTTATCGTTCAAATTATGTATAAAAAAATTTTCACTCGTGACTCCTCGACTAAATTTTGAGATAATCGCTTTTCCAATTGGGGCATTTTCCCATACGAAAAGAAAAAAAAAATTTTTTAAGTACATTAAACAAAAATTTAAATAATCACAGTCGATGTGTTTTGCGATGCTAAACGCGAATCCAACCTCAGAACTGCTCTATCGTGTATAGTTTATGAGATATTGTAACCTAAAGACCAAAAAAAGTCGTTTTTTGTCATTTTTTGAAGCTATATAACTATGTAACATATCATTTATTCGTCAAATGTGGCTTAAATACTTGAAAGTCCCAATTTTTTCCTTTAAAACCTAATTTAAATTATATTTATATATCCATGCTTTTAAGAGATATCGTAGACCAAAATATTGTCAAAACGTGTTTTTTGCACTTTTGTGTCTTTTTAGGTTAGGATATCTTTGAAGAAAAAAAAGATATCAACATAATTTAAATTAGGTTTTAAAGGCAAAGGTCAGGACTTTAAAGTTGCTTACCAGACTTAACAAAATTAAAATTTCTTTCACATTTTAAACATGTTCAACGAACCGACCATTTCAAAATTCAGCCGTATGCCATACACGTAACAACACTCGGGGTGTCAAACGGCTGAATTTAGAAGTAGTCGGTTCGTTGAACATGTTTAAAATGTGAAAGAAATTTTAATTTTGTTAAGTCTGGTAAGCAACTTTAAAGTCCTGACCTTTGCCTTAAAAACCTAATTTAAATTATGTTGATATCTTTTTTTTCTTCAAAGATATCCTAACCTAAAAAGACACAAAAGTGCAAAAAACACGTTTTGACAATATTTTGGTCTACGATATCTCTTAAAAGCATGGATATATAAATATAATTTAAATTAGGTTTTAAAGGAAAAAATTGGGATTTTCAAGTATTTAAGCCACATTTGACGAATAAATGATATGTTACATAGTTATATAGCTTCAAAAAATGACAAAAAACGACTTTTTTTGGTCTTTAGGTTACATTATCTCATAAACTATACACGATAGAGCAATTCTGAGGTTGGATTCGCGTTTAGCATCGCAAAACACATCGACTGTAATTATTTTAATTTTTGTTTAATGTACTTAAAAAATTTTTTTTTTTCTTTTCGTATGGGAAAATGCCCCAATTGGAAAAGCGATTATCTCAAAATTTAGTCGAGGAGTCACGAGTGAAAATTTTTTTATACATCATTTGAAGGATAAGTAAACAGAATCTGGAAAAAAATTTGATGTGCTACGACGTCCGATTTAGAACGGGTTAAGGCACACCGTGCCTTAATATCTTCACGAGATTTCATTCGATTTTGCTCAAGGTTTACTTAAAATGTTTGAAATTAAATGTGCCATTATATAAAATTGTTAAAAAAAAATTTTTAAATAAATATATGCGAAAAACTAAGTTTTTCATTTGACGTTGGTATGAAAAATTTTAAAATTTTTTTAAAAAGTCTAAGTTTTTCGTGCTATAACTCAGTTAATTTTATTCGGAGCATAATCATTGGTATACCCGTTAGAAACGCCATTAGGCATTCTTTGTAATCGTGGTAAAATAAAATCGATCGGATTTGGCGTTATACAAATATATTGATGTATATGAAGCTATAATATCGAAAAATAGAAAAGTCCGAATAACTCGGGAACGGCTAAAAGGAATAAAAAATAATTGGGTTTTTCATGTTCAGTGACCTCAAATTAGTTTAGAAAAAATGGTTTGCAAAATTTTAAAATTATTTTTAATGTACCTAGTGTTGTATTAACTTTTTATAGTTAATACACAAATCAAAAGCACAAAAAAATTTTGGGTAAACTTTTTTTTTTATGGCATTTAAATCCATCCCAACCGTATAAATTCATTCGGTCTTGTAGAAATCCTAGGTTAAAAGCC
Source organism: Calliopum simillimum (assembly GCA_951812925.1). Classification (NCBI taxonomy): domain Eukaryota; kingdom Metazoa; phylum Arthropoda; class Insecta; order Diptera; family Lauxaniidae; genus Calliopum; species Calliopum simillimum. The sequence goes on along the minus strand of OX638370.1, from coordinate 56,049,275 downwards.
CCAGGCACTCCACTATAAGTTCTCTTTCAAAGTTTCCTAAAAAAGTCTCCACATCACTTTCAGTGCCTACTACATTTTCAACGTCTTGAATTGGATTACGATGGTGGTTTCCTAAATTTGTCTCCACTAACGATGGAGGTTTTCTATTTTATTGCGCTCTTTACTCACCAATCTTTTTATGTGTCTCTTACTATACATTTCTTACCTGCTATTTTTAATTCACTTTATGTATTTATAGTAGAGTTCCCAGGGAGTTAAAAACACTGTATACGTAGGACTTCTACAAGACCGCATGAAATTTAATTATTAAAAGTGGAATGCTTAGCTTAAAATATAAACAAAAAAGTTTACCTATTAAAAAGTTGTGATCTTTTATGTAGTGCGGTCATTTGGTAGATTTACCTGGAAAGTTTTTCGAAGTTTTTTAAACTGATTTTTTCTTTTAAATTGTGATAATACATGAACGGAGCGTTGCAGCAATAAAACAAAAATACCAGCTTATAGGGAATTGTTTGTTCTACAAACAACATTTTGTTTTTTTTTTGTACGACTTAAAGTTTAAGAGATATCTTTTGACAAACTTAAAATTTAGAAAAAAAACTGTTTTTGCAAAATATTCCGAAACGATATGCCGCAGAAAAAATTTTTTTCTTGGATTTTGCAGAACATGTTATTCTCTATGAATATCTTTACCAACACTTTTTCCGTCCGACTTACCGTTCATGAGATATCGCGATTTGAAAATGAACATAGTTTTATGAAAAGTTAAACGCAGTAGGCCTCTTCGTTTTGCCTTTTTGGACAAAACACCGTAGTCGGTGTTGGAAACAACTTCAATTACGAAGAAATTTACTAGAATTTTTCTCTAGAAGTACCCGTTACAGAGATAAAAATAGTAATTTTAAATGTGTTTTACGATTAGTGGAGTGCCTGACACTTTTAACCTAGGATATTTATTAGAGTGAATGAATTTATATAGTTGAGGTGGGATTTTGTTTTTTATACTATAAAAAGAAAAGTTTACCAAAAATTTTTTTGTGCAATTGATTTTTTCTTTATTTAAGCAATAACTATAAAAAGTTTATACAACACTAAATCCAAAATAGATGTAACATTTTGCAAACTATTTTTCCTAAACTAATTTAGAGTGACTGAACTCGAAAAACCCACTAATTTTTTATTTCTTTGGACCGTTCCCGAGTTATTCGGACATTTATGTTTTCGAGGTTATAGCTTCATATACATCAATATATTTGTAGAACGCCAAGTCCGATCGATTTTGTTTTACAAAGTTTACAAAGAGTGAGTAATGGCTCTTTTAACGAGTATACCAATAATTATGCTCCGAACAAAATTAACTGAGTTATAGCAAGAAAAACTCAGATTTTTTAAAAATTTTTAAAAAATTTTTCATATCAATATCAAATGAAAAACTTAGTTTTTCGCATTCATTTAATTGAAAAAAAATTTTTTTAAAAATTTTATTCAATGGCAAATTTAATTGCAAACATTTTAAGCTTAGTTTGAGCAAAATCGAATGCGATTTCTTGAAGATATTAAGGATTTGGTGCAATAAGAATGATGAGAAGTTGTCCAGAGCATTTTCAAAATGTTCAGCCTAAGTCAACAGATCCAATTTTTCAGCTTCCACATCGGCCATTCTACACCCATTGAACATTTTAAAAAAGCTCTCATCATTTTTTGTAGAAGAACATTTCGGACCGGGTTGCAATTGCATCAAAAATATAAATTTTTGAAAGAAAACGATATGCCTTCATTGCACTAAAACCTTAATATCTTCACGAGATTTCATTCGAATTTGCTCAAAGTTAGTTTAAAATGTTTGGAATTAAATGTGCCATTGAATAACGTTGTTAAAAAATTTTTTTTTAAATATATATATGCGAAAAACTAAGTTTTTAATTTGACGTTGGTATGAAAAATTTAAAAATTTTTTTAAAAAATCTAAGTTTTTCGTGCTATAACTCAGTTAATTTTATTCGGAGCATAATCATTGGAATACCCGTTAGAAACGCCATTAGTCATTCTTTGTAATCGTGGTAAAATAAAATCGATCGGATTTGGCGTTATACAAATATATTGATGTATATGATGCTATAATCTCGAAAATAAAAATGGCTGAATAACTCGGGAACGGTTAGAAAGAAAAAAAAAAAAAAATTGCGTTTTTCGTGTTTAGCGACCTCAAATTAGTTTAGAAAAAATGGTTTGCAAATTGTTACAATTATTTTCAATGTAGTGTTGTACTAACTTTTTATAGTTAATACACAAATCAAAAGCACAAGAAAATTTTGGGTAAACTTTTTTTTTATGGCATTTAAAACAAAATCCCATCCCAACCACATAAATTCATTCGGTCTTGTAGAAATCCTAGGTTAAAAGCCCCAGGCACTCCACTATTATTATTTTATTATATTTTTAATTTATTTTTAACTTCAAATTTTCACTTTACTCACGCACGTAGAGTAGAACGGGGTAATATCGTGCAGGGGGTAATGTCGTGCACTGGCTGTTTTAGCCCAAAGAATTGAATGATTTACCAACTGTTCGTAAAGTAGGGACCTGCTGACCTACTGAGCTTATGCATATAATACTAGCAATTTTCACCAGTTCGTCTCTACAGAGTAACCTTTTTTTCAAAACGCACGCTTTCGGGACGATAAAAGTGTTTTTTTATCGGGTCAGAAAAATAATTTTCCTTCCGGGAAAATATACCAGGTAAGTGTTTTCTGAAACGAAATATCCTGCCAAAGAAAAGAAGTATTTGGTTTTCGAAAAAAATTTTGGGCTTCACCGAGATATCGAAGTTGACCTTTAAAACGACCATTGGGGTAATGTCGTGCACATTCACTTACACAAACACAATTTCTCGCTACACAAATGTTGTTACACATGGATGTAACCAATGAAATTATCTTTCGATCGGATACTTACTCGTTGCATTCGCTTGAGATGTACGGCTTTACGAGCATGTCAAAGTTGAGTGCACGACATTGCCCCGTTCTACTCTACACAACATATTATGTACTTCACACTTGTGTAATAATGAATAAATACATGATAATGCTAAATCTCTACTAATAGAACCACTACCTATCATTTCTCACACATTTTGGTACCTTTACTATACTCGGAAAACAATGCACGACATTACCCCACAAAGGGGGGTAATGTCGTGCACATTTTTTTTTTCTTCACTTACACAAACACAATTTCTCGCTACACAAATGTTGTTACACATGGATGTAACCAACGAAATTATCTTTCGATCGGATGCTTACTCGTCGCATGCGCTTGAGATTTACGGCTTTAGGAGCATGTCAAAGTTGAGTGCACGACATTGCCCCGTTCTACTCTACTACCTCAATGGCGTTATAACGACAACTGGTTTTTACTTCGGAATTAAAATGAGTGCTAGACTAAAATTCTAACGAAATAAACAGTTTTTCGACGAAAAGTAGAAACATTCAGTTTTCGTTTACCATGGAATGCAAAACAAAATGCATAGCTTTCGGCTAAACATTCTCTTTTCGATTATAAAGTAATGTAAAATGAAATTGATCAACATGAAAAAGAAAAAAAAAAATTCGTAGTTTTTGCATTTGATTTTCATTTATTTTTGGATCAGTTTTAGAATCGAATCAGTTTCATTGAATAAGTATTTGATAATCTTTTTCATGCATTATGTACTTTCCCGTTGGGTTGGCTTTTGCATCTCCGATTTTTTTGAAACTTTTTTGTCTTATAGAACTAGTTGAGACTAACATCCATAATTCAGGCGATGAATCGGAGAACCATGTAAGTCCTGTTATTGAAAAAGTTCGGCGGATTGTGAAAATATTTCGTAAATCACCAACAAAACACGATTTTGCAAAAAAGATCTTCAATTACTTTTGGATTGCAAAACTCGCTGGAACAGTATGGTCGCTGTGCTGGAGCGGTTTTATAAATTTAAGTTTTTATTCAAAAGTCTATTATAGATTTAATTATTAATGCAGAAAATCTGCTGTCCGAAAATTACTTTCTTTTGATTAATAATATAGTTTCTGTTTTGCTTCCAACAAAATAAACAGAAGAGACATGCTGCCGTGAGGATGCTAATGTTCCATCCTCCAACGCAGCTATTGTATTTTTATTTGTAGAACTTTCAAAACTAGATTATCCGCTTGGAAATGAGCTTATGAAAAGCCGAAATGACCAGTTTTTTCTGTATTAATTTAAGGGGACATTCGCCTTTGTAATTGAAAACAAAAAAACACTTTTTAAAAATTTCATTATGAAAAAACTATTGTATTTATTGACAAAATTTCTTTTGGACATTGTTAAATATTGTCCAAAAAATATGAAAAAAAATTTTTTTTTTTTATTTTTAGTTTCCCTTGGCTGCTGTAGAGGGCGTCATCCAAAAGTTACTTTTCAAACTGGTAGGAAATTTTTCTCCGAATCTATTCGACCGATTTTAAAAAACCAAAGAGCATTCGATTACTCATAAAAAATATTAAACAATAAGCCTCTGAAAGTTTTAAAAAATACCCCTCCTTTTTTTACGGGGCATTTTTTGAATAAAAATTTAATAAAAAAGTATGAATTTTAGAGGCATTGTATAGTTTTGAGTCTCAAGAATAATATCAAGAATAATATCAAAAATCTGTTACAGGAGGTCTACAACATTTCCTACCGTTTAAAAAGTAACTTTTGGATTACGCCCTCTACAGCATCCAAGGGAAACTAAAAATAAAAAAAAAACAATTTTTCATATTTTTTAGATAGTATTTAACAATGTCCAAAAAAAATTTTGTCAATAAATATAATAGTTTTTTCATAATAAAATTTTTAAAAAGTGTTTTTGGTTTCAATTACAAAGGCGAATGTCCCCTTAAAATTAATTTATTGAAATTTATTTTATTTTGCCTACATATCAAAGAGGGACTTACGCAGTTTTGATATTCAACGACACAGTATATATATATTTTCATTTTATAAATAAAACGCGTTATTCTAATCCATGTTTCCTTAATACTGAACCAGATCTTTAATCTATGCTCCCCGGACTGCCGTTACTCATATTCACGATCTTTTTTATTCCATTTTTATTGTTTCGAAGAATACCGGTGTATACCGAATACCGGTATCGATATTTAAGCACCGGTATTGCATTTCCTAATTAAGTATATTTAAAAAAATGTTGGAAAAAAACTTTAATGTATTTGAAAAATGTTAAGACAAAGGATGGGATCTATTTTTTTTTTTCAAATTTTTGTAATTAACAAAAAAGTGATTAAATTAATGAGTTTTTTTTCTCCAACACTTCTTTCAAACGTACTAGCCCCTTTTACCTACCCTTTACGGGGTAGAAATAATCAATTTTGCATGGGAAGCCCCTTAGGGGTGGAAAAAAAATAGTAAGTTCCAAAAAAATGTTGAGGAGTAAATTAATGGGGGTCGGTCAACATTTTTTTCTCCTCCCGGCCATGAGGAATATTTTTGAGGTTTTTATTAAGGTGGCAACATTTGCCACCGACCAATCGGTATTGAATCTAATTCCAATGGAATAGCTATACCATAAATCAATAAATAACACAAACAACAATTATGACATCACAAGGCTCACGTATTAACACACAAACAAAATTGGCAAAAGTCGGGCAAGGCTGGTGCATTGGTTAACGACTTGTGCTACCAATCGGGAGGTCTCTGGTTCAACTCCCGCCCAGGCCAAAACACAAAAAAAGTTTTTCAACTTGCAATTTTTCAATTATAATTTTATTTTTATTTAAAAATCATAGTACAATAAGGGTTGGCCTTTTATAGTACATCATTGTTTGAATATATAACAGGAGTTGTTTAAATTTAAAAAATAAAAAAAAATAAAATTGAGCTTAACTTAAATAAATGATAACTATAACTAATATAATAAATAAAGAAGAAGATATGACTAGGAAAAGGGAAAACTGAGTTTGAAAATGAAGAGAATAGACGAAAGCGTTAAGAGATAGAGAAGTGCGAATAAATAGCACGTTTGAAATTGCACATCAATCTAATTCTTTTAATATCAATTGGCAAGGCATTCCAAAGCCTGATAGTGCTAATGAAGAAGAATCGGCTAGTATTTAGAAAGTTACACCTAGGGACAATCAATTGAAGCGACCTAGTTGATTGGCAAAATCTAAGCTTTTTAAATAAATAATCAGGCTCTTGAGTACTTTAATGTAAAGAATATAATATTCTTTATATTAAAGTAATTCATTAAGCTGCACCCTAAAATGCTTTTACTCATTTCACTAATGTGGTCGAACTGTCGTACATCATCCACATATCTGGCCGCGTTGTTAAAGGCAACAATAAGTTTGTGCTGTGACTGAGAGTCTAATTTTGCAGTAAATAGTATCACAATAAGTAATTTGGGGAACTATTAATTGAACAACTGGTCTGCGTCTGGTTTCGATGGGAGTAAAATCCTTAGACGTTCTTAAATACCGTAAAGTAGCATAAATTTTACCAACAATGTTATTGACATGGTCAGTACAGGTCAAATTAGAGTTTAGTATTAATCTTAAGTTTCTAGCTTTGCTTACAAAATCTAGTTGAACTGAACCAATGAATAAAGATGGAATACCACCCAAGCTTAGAGCATTCCTTGCAATTGGGAGCACTTTGGATTTGCTAGGGTTTATAAGTAGAAAGTTATCGCTAGCCCAAGACAAGTCAGCGTTCAATCTAAAAGCAAGATCCTCGATAAGCCCTACAGGTCGCGACAAATAAAGCTGAATGTCTTCAGCATAATCATGGATGTTCGAGTGTTCACACATCAAGAAAATGTCATTAACAAAAATCGAGAAGAATTAAGGACCCAGAATGGAACCCTGAGGAACCCCTTAACTTATATTTTTAAGAGATGAAAGTGTATTACCAATTTTCACCTGCTGTAATTTATCCTTTAGAAAATTGGACACTAAATTTACAGCACTATTAGAAAAATTAAAATATTGTTTCAACTTCCTGCAGAGTAATTTATGGCGAACCGAATCAAAGGCTTTGGAGAAATCCAAAAGGCATAAAATAGTAACATTGTCAAGATCGTATTGGATTCGAATATCGTCAGTTATCTTCATTACAGCAGTTTGACAACTGTGGCGGGTACGAAAACCGGACTGAAAAGGAGACAAAAGGGAGTGCGTATTGAGATATTTGATTATTTCGACTAACATAATTTTTTCACATACCTTTTCCAAGGCAGGTAAAATGCTAATAGGTGTAAAATCATTGGGAACAGAGGCAGACGATGTCTTAGCGATCGGAATCACTGTAGCAATTTTCCACATGTTAGGAAATCTCGAACTCGCAAAACAGTGATTTATAACATGAGTTAAAGGCAACAAAATATAAGGCAAGATAATTTTTACAAACTTTATGGGTATACCATCTATACCTACTGCATTAGAGCTTATGCTTTTTACACACGCAGCTACATCATCTCCACTCACAGCACAGAAATGAAACAGATTACCGGTTGAGCTCTCAGGAAGTTCAGCCAAATGTGTTTCAGGTTCAAAAGAACTGTAGCTCACAGTATTCAGAAAATAGTCAGTGAGATTGTCAGGATCCAAATCGCATACATTCGTGTCTTTGCTATAAATTCTGTATTTTCTAATGTTTTGCCACAGTTGATTAGCAGTGAGATTGACATTTAACTTGGAACAGTAAAAATTTCGTTTTTCTTGTCTAAGCAAAGTATTAACATTGTTCCTCTCCCTCCTAAATTCATCCCAATTAGCATCAGTGCGGTGTATTTTCCATTTTGACTTAAGTCTATTTCTCTTTTTGATCGCTCACAATACACGGGAAGTAAGCCACGGCGTTTTTGAGTTAGAAGCATTAACTGTTCGAAAAGGAACATGACACCTGAAAACCGATTCCACCTTAGCCATAAGTAGACCTAACTTCTCATCAACTGAATCAACAAACCAACAATCATTCCAACACATATTAGCCAAGTCAGATGCCAACCCACTCATATTAATCGAACTGTAATCAGGGTAAGAAAAACAAACAGGTCAAGTAATATTACCAAAATTAAGATTAAAAGTGCAAAAGATTACGTCGTGGTCAGACAAGAAAGTTATCTGTTCAAATTTTAATACACAGTCAATGTTGGATACCAGAAAAATATCGAGAACACTAGGTTCATTATCATTGGCAAAGCGAGTAGGTAAAGCCGAATTGACCTGATTTATTTATTGACCTTTATAATTTATGGCTAAAGTTAAGAGCTATACTGTCAGTGAGCAAAAGATTGATATTAAAATCGCCACAAACTATGCAAGAATCATAATCAATAAGTCTATTGCTTAAATCAGTGAAAAAAGGCTGTTGCACCGGGACGGATTAAAAACACAAGAAATTAGTACTTTAGTACTATTACACAGTGCAACACGAAAAAAAATAACCATATACGGACACCACTACGTGATAAAAGACTAAAAAAAAAAAGACCCGTGTCTCCCAATTTTTCCCAAAGTCCTCCACTTTTTTTTTTATGGGCCGCCAAAGATTTGGGGCCTCACACAGTGCGAAATTTGGGAGGTTTAGCGGAACTTTATTCAATTTTTGAAATACATAAAACGCATAAGATTATTCATTATTTCAGTAGCTTAATATCCCACCTCAAAAACCTCATACTCAGTTTGGTGAATAACCCTGCGAAACAACTGCAAAATGCACCTGAAACTTGCATTACTTATTCATTCATACTTTTTGACTATAGAAAGCTTTTCGATTTTTTTTAGTTTATAGATTGGTACTTAAAAGCGGTAAGTCGGTAGGCCGCGAAAATTTTTTCATTTATTTTTTAATAAAATTGTCACTTATTGGCATTCAAATTATTGCAGAATCTTTTCTAACTCGTGTGTGATTTGTTTGTGAAAATTGTGTTTTTTAAGAAGTTCATAAAATTTACATTTTCAACTTCATTGGATATTTTAAAAGATGATACCACAAATTGCCATTTTGAAACTTACAAAATTTAAAAGGTAAGTTTATCCTCTACTGGAAACACAAAACATCTTCTGCGATATTTTGCGATCCTTTTTTAAACTAAACCTTTTCCAGAATGCCTTTGGAAATTTCATATAACACCGAAATTTCATGAAAAACCGACATCGGACGCCATCGTTGGTTTTGTTTTGGAAAAAATAGGCTCACCAACACTAATATCTGACACTCTCCATAGTTTTAAGGTAACTATTCGTACGCTAGTTTATAATATACAAAAAAAAAAAGAGGGAATCCTCTCGAAATTGAGAAGCATTTCTGAATAAAAATGCAAGAAACAGCAAATACCCCTTTGGTTACCCTTTTAATTTTTTATGGTGTTTTGATAAGAAAATGGCTATATCTATCAAGTTTCATAGCGATATCTGGTATGGGAGCAGAAATACAACGTTTTAAGCATTTCCTTATATGGGGGGTATGATAACCCCTTGTCTGATCCCCCTTAATTTTTGCATGGTGTTTTGCTAATTAAATATATATCCAAGTATTAAGTTTCATAACTGTAACTGCTATATGTGCTGAGATATGAATAAAGTTCCGCTAGACTCTGAAAATTTCGCACTGTGCCTCGGTATCATTTTCGTAAAAATGTGATCATTTTCTCAGGCTCATATCTTGCAAACCGTTCAGAATTTCGATTTACTCTCTGAGACAAAGTTGTAGCTCTTGTCATAAATAACAAAAATTGTTTCCTTGAATTTTGAACGGTTTGCTACCTATGGACCTGAACAGGAGAAAAAGGTAAAAAAAATGAAATTAAAAAATTTTCGGCAAATTTTTCACTTTTGGGTGCTACCTAAACAGTGTTAAGAATCATCTCTAGGAAGTTTATATGTTCTAGAAATTTGTTTATTGAGATCTTAGGTAAATTTTTGTAGTTGATTGTTTCCTTGAATTTTGAACGGTTTGCTACCTATGGACCTGAACAGGAGAAAAAGGTAAAAAAAATGAAATTAAAAAATTTTCGGCAAATTTTTCACTTTTGGGTGCTACCTAAACAGTGTTAAGAATCATCTCTAGGAAGTTTATATGTTCTAGAAATTTGTTTATTGAGATCTTAGGTAAATTTTTGTAGTTGATTGTTTCCTTGAATTTTGAACGGTTTGCTACCTATGGACCTGAACACGGGAAAAAAGGTAAAAAAAATCGAATTTTTTAAAGTTTTTTGCGATTTTGATCTGGAAGGTGAAGTTTTTTTGATTTTATATGTTCGCAATTTTTGTTCTTTATAACAAGAGCTACAACTTTGTCTCAGAGAGTAAATCGAAATTCTGAACGGTTTGCAAGATATGAGCCTGAGAAAATGATCACATTTTTACGAAAATGATACCGAGGCCCCAAATCTTTGGCGGCCCATAAAAAAAAAGTGGAGGACTTTGGGAAAAATTGGGAGACACGGGTCTTTTTTTTTTTAGTCTTTTATCACGTAGTGGTGTCCGTATATTGTTATTTTGCCATGACTTAAAAAATTACACACAGTGTTATCAAATACTTCAACATTCAAAAATTCGCAAACATCAGAGCTCTCATGCACAAACTTAACATTCAGACCAGACTTACAATAAATCGCAACTCCACCACCTCTCCTACCACATCTATCACTCCTAAAAAGTTTGAAACCATGAAAACTATAAAAATTATTCGGACAATCATTCTTAAACCACGTTTCAGTCACACAGATAACATCAACAAGGGAGTTTTCAAAAATATACCTCGCATAATCCAGTTTCATACCATTTAAACTTCTAGCATTAAAATGCACCACACTAAGACCATTATTTTGTTTACAAAGAACACGCAGAAGAGCCTTATGAGCTTCATTAGCACCATCAGAGCCATCAGTACCAATCAGTTATGGGCCCAGAGCCTTACAAATTTAAAATATAAAATATATATTGAATACAGAAAGGAATACAAATGACTTCATTCACCGGAAAAATTCCTCTATTTAACGGGGAAAATTTCAGCACATGGAAACCGCAAATGGAAGCGGTGTTGCACAAGAATCGGCTGCTGAAAATAGTAAATGGGCAGGAAGTAAAACCTACTGAAGCTGCGAAATTGGAAGAATGGAACACAAAGGATATGGATGCAAAATGTGAATTAATAATTGCTATGGAGCCTTCGCAGGTAATGTTGGTGAAATCATTTAAGACTTCGAGGGAACTCTTGGTATTTTTGGAAAATACATTTGAACGCAAAGGAACGAGGCAGAAAGTCGAGGAATTCCGTAAGTTAATCAATTTAAAAATGCTTCAAGATCAAAATATGGAACAGTACCAAATTGAATTTAATTCAACGATTGTACGACTGCGAGAAATGGATGCCAAGCTGGACGAGGAACTATTGGTTGTTCTTCTGTTGGATGGATTACCTGAAAGCTATAAGGAAATTCAAGCCGCTTTTGATGCTTCCAAGGATTTTCTAAGAGTGGATACGCTACGTGCACGGTTGCTGGAAGTAAGTGATAAAAGGAGGTCAAGTGATCGGACGGGCGAAGTATTCAATGCAAAATATCAGCAGAAGAAATTTAACAATTATCAGAATAAAGGTACGTCAAAAAGTTTTCAATTTAACTGTCATCGTTGTGGCAGGAAAGGTCACATGAAACGCGATTGTCATGTTAACCTGCAAAAAGTAAAGACAAATATAGCAGACAATAATAAAGAAGGCGGATTCATAATTGTAGAATCGGAACAATGTGATACACCAGAACTAGAGGTTTTACAAAAAGTTAATAAAGCAGAAGAATACGAGGGACAAATTGGTACATAGATAGTGGGGCTACCTCCCATATGTGTTGCAAGGAAAAATGTTTTACATCACTAAACACGAATCATTCAGGAATAGTGCAAGTTGCAAATAATAAACCAGCTCGTATTAAAGGAATTGGAACGGAACAGTGAAGTTGAGTATTAAAGTAGATGGGAATAATAAGAATATATTTCTTTGCGAGACATTGTATGTTCCAAGTTTGAGAAGCAATCTAATATCAGTTAGTAAAGCCACTGATAATGGTTGTAAAGTTGTCATGGAAGGAAAATATGCAAAAGTTCTAAGAAATAAAAGCACAATTTTAGAAGCAATCAAAAATAAAAATTTATACCTAGTCGAAACTTCAGACAGTTTTGAAACGGAACAGAGTAAAATTAATTTAGATATTTGGCATAAGCGATATGGTCACCTTAACATTACGTCATTGAGGAAATTGCAAGATAAAGGTATGGTTAAAGGGTTGCCAAAACTTTCAAGTGGAACAATGAGTTGTACAACATGCATTAGAGGAAAACAAACAAGACTTCCGTTTTCAACCAAGAATGAAAAATCATCTCAAGCATTATTAGAAATCATACATACCGACCTCTGTGGTCCTATGAATGTGGAATATATCAGCAAAAGTATTTACTTTGTAACGTTTATAGATGATTTTTCACGAAAGGTTTATGTTTATTTCTTAAAAAGGAAAAGTGAATACTTAGAGGTTTTCAAAAACTTCAAATTACTCGTTGAGAACGAAACCAATAAGAAAATAAAGGTCCTGAGAAGTGACAATGCTCGACAGCTCATCAGTGCGGAATTTTCTAAGTATTTAGCTAGTCAAGGTATTAAACGTCAACTGTCTGTCGAGTACTCTCCACAACAGAATGGAGTTTCGGAACGAATGAATCGTACGTTAGTTGAAATGGCTCGCTGTTTTCTTATTGAAGGGAATCTTCCAAAATTTTTATGGGCGGAACTTATCTATACTGCAGCCTATATTCGTAATCATTGCCCTACTGCTCTTAATAATCAAAAAACACCACAGCAGGTATGGACTGAAAGAGTGCCAGTTGTGAGTCATTTTCGTCAAATTGGTTGTCGTGCATTTGTTTTGAAAAAAAATTCAAAAAGTGTGGAATATGTCTTAGTAGGATACTCAGCTGAATCTTAAGCTTATCGTTTATGGAAAAGAGGTTCAAGATCTGTTATAAAGAGTAGAGATGTACGTTTTATTGAATCTACAACGGAACAAGGGATTAATACAGAATGTGACAACGAAAACAAGTTCTATGAGTTTGAATTGATCAGAAATGAGAATAAATTAGATGAAATAACAACAAAACACGGAAATGAAGAGAAAGGAAGTACTGACATTGAAGACGGCAGCAAAAAAGATAATCAATTTAGAGATGCGAATGAAACAGAAATTGATGAAATCGAGGAAAAAAAATATATCAAGTAGGCTAAGGTCAAGAACAAAAATAGGTATGATTGAGTCAACTTTTAATACGGAACAGGTGAAAGATCCAATTAATATGAAAGAAGCATTAAACTCACCATTTGCATCGGAGTGGATGCACGCTATGAAAGAGGAACATGACAGTCTTTTGAAAAATGAGACATGGTCCTTATGTGAATTGCCTGCTGGAAGGAAAGCAATAGGTTGTCTCTGGGTTTTTAAAACGAAATATAAACCTGACGGAAAAATAGAACGGCATTAAGCAAGACTAGTGGCAACGGGTTATTCCCAAAAGTTTGGAATAGATTATCTTGAAACTTATTCGCCAGTAATACGACAAAGTTCACTTCGAATTTTATACGCATTATCAGTAGAATATGACTTGAAGCTTTATCAATTAGATATCAAGACTGCATTTTTGAATGGTAATCTTGACGAGGAGATTTTTGTGAAGCAACCCGAAAGATTCATTGATGATAAATTTCCTGACAAAGTCTTTCGTTTAAATAAATCACTTTATGGATTGAAGCAGGCGAGTAGACAATGGCATAAGACTTTAAGTGAGAAGCTTATAAGTTTGGATTTGAAACCGTCAAATTACGACAATTGCATTTTTTACAAAGTTAATGGTAATGAGATTACTATACTGGGAGTTTATGTTAACGACATAATTTTGGTTTCGAATAACAAATTATATGTCGAACAAATAAAAGAAAAATTAGCTCAAAGTTTTGAAATTCGAGATCTGGGCGAACCCACACTTTGTGTTGGACTCGAAATCAAAAGGGAAAATAAAACTTTATCCATCTGCCAAACAAGATACATTAAAACTCTTATTAACAAATATAGTTTAGATGACTGCAGACTCAAAAGTATTCCAATGCAAGTAAAGCTAAAATTGGAGAAGGAGCCTTCAATTGAGGGGGAAGCAGCGACGGTAGATAAATAACAGTATCAAGAACTTATAGGTTCGTTTATGCATCTGGCAGTGTTTAGCAGACCAGACATATCTTTCAGTGTTAGCTATCTAGCACAATTTGCACAAAGTCCCAGGAAACAACACTGGAACTCTGCAATCTATGTTTTACGTTATTTAAGTTTCACAAAGCATGCAGTTTTAACATACAGAAAAACTGGGTTACCACTATTGGGCTATGCTGACGCCAGTTGGGCTGAAGACATTAACGATCGAAAATCTCAATCAGGTTTTTGTTTTATACTTGCAGGAGCCGCAATAAGTTGGGAATCTAGAAAACAGCGAACTGTAGCGATATCTAGTGCAGAAGCAGAATATGTCACATTATCTGAAGCAGCAAAAGAATCACACTCATTACGTTTCTTACTTGAGGAACTGAACTTTGGAAGTAAAGGTCCAACAACCATCTTCTGCGACAGTACAAGTGCGCAACAGATTGTACACCACGGAGGGAAGCATTCAAAAACAAAGCATATACATTATAAGCAGCATTTCATCCGTGAAGCAGTTGAGCATTAGGCTATTAATATAAGTTATTTGCAAACAGATAAGATGGCAGCAGATGCTCTAACTAAAGCTGTTTCTAAGCAAAAACATTTTTATTGTTTTGAATCAATAGGAATGACTTTTTATAGTTAATTAATGTTGACGAGGAGTGTTAATAATTATGTATTTAATTATATAAAACAACATTAATTGAAATAATGTACTTGCTACACAAACACTTATCAATACAAAATATGTTCCTCATTGATAGTTCTATAAATATGAAATATTATAGATTCAAATTTTTTCAATCAATAAATTATTTTCAATAGAGAAGTTCTGTTTTTTATTATTTGACCTCCAAACACCTACCAAAGTCAATTAGAAATCGTACAACTTCAAACGCAAAAGAAACTAAAAGGTTCAGAAATCGAAATGAGAAAAAAAAGATTGAATAGAAAATTAAGAGAAACATATTGGAGCTATTGAATATAAAAACAAAAAAAATAAAAAAAAAATATAATAAAATAAAATAAATTAACCCTTTCATGCCCATTGTTGCCTATAAGCAACATTGTATATTTGCGCTCAAAACTCTGTTATTTAATATTTTTTTTGCCAATTACGAATTTGGTTCAATAGTTTGATATATGTTGCTTGCTTATTAATAGATTTACCTTCTCATTTGAATTAAGTTCTTTGCTATGTCCATACGTTCGAAAAAAATTATGCAAAAAGTGGATGTATATTTAATATTATAAAAATCAATATATATATAAATTTAGATCAAAAAGGACATAAAATATCTAAAAACATGTAAGAGGATCAGAAAAATAAAATAATTACACAAAAAAGGTTATAGTTGTTCCTCAGGAATTTTCTAAAGTCAGTGTTGCCTATGGGCAACATTGGGCACTAATGAACATATTTTGAATAATTTTATCTATTGCATTAGGGATACTTTCCATAGCTAAAAATCATAAAAATATGCAAGTTTGATTGGGAAAACTCCTCTGATGGAGAGTGGACCAGAAAAAAAAGCAAAGAATAGTAAATTTTCCGAATATTGAAGACAACCCACAACAACCCAATACAGAGGTGAAAATATTGAAGTGAGTTTTCTGGAGAGAATATTCACGAAGACATGGAAAATGAATTTGAATAAAAAATAGAAAACGTGATTTTTGATAAAATCAACTTTGGAAATTTTATAATGAGTTGGTGTTTCAGGAATTTTATATGAGTTCTGTCTGTAAGTTGGAGAGGAACCACATAAAATGTTTTGAATTGAAATATATTCAGGCATTGTCCAACATTCGATCTCCAACATTTCCAAAACTTTCAATTTTAAAGTGTTTTTCGATAATGGTTTTACTTCTAATGATCGAATTATAAGATAAACGTTTCTGAGGAGCACTATCGTGTACAGAATTTGATCTTGGGGATTGGGGTTTTCTTATAAAAAACGAAGGATAACTATGTATGTATTCTCCTTAAACTCCTAGGAGGAGCATAGGGCCAATATGAGACGTTTCCATTTGTTGCGATCCCTTGCGGTGACCGTTATATGTGGGTACAAATTCTTCCTGGGTTGAACCTCCAAAACCTCCGTGTGCACAGGCCTGCTTAAGGGTAGGAACAACTTGTAATAATCGTCTAGGAAACTGTTTTCTAAGTCAAGAAAAATATTTATGTAGCTTAAGAGGACGAGGATCACACTATAAAGCTTTTGGGTAATCCTAGTTTAGCTATTGATCGCTTTAATGACCACATGGGAGGTGTTGATCTTTCCGATATGTTGCTGGAACTATATGCGATTAACCATAATTTCAAGAAATGCTATCTGCGCACAGTATCTTGGTGCATAAATGAATTGGTTGCATTTTATCTCTTACTCTTACTTTAGTATAAGGCAAATATGCAATGACGTTTATCCTTTCTAAGACACTTCCGTTGGAGTTCCTTCTCCAAAGACCTTCTCCAAGTGACTTTTGATATACCACTACCTAAGCTGCCTTAGCTGATGAACTACTGCCACACTGCAAATAAAACAGCACCTACACACAAGAGAGCAAATTTGTCACCTGCTCCAGCTAAAACCGCTTCAACTTCTATTATAATTTTACACTATGAACCATGCAAAACTATTGAGACTTCATCAGACTATACATTGGAAAAAATTCGTATCAAATTCTAAAAAAAAATTCTATTCAAATTACGTATAAAAACTGTATTGCTCATTAATTTATTTTATAAAGAACAAACTAGGATAAGCAGGACCTTGAAATTAAAAATATTTGTTCCTTAGGTCTATATTGGCAACTGTATAGCCTCAAAAAATTTTTAAATCCCCCCAAATTAATTCGGGCATGAAAGAGTTAAACAATTTGTTACTTATAAATAAAATTAAATCACCCCTAACAATACATATCCGCAACGCAATCCACGCTCTCACAGCTACACACCAACAATGCGATCCAAATCCTCTCTGCTATCAGCATCTTAACTCACATAAATCTTCCCACGCACAGAAAATACAGCAGTCAAACTCCTCTCACGCTTTTTCGCACCAGCATACAGTAGTATGTCGTAACTGGCTTTAGAAAGGCTTTCGAATAAGTAAAAATTCTCTTCACCACCCAAATCAATATCGCTGAGTACAAGTTGCCTCTTATTAGTTTTGCAAAAAGCGGCAACTGCTATAAACAAACGATTGCGATCATAGGCCGAGTACTGCTTAGCAATAACAGTAGCTTTATTTTTATTATTATCTCTATTAGAAGGTTGCACTCTAAAAATATCACGCAGCTCAGGAGCATAATTCAATAAAGAGCAAATTTTTCCAAATACGGCTGGCAGGTTTTCATTTCTATGAAGGGGATCCCACTTTTGACGTCAGTAGCCACAACGTCATTTTCATACTGTTCAATTTTCTTTTTTAATTCAGTTACTTCTTTATTGAGAACTTTGGAGACGGAGATCTCAGATGAGTCAGCACCACTACAACAGCTTTCCACTTGCACTTTGAGCTGAGCAATTTCCTCTTTAATTGCAACATCATTACAGGCAGCTTCAACCAGTTCAACTCTATCCTCAATACTTACAATTTGAGTTTTTACGTTGGCAATTTCCGCTGACATCTCACCAAGCCTTTGCAAAATCCTTTCTTCTGTAGCTTTCATTACCTCAGAGGGTTGGTTTACCACACTTTCCCTAAAGAACGTAAGTTTAGCATTTAGTGTCGCATCAGAATAAAGTAATGGTGAGTTGCAGCTACTTCCAGGAGGAATTGAAGCAATGGGAGTACTTGAAACAGCTTGGTTTTTTTGCAAGCTCGAAAGTTTAGCATTAAGTGTCGTATTAGAGTTAACTGGCGGTAAGTTTCGGCTGCTTACAGGAGTAGCTGGAACTGATTGTTGGCTACGTAAGTTCATTTACGGTTTTGGTTGCATGTTCACCATGATGACAAAAAGATTAATACAATGAAAGTTGCTTTCAATTTAATTAAAATATGTTGTATACTTGTAATGTTGCTCTCCATTTCTTAATTTGTAGAAAGTTTATAATCTGTTAGAGCTAGTTTAGTGTAGGCTCTTATTCAAAATAATATTAAATAAGAGACACTGCACTTTTCAGTTTTTACTGCAACGTTTCGTATATTAATCATATACCTCATCAGGCTACAAAATATTAAAATTATAATTTTTAAACAATAAATCACGAACATATAAAAACAATTTACCTCAAAATAAATAGCTTAAAAATTAACTTTAAACATCACATAGAAAAAGTGATGGAGTCACCTAACAAAGGTATGAACATTTTGTATGTTATAGGTCAACTAAATTTAATATACACAACTTATTTTGTAAAAAGAGAATGTTTCGTAGAATGAAACACATACAATAAACTGTTATAACAAAATACAAACCATAAAAACAACCAAAAAGACAAAAAGCAAATTTCAGAATATGGTGTTATAGAGTCAACATGATAAGAACCGGTTACTTAAAAAGGCGCCTATAAATATAATTAAGATTACCTACATCTTCTTTTTTGTTTATGTTATTACGATCGCTATTTATAAAAATCATTTCTGATAGCAAGCGTTTTTTATAATCCTGCTCCGTATCAACAATTTTGACACCTTCAAAATCGAAACTGTGGTTATTATTCAAGCAATGATTATAAATAACATGATCCAAATTTTTACTGCGCCTGTGTTCATCAATGCGTTTTTTTAAAGCTCTTTTAGTTTCACCATAATAAATAGCATTGCAATTGGTACACGAAAGTTTATACACCACTCCAGTTTTGTCAAAATCTTTGGTCACATCCTTACCAAGCCTTACAATTTGCTTAAAGGTTTTTTAACTTTCGGGATGGAACAAATATTATGTGCTGAAAGCGTGTGTTTACATTTAGAGTAAAATTGGCTGTTTATGTAAGGAATAACTATTCTTGGTTCTTTACTATGGGGTGATTGCTGAGTATCTATATTTCTTCCATTATTCTTTTTGAATTTAACCCTTTCATGCCCGAATTAATTTGGGGGGACTTAAAATTTTTTTGAGACTATACAGTAACAAATATAGGCCTAAAGAACAAATAGTATTAATTTCAAGGTCCTGCATATCCTAGTTTGTTCTCTAGAAGATGTTGCCTATAGGCAACATCGGGCATTGCTGGTAAACTTTGTGAAATAAAATTAATGAACAATGCAGTTTTTGTATTGAATTTGAATAGAATTATTTTTACAATTTGATACCCATGTTCTCCAATGTATAGGCTGCTGAAGTTTCAAAGGATTTTCAGGGTCCATATTGTAAAATTATAATAGAAGTTTGGAGGGGTTTCAGCTGGAGCAGGTGACAAATTTGCTATCTTGTGTGTAGGTGCTGTTCTATTTGCAGTGTAGCAGTAGTTCATCAGCTATATCTGACTGAAAGTTCCTGTTTTATCATATTTTATATCTCTGTGATAGAATAGCTATCTACTTCTGCCTCTTTTATGCAACATCCCAAACTCTGAATTACACCTTAAAGAGATCCGATGACCAAACAACGAAATTTACAGCACTTGAGTGGCATCCTCAAGGCAGCTTAGATAGGTTAATCAAAAGTCACCTGGAAAAGGTCTTTAGAGAAGGAACTCCAACGGAAGTGCCTTGGAAAAAGATAAAAGTTATTGCATATTGCCCTTATACTCAAGTATGAGTTAGAGATAAAATGCATACAATACATTTATGCACCAAGATACTATGCGCAGATACCATTTCTTGGAACGACAGTTAATCGCGGATGGTTCCAGCAACATATCGGAAAGATCAACAGCTACCACGTGATCATTGAGGCTTATAATAGCTGGACGAGAATTACCCAAAAGCTTTAAAGTGCGATCCTCGTCCTTTTAAGCCACATAACTCCTTTTCTTGACTTAGAAAACAGTTTTCTAGACGATTATAACGAATTGTTCCTACTTTTAAGCAGGTCTGTCCACACGGAGGTTCAACCCCCCAGAAATAATTTTTACCCATATAAGTATAACGGCACAAATTTAGTGTTCAGTATAGTTCTCCTTCGTTTTTTTATGTGAAAATACCTCCCCCAAGATAAAGTTCTGTACACGGCAGTGCTCATCAGAAACGTATCTTATAATTCGATCATTAGAAATAAAACCATTAGCGAAAAACATTTTAAAATTATTATTTTTGGAAATGTTGGAGGTCGAATATAGGACAATGCCTGAATATATTCCTAATTAAAATGATTCATATGGTTCCTCACCAACTTACAAACAGAAGTCATATAAAATTCCAGAAACACCAACTCATTTTAAAATTTCCAAACAAAACAAAAACCTCGCTTTCTATTTTTGTTCAATGTGATTTTCCATGTCTTCGTGAATATCCTTTCCAGAAAATTCACTTCAATATTTTCACCTCTGTCAATGGGTTGTTGTGGGGTTTTTTCAATATTATTCTGAAAAATTACTACATTTCGTTTTTTTCTGGTCCACTTTCCATCAGAGGAATTTTCCTAACCAAGCTTGCATATTTTTATGATTTTTAGCCATGGAAAGCATCCCTAATTCAAAAGATAAAATTATTCGAAATATATCCATAAGTGCCCAATGTTGCCCATAGGCAACATTGACTTCAGAAAATTACTGAGGAACAACTAAGACCTTTTTTGTGCAATTATTTAATTTTTCTGATTCTCTGACATGTTTTGAATTGTTTTGTGTCCTTTCTGATCCAAATTTATTTATATATTGACTTTAAATTATATGTAATATACATCCACTTTTTGCTTAATTTTTTTCGCACGTATGGACATAGCAAAGAACATAATTCAAATGATAACTATTAATGCTTATGAAGTCAAATCTATTAATAACACTAGACAACAGCCAAAATGTAACATTTTGCAGACCATATTTTCTAAACTAATTTGAGGTCGCTGAGTCCGAAAATCGTATTTATTTTTTTTTCCTAGGGGCTGTTCTCGAGATAATCGACCTTTTCGATTTTTGAGGTTATAGCTCCATTTTTTCGAATATATTTTGAGAAACCCCATTTTGATCGAATATGTTTTTACACTATTATAGAGAAAAATTCTTAAGCTTTCAACGAATGTACCAATATCTAAGATCCAATTCAAATTGGCTGAGTTATAGCAACGAGAAGTTCATTTTTATAGTAGTTTTTTACACTTTTTCGTGTTTAAGCCAAATTAAACACGGTTTTTTTGCCAGTAGCTTATACAAGTTTATATTTTTTATATTTTAGTTCAATAGTGTATTTAATTGCAAATATTTGAAGTTCAATTTCAGCAAAATCGGATGATTTTTTAAAAAGTTATTGAGGTTTTAGTGAAATAAGACCATTTCGATTTTCATAGAAAAAATTAATTTTTTCAAAAAAAATTTAAAAAATAATTTGTGTTTTCTATGAAAATCGAAATGGTCTTATTTCACTAAAACCTCAATAACTTTTTAAAAAATCATCTGATTTTGCTAAAATTGAACTCTGGATATTTGCAATTAAATACACTATTGCACTAAAATATAAAAAATATAAACTTGTATAAGCTACTGGCAAAAAAACCGTGTTTAATTTGGCTTAAACACGAAAAAGTGTAAAAAACTACTATAAAAATGAACTTTTCGTTGCTATAACTCAGCCAATTTAAATTGGATCTTAGATATTGGTACACTGGTTGAAAGCTTAAGAATTTTTCTCTATAATAGTGTAAAAACATATTCGATCGAAATTGGGTTTCCCAAAATATGTTCGAAAAAATGGAGCTATAACCTCAAAAATCGAAAAGGTCGATTATCTCAAGAACGGCCCCTAGGAAAAAAAAATAAATGCAATTTTTGGACTCAGCGACCTCAAATTAGTTTAGAAAATATGGTCTGCAAAATGTTACACACACATATTAATTATTTGTAATGTAGTGTAAGCAAGCAAACATATATCAAACTATTGAACAAAATTCGTAATTGGCGAAAAAATTTGAAAATAACGGAGTTTTTAGCGCATATATACAATGTTGCCTATAGGCAACTATGGGCATGAAAGGGTTAATGTAATTAAGCCTTTCTGATATACAATTATTGATAGAGTTTATTAGGTAACTATTATTAATACACAATTTTTTCACCAGCAAGATATTTTTTTTGTGGAAACTTTTATGTGACAACGTTACTGCTCTATCAATTAGGTTAAAAATTAAATTTCGCTTTTGATTCAATGGGTGATTAGATTGAAAATTCAATCCGGCAACTGGCCCCAGATTGAGAAACTCAAAGGGCGTGAAAACTTTTCACAATTGGAAATCAATTCAATTCAATTCAAATTTTATTTTCCATTCTCGTATCATACATAAATATTTAATTGTATACATTATGAGTTTTATCATTTAAGATATGTCAGCAAATATATTCTTAGACATGTATATGAGGACTAGATATAATAAATACATAATAAATTAGAGGAAAAAGGAAAAACCTCCATTTGAATTATAAAATAATCAAACATTAAGAAAAGTTGTTGATAAAATGATTATTTTAACAATAATCAGATATCAACAAATTTCATATTTGGTGATTGTCAATTTGGTTTACTAGTTATGAAAGTACGTTACTACATTCCCTTATTAAAGGATAAGATGAAAATTGATTTTTGTTGAAATAATTGGTGTTAACTCTGTTAATAAAGTCGGTGAACATCTCAAACCCAGTTTCTTCGTGAAGTGCTGCAGTAGCATATCTCCAGTGCTTCCGGTTTATCATTTTAAGGCATTTATTTTGAAGAATTTGCATCTTTTTTAAGTGGCATTTGGCTGCTTTGTACCACACTGGACAGGCATAGGAAAGGATTGGACGTATAACACATTTAAAAAGTAAATCCTTATTTTTTTGATTGAGGGCAGAGCGTCGGTTAAGAAAAGGCCAAAGAGATCTGAAAGCTTTGTTTGCTTTGAGACATGCGTACTCGACGTGACAACGGTACTTCAATTTTTTATCCAAGATGACTCCGAGGTATTTAATATCATTTCTTAGTTCAATTCCATTATTATCAAAATTTAACTGCCTTCTGGGTAATCTTTTAGGGGAATTATTATATGGGAAAATTGCCGCTTGAGTTTTGTTTACATTTATTTTAATTTTCCATTTTTTAAAATATTTATTGCAATTTGTCAGACCTTTTTCCATTTTCTTTAAAAGTGCGCTTGTTAGTTTGCTTGATGTTATTAACGCAGTGTCATCTGCATAGTACGCCGCTTCCAAAAATTTAGGTGGCTTAAAGTCCGACGTGTAAAGTGAATACAGCAAAGGTGACAGCACGGATCCTTGGGGAAGGCCTGCATTAAGAAATTTATGAGATGAAGTATAATTGTTGACGGATACTATAAATGTCCTTTTGTCTAAAAAGTCAGCAACTATCTTGCATAAGTACTTTGGAATATCTACTTTAAGAAGCTTGTAGAGTAATCCATTGTGCCAGACCGTATCAAATGCCTTCTCAATATCCAATAAAACTATCCCAGTAGATCGCTTATTACGTCTGAAGTTTGATATTTTATTTACTAATCGATTGATTTGATGAATAGTGTTATGTTCTTTTTTAAACCCAAATTGGACACTGGATATAATGTTGTTATCAGTTGTAAATTCGTCAAGTCGAAGGTGTATAAGTTTTTCGTAAATTTTACCTAAATTGCTTAATAAGCTAATAGGCCTATAGCTGTTAGGGTTATGCAACGGCTTGTTGGGCTTGTGAATCGCAATTACTTTAGCTATTTTAAAAGAACTTGGGAAGTAGTTTAAACGGAGGCAGCAATTAAATATCGTGACAAGAAGCTTAACAGCTTTTTCAGGAAGTTTCTTTAATAAAACATTAGGGACATTATCAAGTCCAGGAGATTTGGAAGACTTAAGTGATGATATGATGCCTCCTAATTCGTTTATGGACACAAATCTTATTTCATTAGTCTCAGTTGGCTCATTTTTGAATTCAGATACTATTTTGTTAACCTTCTTATCAAACGAGTGCTGGAAACTTGCAGTTAAAGTATTGGAAACTGCGAAAGTTTCTGCTAAAAGTTGGGCTTTTTCGCAATCAGTTACAACTTTAGTGTCACCAGATGAGAGATATGGAATTCCATTTTTTCTTTTGCCTCTTAAACTCCGGCTTATTTTCCAAAACTTTTTATCACCAGGTTTTAAGTTTGACAGGAGTTGAGACCATTTTCTATTTTTCTCTAAGTGGATTTTACGGTTTACGATTTTGGTAAAAAACTTTGAGCATTGCTTAAAAAAGTTTGCTTGAAAGTCGTCCCTTGCTCTAATATATCTTCTTCTTAATTTTCTTTTAACTTCAATAAGCCTGATTATATCGTTTGGTAGGACGTACTTGTTCCTATAGCAAACTTTTGGGGTTGCCGCCTCATTAGCTTCAAGTATGATTTCTATGAATTTAGATAATTCGCTATCAATAGCATTTTTAGATGCATATGCATTTGTAGTGTTCGGAATTTTACTGTCAATTACATTGCGAAAAATATTCCACTTGGTGTGTTTATAGTTATACCTTTCCAAATTAATTGTATCTATTGATGAGCATTGAATTGAACATATGATAGGAAGATGGTCGGATGAGATACCAGAATAAGTAGTTCCCAGATGTAAATTAAAAGTTGTATTGCTTAATACTAAATCAATTGTTGATGGGTTCCTATTATGTTGATGTGGAAAGCAGGTTGGGCTATCCGGATGATATATAAAGAAGTTTCGTGCTTGATGTAAATTATTGAGAGCAATGCCTGCGGAGTTGTTGGAAATGCAGTTCCATGATACATGTCTAGCGTTCAGATCACCTAGCAATATGAATTCCTTGATGACCGGTGTCAATTTAGTGATATCATAAGCAAAGTTTGACCCATACCGCGGAGAGTAAGCTGTAGTTACTATAATAGGTCTATTATTAATGATAACTTCAATGGATAGGTTTTCTATTAAATAGGTTTTTGATAGTGGAAGTAATTTGTGTTTTAAAGTTTTGTGAACAAGTAAAGCGACGCCACCACCACAACCACTTGATCTGTCGTTACGATATATATAATAATTGTTAAAAAAAGGTTTATGGGATTGTTTAAAGAATGTTTCATTCAATGATGCAATGTAAATATTATTGCTTTCAATTAAATATTCGAACTGTGTTAGATTGCAATAGTTAGAAATACCATCGGCATTCCAGTGTAACATTCGAAATTGCTTATCATTACAATTCATAAGCGTACTTAATCAATGACATGATAACCTGCATTTGTTGAGTTTTTGTTGAGCATTTCTGAAGATCATCAAGAGCAGACGTGAAAATTTCAAATAGTTCGTCAACATTGAAGAGATCTGCCTTATGTTTGAGTTGAGTAGAATATGAAACATTGTTGTTGTTTTCAAATCTTGGAATATTCGCTGGCTGCCTAGCAATACTGGGGAATTCAGCATTGTTAAATGAGAATAAATTTGGCTTGCTAATAACTGTTCTATTTGGCACTTTTGATGTTGCTCGAGATCTGGTTTCTAAATAGAGAGCACGTAGAGGGCATTTCTCGTCATTGGCTGAATGATCAGTTCTCTCTTTGCCGTATTTTTTACAGTTAAAGCATATGAATGCAGCTGGTTTTTTGTTTGTTTTGTTGAGTGGGCATTCGTTGGTGTGATGCTGGTTAGCACAAATCATGCAAGCTGACTTTCTATGACAGTGCTCTCCACCGTGACCATACATTAAGCAATTCCAACATTGCGTTGGTTTTTGATTTCTTTTTGGTTTAAATTTCTTCCATGTAATTATGGTGTTATTAATTACTTTAATGTTGACTAAAGAAGAAGGGTTAAACGTTTTTCTCAGAAATTGAACCTTGTAAACAGCATCATTTTTAGAACTGTACTTGGTGTTTACCTCCGTCACAGACATAGGCATAAGATTATAGTCTCTTAAATCAGAAATAATGTCCGTAGTATCAACTTTCGGTAGACCATATAAAAATGTTGTAAATAGCCGATTTTCTTTTGAGCTAAACGAATGGAACTCAATACCTTTTTCCTTCAGCTTCGTCTTACAGTCTTCGTATCCGTCAAAACTAGATGGGAAAATTTTGGTACCAATGGAGGTACGTTTGTAAATACACTCTTTACCTAATAACAGTTGAATATCTGAGATTGGAACAGACATATCTGCAATAATAGGTGGAGGCTTATCAGTTTTTTCCGTTGATTCTGCAATTGATTCTGGAGGTGGTACATCCATAAGACTGGCCTCAGCAAGTAAGCTGAATTTATTAAATCGAGATGACGTTGAAGCATCGTTGCTTTTTACCGGTGTGGAGATAAGATGTTTTCTAAATGATCTTGAGGGTTGAGCCTTTAGTCGAGATTTCGACTTGGCCCCAGGGGCCATGGTTGATTTGCTAAAAATTGAGTGACCGACACGTGTTCGAGTTTAAATGATGAAAAGAAAAACAAAGAAACACCGTCGCTGAATTGAGCAAACTATGAACAGTTGGTTTGATAATGTTGTTTACTAATACGATAGCTTAAGAGAGCACACACGACCGTTTGCTTAGAAAGACGATTGTAAACTGTCACAATTGGAAATCAAAATAGTGAAAGCAACTGGAAAAGGTGATGTTCGATTGGATACATCAAATAATAAATCGATGTCGTTTATTGAAGTTGCAGATGTGTTTCATGTTCCCGAATTAGCAACGAATTTGCTTTCAGCAAGTGAGATAATTCGGAAGGGCAACACTATTAAATTCGATCAAGAAGGTTGCACAATATGCAATTCAAAAGGTCACAAAATTGGGACAGCAAAAATTACCAACGGTATGTACAAGCTTACACACAAAAAAATATTGAACATAATATTTATGAACGGCATTCATACACCGAAATTCATTGATTTTCAAATCAAAATTTTTCATTAAAATTTTTTGATTTTAAGAACGATTCATTAATCGTAAGTACATGAGTTCATAAATATTTTTCTATGAGGAATTTTTTTATGAACTTCCGTTCTTAAATTTTAAGAATTTTTTCGTACGAATAAAAAAGTTTCATAAATCTACAGATACAAATTTTATGCATGTTTACATAAAATTAAACAAAACGTTCATAAATTTTAAGTAAAAGTGTCATCAATTTGAATTATTATTTTTAGGTTGTATTTCATCTTCTTCTTTTGGTTCTAGACTGGTTTATGATATATTTCAAATAAAGTATTGTTGAAAGTTCCTTCCTATGTGGCTCACACCATCATGCTATGAATGTGTCTGTATTCTCCTGGAACCTCTAGGCATAGAAGCATGCTACGGTAAGTATTTATTTTCCCAAGAGGAAAAAAAGTGCCTTAAAAAGCGTTCTTTAGAATGCAGCGCTTACTTTCCTTAAGTCACACTACTCCATTTCAATATTGTATTTCCTATGCTTTGGAGATTGAGCGTTCTCCTAATAAAAAAAAAAAAAAATAATAAAAAAAAACTTTCACCCGCATTGGGGTTCGAACCCGGAAACCAAAGCGTAGAGAAATATTACTATCTCCTTATCACATACGCTACAGACTCCTCTGACGTTTTTGTGTAAAATTTGTATTTTAAAAATTTAATTGAATTTTTTTATTTTGAAAATAAAAAAATAATTTATGAATTTCGTTCTTAGAATTTATGAACGAGTTCTTACGTTTTAAAAATAATTCATAAAAAAAATTTACGAATTTTGTTCTTAGATTTTAAGAAAATTTCTTACATTTTATGAATAATTCATAAGCGAACGTATGCTTTGTTTAACGTATGATTGAAAATACTTATAGTCAATGAATGCTGTTCTCGGCTCATATTCGATGAATTTTTTCGTTTGGAATAATAAATTTTTCATTAATACTATGTCCCTTTTTTTTGTGTGTAATTGTAATACTCAAAGCATCAGAAAAGCCATGATTGTGAAGCCTATACAAAATTCGTTTGAAATATGGCATCAAAGACTTGGACATTTAAATCCGGATGGAATTAATATGCTAAAGAATAAGCTAGCAACCGGAATAGACTTCAAATCAAATAGCAATTCTAATTTATGTACTCCATGTGCAAAAGGAAAACAAATACGAAAGATTTTTCCCAAAGAAGGACATCAAGTTGATCAGAAAATTCAATTGGTACACACCGATCTTTGTGGACCAATGGAAATTGATTCAATTGGGGGAAGCAAATATTTCCTCACATTTATTGATGACCACACAAGAAAAGTATTTGTTTATTTCCTCAAATCGAAAGCTGAAGTAAAGCAAAATTTTTTGAGTTTCAAGAATTATGTTGAAAATCAAACAGGCAAGATGTTAAAAATACTTCGCTCCGATAACGGAAGAGAATATGTCAACAACGAAATGAAAATTCTAATGCAGTCGTTTGGAATTCGTCATCAGACCACTGTTGCGTATAACCCTGAACAGAATGGGGTAGCAGAACGAATGAACAGAACCCTCGTGAAGAAAGCAAAATGTATGCTGGCGCAGGCAAACTTATCAAAGAAATTTTGGGCAGAAGCAATCAACACTGCAGCATACTTGGTCAACAGATCCCCACACAAAAGCATGGCGGAGGAACTATGGCAAGGTAAGCAACCTGACGTATCACATTTAAAAGTGTTCGGTTGTCTTGCTTTAGTTCATATTCCAAAACAAAAACGCAGAAAATGGGACTACAAAACCGAGGAATGCATCTTCGTGGGATATGCTGAAGACTCCAAGGGTTATCGAGTATTCAATCCAAAAAGCAAAAAGATATTCTTGAGTCATGATATCATCTTCAATGAAAATTCGTTCAATGCTTGTCAAGGAAATGCTACGCATGAATGGATAGATATTCCTGAGAAAGTAATACCTGACTCTGATAGAATTACAGAGGTAACTGAAGAAGTGGGGGATATAAGCTGTGATGCTGAAGAACCAGAAAAAGAAGACGCACTCAATATTAACGAAGAATCATTTTCATCAGACTGTGGAGAATCGAATGAAGTGGGGGATTAGGTCATCAATATTGATGAGTCCGTCCCAGAATCAAAAACATTGAGGAGGTCATCAAGAACTCCGAAGCCAAGAAATTTAAATTGCATGTGTGGTTCTTTTCAAGATAATGATGATGAAGAACCGTATTCTTTTGAAAATGCTATGAACCGAAATGACAAAGAATTGTGGCTTGCAGCGATGCAGGAAGAATGTAATTCACTTAAAGAGAACAAAACATGGACTTTAGTTGACTTACCTGAAAATAAGAAAGCTGTATAATCGCAATAGTTTTTGCGCACATTCAACAATAAAAAAAAACTAGACTCCGTTTTCAAAGTTTAAAGATTCAAGGGCAAGCGAACACTAACTTGCCGTTCTTTATTCATTTCAATATGAACTACGATTTTGTGCAAAATATTCTCTTTTAAAAGTAAATAGATGCCACTATGCAATCGACAATAGCATAGGGTTACCAACTATTTTAAAATTAAGTTAAATTCAAATGGAACTTATTTCAACTAATTAAATTAAATGAAATTATAGACATGAAAATGGTTAAAAAATATAAATATACTAGAATAAATGATTAGATTCCTAACATTCCGGCCCCTTTGATGTGTCTGCATCAACGACGTTCAATCTGGTCTTGGGATCGGTGGTAGTTTGTGTATGGCTCTTTGAATTTCACCATTTTTCGTCTTTACATCTACCACCCGCACGCAACTTAAAGAATCTGCCACCGTCTGAATAACCCTACCAAGCAACCATTGCTTTGGTGGCATATTGTCCTCTGCAACTAAAACCAAGTCACCAACTTCGAGATTTCGACGTCTGCCAGTCCATTTTGCTCTCTGCTGTAATTCGTGGAGGTATTCATTCGACCACCTCTTCCAGAAATGTTGTTGAATGGCGGTTAGGTGAAGCCATCTACCCATGCGTGATACCTTTTCATCTTCAAAGGTCGGTTCAGAAATTCCGACCAACGGACCACCAGTCAAGAAATGGGCAGGCGTTAAAGCTGCTTCGTCGTTGGGATCGTTGGACATCGCAGTCAACGGACACGAATTCAAAATAGCCTCGATTTCAGTCGTCACCGTGTTGAGCTCCTCAATTGATAAATGCGATGTTCCCAATGTGCGATTGAGATGATATTTGGCAGATTTAACTGCCGCCTACCATAGCCCACCAAAATGTGGCGAGCGTGGGGGTATATGTCGAAATTCAATACTGTTTGCAGTGCAATACTGAGATATTTTGTTCTGTAACTGTTGCTCAAAAAATATCTCCTTAAAATCCATCAATTCTTTGCGGGCATCGACGAAATTTGTGCCATTGTCACAGTAGAGTTGGCGCCAATCTAGATTTAGCGCTCCACAGGCTGACCGTAATTTTGTTCTGGAAATCGATTAACCGAATGTAAATATAACATCCATAAGCCCTCTTCGAGGCATCAGCAAAACCATGGACCTCCACACGTGCGCAGCCTGTTGATGAAAATATATAACGTGGTAATCTTATATCTTCAACTAATTTTAATTTGCTTCTATATTCAGCCCATTGGCTATGCAAATTCATTGCTAGGGATTCATCCCAATCTAGCTTCAAAATCCAAAGATCCTGCATTAAAATTTTACCTTTAACAATAACAGGATTGATGAGACCCAGCGGATCGAAAAGTGTAGACAGCTCAGCCAGAACAATTCGTTTTGTTATGGCTTTGGTGGTACTAACTTCAGGCCAAACATACCTGAATGTATCCAATGATGGCTTCCATACTATTCCAAGCGTCTTTATTATTTCGCTGTCGTTAATACGGAGTTTTGTCTCGATCTTCTTCAGGAACATGGCGTAAAAATTCTTCATTATTAGAATGCCACTTCCGTAACGGAAAATGTGCTGAATTCAAAATTGCTGACACTTCTTCATATATCTGGAAAACTTCCGCTTCTGTATCTGCGTCTGTAATCAGGTCGTCGACATAAAAATCTCCAAGTATTTTTTTGGACCCCAATGGGTACCTCTCCAAATTATCATCGCCCAGCTTCTTCAAGCACCTGGTTGCCAAGTATGGAGCTGCTGTAGTACCATACGTTACTGTGAGTAGCCTATATGCAGTGAGTTTTTCGTCCCTCGATGACCGCCGCAAAATTGCTTGATAATTTGCATCGTCGTTTTTTACCCAAATTTGTCGATACATCTTGGTGACGTCAGCGGTCAGCGCGTACTTTAAGCAGCGAAAACGTAAAATAATTGACAACAAGTCGTCTTGAACCACAGGACCTGCCATCATTACGTCGCACAGTGCGAAATTTTCAGAGTATAGCGGAACTTAATTCATATCTCAGCACATATAGCAGTTATAGTCATGAAACTTAATATTTAGATATATATTTAATTGGTAAAACACTATGCAAAAATTAAGGGGGATCAGACAAGGGGTTATTATACCCCACATATATGAAAATGCTTAAAACGTTGTATTTCTGCTCCCATACCAGATATCGCTATGAAACTTGATAGATATAAATATTTTCTTATCAAAACACTATAAAAAATGAAGGGGGTAAGACAAGGGGTATTTGCTATTTCTTGCATTTTTATTCAGAAATGCTTCTGAATTTCGAGAGGATTCCCCCTACTTTTTAGTATATTATGAACTAGCGCACGAATAGTTACCTTTAAACTATGGAGAGTGTCAGATGTTAGTGTTGGTGAGCCTATTTTTTCCAAAACAAAACCAACGATGGCGTCCGATGTCGGTTTTTCATGAAATTTCGGTGATATATGAAATTTCCAAAGACATTCTGGAAAAGGTTTAGTTAAAAAAAAGATCGCAAATTATCGCAAAAGATTTTTTGTGTTTTCAGTAGAAGATAAACCTACCTTTCAAATTTTGTACGTTTCAAAATGGCAGTTTGTGGTAACACCTTTTAAAGTATCCAATGAAGTTGAAAATGTAAATCTTATCCACTTCTTAAAAAGCACAATTTTCACAAGCAAATCACATACGAGTAAGAAAAGATTTTGCAATTATTTGAATGCCAACAAGTGAAAATTTTATTAAAAAAAAAATGATAAAAATTTCGCGGCCTACTGACTTACCGTTTGAATGTACCACTCTATTAACTTTAACAAATCGAAAAGCTTTTAAAAAGCAAAAAGTATGATTGAATTAGTAATGCAAGTTTTAGGTGCATTTTGCAGTTGTTTGGCAGGGTTTTTCACCAAACTGAGTATGAGGTTTTTGAGGTGGGATATTAAGCTACTGAAATAATGAATAATCTTACGCATTTTATGTATTCCAAAAATTGAATAAAGTTCCGCTAAACTTCTCAAATTTCGCACTGTGCGTCGTTAAGTGAAATACCCGAATTTGTCTTGCAACTACAATCGAAGACTATGCGTAGTTTAGTGCTTGTAGATTCTGGTCGCAGGACATGTTGATGAGGAGAAAAGTATTTAATATGTTTTGTATCACCGTCACTTACTGGAGCCATATGACCAAGTTGTAAATATTCATCCATAAATCTACAATACGCTTTTTTGTTGATGGATCTCGATCAAGTCTACGCTCAAGTGCAAAGAAACGTCGTTCCGCAATACGATATAAATCACCCAAATCATTTTTGTTGCATTTGAAAGGTATTTTCACGATGAAACGACCAGCAGCATCTGCTTCTACATTTTCTTTAAAAACGCGCTCACATTCTGCTTCTTCTGCGGTCCAAAATGTTGAATTCATCGATATCTGCTCAATTTGCCAAAACTTCTCAACCAAATTGTTGAGTCGCGCTCCTTGCTCAATTAAATCGACGTCAATAATCAAAGTCTGCACTCTATCACGTGCCACGCAATCACGAGCAGCACCTGATACTACCCAGCCGAAGACGGTCTTCTGTAAACGCGGCAAATTTTCCTTCAAGTGAATACGACCAATGGAAAGAAGATCCAAAAATAATTCAGCACCCAAGAGCATATCAATTCGCGATGGTGTATTAAACTGCGGATCTGCAAGTTGAATATTATTCGGTATGTTCCATTGCGATACATCAATAAATTGATCGGGCTTGACTCCTGTTATTTTTGGAAGCAAATAAAATTCCGCCGCCACCTCAAACTCATTAACTCGCGATTTAATTGTAGCTTGCACCTTCTTCGACATATTTGTGCTTATGTCTGCAATACCATTTGCGTCAAGTGCACATGACGATTTCTTTAGCATCAATTTCTGCGCCATACTTTCGGACATCAAATTAATTTGTGATGCTGAATCCAAGATTACACGAGCCAATTTTTGCTGACCGTAAAGATCTTTCACCAAAACCATCGCCGTTTCCAAGAAAACCTCAGGAACTTTCAACGTGTTGACCAATGTCGTATGTAGTGTTGCCTGCTTTGTAGTCGATGCAGTTGGTTCAGCCATCACCATCACAGCCTTTTTCTGTGTAGGAAGAGCATTAATAATTGGGGACTCCAATGAGTCAAATCGATGCAGCCTCCTATGATGCGAAAGATTGCATATGGAACACTTTTGTGCAGAGCACGAATTCAAGATGTGTCCTTCCTTTAGGCATAAAATGCACAATTTCAAATTTCGTGAAGTAAAGTATCGTTCACGCTGAGACATTTTTTCAAAATCTGGACAATAGAATGTCCACCTTTGTGACAAAGGTCACATGAAACTTTTTCGATCGAAAGGGAAGTTGAGCTATTCCTTTTGAAAAAACTAAACCTTTGCTTAGGGTCCCTATGGATATCCTTCGACACATTTGGTTTAACTTCACTACGAACTGACTTAGCCTCTCTTGCTTCAAGATTTTGCCATCGTCTAGTCAAAATCGCCGAACACTCTTCCCATGAAGAGAGTTTGTTGTAATCTACAGATTCTTCCCACCTTACTTGAGACTCTAAGTCAAGCTTTTCCATAACTAAGAAAATGATCATGGCGTTGGCAACGTTTTCATAACTGCCAAGAGAAAGCATCGCACTTAAATGTGCATTTACCGAATCGATTACCTTACGCAGGTGAGCAGATGACCCTTTGGTTACCTTTTGTAGCTCAAAAAGCGCAGAAATATGTTCATCCAACATAAGCGATTTCTTATCAAAATTAAATTTGAGACGCTCTATAGCCTTCGGATAGTTATCATCCCTCTCATCAAAATCTGCTATTGCAGCAAACGGTTTTTCACCTAAACTATATTTTAGTATTAAAAACCTTTCACAATCATCAAGGGTTTCATCATTATAAACCATTTTATTAAACAAAGCCATGATTTTTGGAAATTCCGAATATTTTCCTTCTAACTTTGGTAATTTAATTTGTCTTCGCAAACGCGACTGAGGCGCATGAGTTACAGTCGTGTTAGCCATGCTCACATCACCAATTGATGGACGCTTTTTTGATAAAATCGACTTTATTTTTGACCCAGTTTGTACATAAATTTCTTCGATTTCAGCAATAAATGCGTCAGTTGCATCTCTATCAGATTCTAAACAAATTTTATCTATGTTTGCCTGTACTGCTAAAATTTGCCTAAAGTACGACTCTAAAATCCCTAATCGGCATTCTAATTCCTCAGCAGACAAATCTACATTTTTGTTTAAAACTAAATTTTTTATTCGCGTAATGCTGCGTTTAGTGGACGCACGAAGTGACTTAAACTCTTTTAATTTTTGTGATGTTTTGCCTAAATTTTCACTAACACTGTCATCTAACTTTTGATCTTCCGCCATAATTCGATTTTATTTCGCACTAATTTTATGAAAAGTTAAATTAAATTCACAGTTTCGTAAAACAAAAATTCTATGCGATCTCTGTTTTGTTATTGCTTGACAGAATTTTCTTTTCTTTAGTTGAAAAGCAATTTTGTCAAATTTTTAGCGAGAGTACGCAATAATTCGAGACTTTCGTGCTCTTAAAATCTGTGCCTCTTTTCAAACAACAAGTGGGATCAAATCCTCTTTAAAATTTTTTCTTTTCTTTTCGCCCTTCTTTTTTATGGGAACAATTTCCTCTTTTTCTTGATTTTTGGTTGGGGCTCTCTCTCTTTTTGTTTTCTGCATACAAGTTGAAAGTTGCGTTACGAAGAAGATGTCGCAGTCAATTTTCAATGCGACCGATGCCGCTACGACGATCTTGTAGTCAATATTCAATGCAACCGATGTCGCTGCTACACTATTCAATTTTCAATGCGACCAATGCAACTGCTGCGATGTTCAACGCTGCTCTGCCTATACCGCAGTCTTCAATCGAAACCAGCTACTCTGCTACTGCATGCGTTCTGTTGCCGACTTTGCTGCCAATGCCGCTGCCGTTGCACGTGTTCTATTTTTACCTTTTTTAGGTTTTTATTTTTTCACCGTGCACGAAGTTAATTCTTATAAGGAAATTCCACAAACTTATTTCCTTTTAACTTTACACAAAACGCGGTTCGCTTGCCCGAAGATCAATCAATTCAATTTACTTTACACGATTTTATTTTTGGGAATCAATTATTCCCGGGTTTCGGCACCAAATGTATAATCGCAATAGTTTTTGCGCACATTCAACGATAAAAGAAACTAGACTCCGTTTTCAAAGTTTAAAGATTCAAGGGCAAGCGAACACTAACTTGCCGTTCTTTATTCATTTCAATATGAACTACGATTTTATGCAAAATATTCTCTTTTAAAAGTAAAGTACCTGGAGACCGATCCCTGCTCGGTCAACAATCTTATCTTATCATTTTAGTCGATGTTTTTATTCATAGCTATTTTTTTCAATGAAATTCGTACCTTTTCACCTCCAAAGCTTTCAAAATGATAAATTAACCGATGAGAAAAATAATAAGAAAAAACTCGGAAAATATCGAATGGTATAGAAAAATATCAAGAACTCCAAATTTTTTAAGAGAATTAGAATGACCTAAAATAAATAAATGGGATATGCCACGCACCCAAAATATTTCGCCTCTTGTATGGGGGCTGAAATATCTTACCATCATGCCTCGGAAAGTTCATTAAATTTTTTTTTGTGCATGAGTTATTAACTAAAATTTTTATTTTGGTAAAAAGTGGGCCTTACCATTATTGAACAAAGCCCACTTTTCGTTATGCTTTAGATACTTGTAATCCAGGTCCGCATACCAAATTTCATCAAAATATGTTGTACCATTTGCGAGAAATAGCATTTAATTTGTTTTACTTGTATGGGAGGTTCCACGCGCACCGGTGATATTTTGCCCACTTTCAGGTCGTAGGTGCCTAATAAAAAGTAGATTCCCTATAGTTAAATTCAGAAAGATTGCTTTAGTAGTTTTCTTTTTATAGCGTATTATATTTTTGTGTGCGGTGCCACGCCCTCCAACGAGTTTTCCTAATATAACAGCACATCACATATTGATACTTGTTTTCAGGGGTAAAATCTTTGAAATTTTCATTAAAATTGTTGAAGTCGTTTTCGAGTAATATTGAATCAAAATTTTCAATGGTTAAAAAAGGGGCGTGGCACTTATTCGATCCCGCCCACTTTTCGGTTATTACAAGGCATTGATATGTAGTACCTACATACCAAATTTCATAAAAATATCTTGTAACATTTGCGAGAAATAGCATTTAACGTATTTTGCTTGTATGGGAGGTTCCACGCGCAATGGCGACATTTCGCCCACTTTCAAATCAGAGATGCCCTATTGCAATTAGGCTCCTCACAGTTAATTTCAGAATGTTTGCTTCATTAATTTTCTTTTTATACCGTTTTATATTTTTGTGGGCGGTGCCACGCCCTTCAACGAGTTTTCCCAATATAACGGCGTATCACGTATGAATCCTTGTTTTTAGAGGTAATATCTCCTAAATTTTCATAAAAATTGTTGGAGTCGTTTTCGAGTAATATTGAATCAAAATTTTCAAGGGTTAAAAAGTGGGCGTGGCACTTCTTCGATCCCGCCCACTTTTAGTCTGTAACAAGGCAATATTAAGCCGTACCCGCTGACCAAATTTCATCAAAATACCTTGTATAGTTTACGAGTTATGACTAAATCAAATTTAAAATTTAGTGCAGTGCCACGCCCTCTTGTGAGCATTTATAAAAATCAAACCTAGCTCATTATTCATTGTTTGCTAATATCTAACACTATTCCAAGTTTCATTGAAATCGCTGTAGCCGTTTTCGAGAAAAAATATTGGCACAGAAATAAGTACAAAGAAACAAACATACAATTTTAGCTCGTATAAGAAGAGAAGATAGATGCCGCTATGCAATCGGCAATAGCATAGGGTTACCAACTATTTTAAAATTTAGTTAAATTCAAATGGAACTTATTTCAACTAATTAAATTAAATGAAATTATATAGACATGAAAATGGTTAAAAAATATAAATATACTAGAATAAATGATTAGATTCCTAATAAAAGCTATAAAGTGTAAATGGATTTATAAACTGAAGAAAGGCGGAAACGGAGACACAAGGTGCAAAGCGCGTTTATATATAAAGGGTTGTAGTCAGCGCAAAGATATTGACTACGAAGAAACGTATTCTCCTGTTGTCCGATATTCCTCGATACGTTACTTGTTTGCCTTAGCTGTAAAATACAATATGGAAATCGATCAGATGGACGCAGTTACTGCATTTCTTCAAAGCGATTTGTTGGAAGAAGTTTATATGGAACAGCCAGCAGGCTTTGAAGATGAAAATAAAAGGAAAGTATGCAAACTTCAAAAGGCTTTGTATGAACTTAAGCAAGCGAGTTTGGCTTGGAATATTAAGCTTGATTCGGAATTAAAAAATTTTGGCTTAACTCGTTCCGAAACGGATCCATGTGTTTATTACAAAATACATGGAAACATACGTGTATATGTTGCTATATATGTAGACGACATGTTGATTTTTTCAAACGACTTACAAGCTAAAATTGAGATCGAGGATTATTTAACAACTCATTTTAAGATTTATGCAACGCAAAATTTTGTCTTGGTATGAAGATTGAAAGAGATTTCAATAAAATTGAAATCAGTCAAGAAAACTATATCAGCCAAATCTTAAGACGATTTGATATGGAAGATTATAAACCTGTGGCAACTCCTCTAGATCCGAACACAAAACAGAAATGTCGCCAACAACAGAATCTGAACAAAAACGGATGGCGGAAATTCCATATCAGGAGGCAATCGGAAGTTTGATGTTTGCAGCTCAGACTACTAGACCTGACATATGTCAAGCTGTGAACCATCTTAGTAAATTTAACAACAATCCGGGTGAAGCTCATTGGAATGCAGTTAGGAGAGTATTCAGATATTTGCAGAATACAAAAGAAATGAAGTTGCGATATGTCAGAAATGGAAACATAAATATTATCGGATATTCAGATGCAGACTGGGCAGCAGACGAAGATGAGCGAAGGTCTGTTACGGGGTATATATTCTTGTTGATGAATGCAGCAATTTCGTGGAATAGTAAGCGACAACCAACCGTTGCTTTATCATCGACGGAAGCCGAATATATGGCTTTGTCAGCAGCTACCCAGGAGGCCTTGTGGCTGAAGAACTTAAGCAAGGAACTTGGTGACTCGAACGCAAATGCAATGAAAATATATTCCGACAACAGAACTGCTTTGCATCTTCCAACCAAAAATGACATTCGGCATCACTTTATACGTCAGAAATA
This sequence comes from Calliopum simillimum, assembly GCA_951812925.1. Lineage (NCBI taxonomy): Eukaryota > Metazoa > Arthropoda > Insecta > Diptera > Lauxaniidae > Calliopum > Calliopum simillimum. Next base: position 56,010,305 of record OX638370.1, on the reverse strand, counting down.
TGAAAGAGGTGATGTTAATTTTATTGATGTTGGAACAGAAGACCAAACTGCGGATATATTTACAATAGGACTCTTCAAAGAAAAACATCTACGTCTCTGTAATAGTTTGGGATTAGTAAATTAAGAATTCGAGTGGGGGTGTTGAAAATCGAATTATTACTTTACTTAAAACACTTTGTTCATTTATATATATTCAACATTGATATTGTATTTGTAACTTCAAATATTAAATGTAAAATTTTCAGTTCAAATAAATTTACTCTGCTAACAGATAATAATTTTTAAAGAAATATGTAGGGGAATGTCGTATAGGTTGGGACGGGTTTTGTTTCTGGTCAGTGGTTTTGAAACGGATGGAAAAATTGTTAATTTAAATAAACCAATAAAAAGGTATGGTCATCGGCTACAACTTTTTTATAGAAAGTTATTTGACATCGTGATCAAGTCAAAAGTTATAGCCATTTTAATGAAGACAACTTTTTTTGCCCAAAAGAAATGTACCGTATAAGTTGGGACACTTTCAAAAATCACAAAGTGAGCCAAAAAGTTAAGTTAATCTGCATGATATTATTTTTATTAGAAAATTTATTGAAACGTCGTGTTTCAAAGAAACAATTTGGGTAAAAATATATAATATTCATTTAAGAATTTTTAAGTGTGTTACTTAATGACATTTAGTACCTGGAGACCGATCCCTGCTCGGTCAACAATCTAATCTTATTATTTTAGTCGATGTTTTTATTCATAGCTATTTTTTGTTATGAAACTTGTATCTTTTCACTTCTAACGGTCATGCTTTCAAAATGATAAATAAACCGATGAGAATAATAATAACAAAAAACTCGAAAAGCATCGAATGGTATAGAAAAATATCAAAAACTCAAATTTTTTTTGGCGAAATAGAATGCCCTAAAATAAATAAATGGGATATGCCACGCACCCAAAATATTTTGTCTTTTGTATGGCGCCTGAAATATCTTATCTTCAAAGGATCATAACTCGGAAAATAAGAATCCTATAGGAAAAATTTGAAAGGCTATTTGGATAAGGAAGAGTGTAGCTATCCGATGCTATTAATAAAAAAGAATTTCACCTTTTCTTGTAGCTACGCTGTAAGACTGAACACAGCGTTTTCTTTAACTTCAAGCAAGGATATTTCAAAATCCTGCAGGTATAATGACAGTTCTGCTGATGAAGACGGATTAAGCGTCAAAAAGTACACAAGACTGCATAAAAGAATTAAACAGTTCATTCCATTTTTTTTTTTTGTGCCTGAGTTATTAACAAAAATTTTTATTTTGATAAAAAAGTGGGCGTGGCAATTATTAAACAAAGCCTTCTTTTTGTTATGCTTTAGATACTCCTGTTTCAGATTCGCATACCAAATTTCATCAAAACAGCATATAATGTGTTTTACTTGTATGGGAGATTCCACGCGCACTTTCGATATTTTGCCTACTTTCAGGTCGTAGGTGCCTAATAGCAAGTAAGCTCCCTTCAGTTAAATTCAGAAAGATTGCTTTAGTAGTTTTCTTTTTATAGCGCATTATATTTTTGTGGGCGGTGCCACGCCCTTCAACGAGTTTTCTCAATATAATGGCATATAACATATTAATTCTTGTTTGCTGAGGTAAAATCTCCTAAATTTTCATTAAAATCGTTGGAGTCGTTTTCGAGTAATATTGAATCAAAATTTTCAAGCGTTAAAAAGTGGGCGTGGCACTTCTTCGATCCCGCCCACTTTTTGTCTGTCACAAAATATTATTAAGCAGTACCCGCCTACCAAATTTCATTCAAATACATTGTATGGTTTGCGAGTTATAACCAAATCAAATTTAAAATTTAGGGCAGTGCCACGCCCCCTGGTGAGCATTTACAAAGCTCAAACCTAGCTCATTCTTTATTGTATGCTAATATCTAACACTGTTTCAAGTTTCATTAAAATCGCTGTACCCGTTTTCGAGAAAAAGTTTTGCCCGTTCCAAACAAACATACATAAGTACATACAATTTTATCTCGTATAAGAAGAGAAGATATATTGAAAATAGATTTTTTAATATTAAGTGAAATAAATATAATTATAATTACAACAAAAATAGTCTGATGAGTCTTTGTGGCGAAAGACGAAACATATGTCACTATAGCCGTGTTTTTAATCCGTTCCTTGATTTGTCATAATTATGTGTTAGAAAATGCGTTGATAGATTTATATGTAAATCTATCTTTACAAATATATGACTAAAAGTTCAATTAAAAAATCAATTTTCAATATATAAATGTCATTAAGTAACACACTTAAAAATTCTTAAAGTTATTTGGGAGAACACGCCCTGATAAGGTGGAAACACCTGCAATCGGTATTGAATTTGCTCCAAAGGAACAACTATACCAAATATCAATAAATAACACAAACAACAATTATGATATATCAATACGTATTAACACACAAACAAAACTGGCGAAAGTCGGCTTCGCAGCCGGGCAAGGCTGGTGCAGTGGTAACGACTTCTGCTACCAACCTGGAGGTTCCTGGTTCAACTCCCGCCCAGGCCAAAAAAACACAAAAAGTTTTCAAAAACTTACAATTTTTCAATTATTATTAATTTAGTGAAATAAATATAATTATAATTACAACAAAAATAGTCTGATGAGTCTTTGTGGCGAAAGACGAAACATATGTCACTATAGCCATGTTTTTAATCCGTTCCTTGGTTTGTCATAATTATGTGTTAGAAAATGCATTGATAGATTTATATGTAAATCGATCTTTACAAATATATGACTAAAAGTTCAATTAAAAAATCTATATAATATTCCGCCTAATATGATTCGCAGTTTGTACAGGTGAAGAAACTGTTCCGCATATTTTATATTTAAGGTACTTCTTGTGCGAGACACAAGATACCATCAACGGATTGGAGTGCGAAGCAACTCTTTTAACCAGCTTTAACAATGCATCGTCGTCAATGGTTGAAAAGTCTTTAATTTCATCATTCACTTTTTGGGTATAACTCGCCAAACTGCTTCTTGGGATTTTATAATCCTTTCTGGTGGATCGAATGCCTTAGCTAATTTTATTTCCTTGATCTCTGCGACAAATGCATTGAAATCGGTAATTCAACGATCGGTTTATCGTGCGTTAGTGAACTTGCCAAACTCATAGCACATAAATGCGTCACAATCTTCAAAAATTCATTAATAAATGCTTTTTAACTATTATAAATACAATTGCATTCATCAAATATTGTAAAAATATAATTTAAATGGTATCGCAATGCCTTTGAATAAAAAAAAAGTGCTGTCCCAACTTATAGCGGAATTACAATGCAGCAGTGTCAGTGGCAGCGGCAGTGTCAAAGCCAGTGGCAGTAATCAGCGTTTCGTATTTTACTGCTAACAACTTACAATAAAGCAGTGGCAGTGTCAGCGGTAGCAGCAGTGATCAGCTGTTTTTTTTTTTTTTTTTTTTTGGTAAATGTCAAATAAATAATAAAACAAAGAAATGAATTCGTTTAAAGATCTAGTTCAAGTTTATGAGCTTTATTTAAAATACGTACAATTAAAATCTACCAGAATATGGACGAGAGAAATATATACTCAGGAAGAAAGGCAAGCCCATGGATTTTTCGAAAAAGCATATCAAATAATAAAGGATGAGTGTGCCAACATTCAATATGCTTTTTGAATTTGTCAAAAACAAATTAAATAAAACTTCCATTCGGCGGCCAATTGAGCCCGAATGCAGACTGGTTTTGACTTTGATGTAATGATATACCTTTATTGTTATTGATTCAGTGATTTAGTGATATTTATTTTTTAACAGGTTATTGGCACATAGCGTTGGAAACTTGTCAAAACATATGGGACGAACTTCATTTGATATACCTTGCTCCGCCTAACGAATCAGAATGGAAGAGAATATCTGCGGATTTTTTCAATATGACTGGACTTCCAAACTGCGTAGGAGCTATAGACGGAAAGCACATAAAAATAAGGTGTCCTCCTCATTCGGGATCTTTATATTACAATTACAAATCATTCTACAGCATCGTGCTCTTAGGTGCTTGTGACAGTAATTATTGTTTTACTGCTGTGGACATTGGGGCATATGGAAGCCAAAGCGACGGAGGGGTTTTACAATTGAGCGCGTTTGGCAGCAAGCTTTTGAGAAATTAAATAGACTTGCCACCCAAGTCTTTTGTACGGAATACTAATATCGAACTTCCATATTTCTTCGTAGCGGATGCGGCGTTCCCCTTGAGAATAAATATAATGCGACCGTATCCATGACGTTTACTTCCAGACGACAAGGGAAACTTCAATAAAATGCTTTCCAGGGCTAGGTCAAAAATTGAAAACACTTTAGGAATTTTGACCATGCGCTGGCGTATACTGCAGGATGGTCTGCAATGCTTCCCGGAGAATGCTCTAAAAATTGTGCAAGCTGTGGTTCTTTTACACAATTTTGTTAAAATGCATGACGGGGAATATTGTCCTATAAATGCTGTAGATCACTTCGATGGTAACGATGAAGTTTATGGACTTTGGAGAGAATCAACAAAGCCTCTTCCGCAAACAAAACTTTTTTCTCGCTTTAATGCACCTAAAGAAGCTTTTGCTGTACGCGATTTTTTAAAAAATTACTTAGCGGAAAAAAATTCAACGTAATTTACCATATTTACATCAATTTAATATTGAATTTCAATTTTCAATAAATATTGAATACAAAAAACTTAAACATTTTTAATAATTTAATTTTTATATTTTACGTTACAATGTAACGTGAATAGTTTATAAAGAATGTGCATTTTTGAGAATTCACGTTGTTTTGATAAAAAAATTTTTAGTAGAGATCGAATTTAACACACATGTGACTTGTTTTGTGGAAACATACCTAACGTGTGAAAATAAATTTTCGAGAAAAACAAATATTTGAATGAGCACCTTCAAGATAAAAAAAATTTTCAAAATTTTTTAGGTGACACTACTGGAATGATCACCTCATAATTGACTTGATAATGAAAATCTCAACGTCGATTTTTTCACACGTTAGGTATGTTTTCACAAAACAGGTCATATATGTGTTATACACTTTGTTTATTAAGGCAACGACATGCACAAACACCCTATTCGTAGTCAATGTATTCTAAGGATGTATCAGATATTGCATCCCGAGCAAAGTTTAAAATAGCATTTTGGAAATTAAGCAGTCTCGCGGGGCTTAAATTCGCAGCTTCAACTTGCATGGCGACGCTCTGCATAAATAGAATAATAGGGCTAGATTTCTCATCCCTTTTCTTAAAACTGGTTATAGCATTAAGCATTTCTTTATGAACTTCCAATTCCGCTTTCTTTTTGGTCGAAGACGATCGGAGTGTGGAAGACGAACGGGGTGTGGAAAACGAACGGGGTGTGGGAGACGAACGAGCATTTTCTTCGTCTGAAATTTCCCACGCTGGCAAGTTCTCAGCCTCGCATTCAAAAACATCAGTGCTTTCGAAATTTCCAACAGCGCTAAAATAAAACAAGAACAACAAGCGTTATTACCAAGCGAACATCAAGCTAAATTTGGAACAATTTTACTTCAGCGACTGTTGTTTTTTTATTTTTTTTTTTCCCAAATAGGGCTCTCGGAATTAATTACAACACCTACCTCTCGAACCTACTTTCAGATATATAGCCATCGGAAGATCGGGATATATCTTTTATAAAAATCGGTATAAGTTGGGAACCCCTGACTATATTTTAAAAGAATTGATGTCATATGAAAGGTAGTTTACCGGGCTATATAATTGTTTTACAAAATTTTTCAATTTGAGTGATAGCACTATGCAACAAATGAGTAAAAATTTTTTCCCCAGGGAATGCCATTATTAATTTTATATGTAAAATTGGCTGCTGATTCCGAAAATTGCATTATTTTTTTTTTATTTCGTGTCGTTTTCGAGATATCGGTCATTTTCGGTTTTCGGACCAAAAAAAAAAAGATAGTTCCATTTAAATACAAATATCTCAAGAACCAATGTTTGTATTCAAACGTTTAATATGTCATATTAAAGGTAATTAAACTACCTAAAAATGATATTCACTTCACTTTTTGATTGATTTGTTAGTTTCGGCAAAATAAATTGATTTCTAAAAAAAACATTTTTTTTTTTCGAAAATATTAACAAAAAATCAAAATCAACTGCAGATTTATACAAAGAGAAATAACTTTTTCATAATTTTTTTTGTTTTTGTATCATAGACTATATATTTGTGAAGAAAATAAGATACCACTTAAAAAAATCGATTGGAAAATGCAAAAGTTGTATACAATTCATTGATAAATTACTAAAATGCGTTTTTGCCCATTTTTTCGGTTTTTTTTAGTAAACTGTCGATAATTTGAAACTTTGTGTAAAACACATGAGAAAATCCAAAAAATTCTTAAAGTTAGCGTTAAAACAAAATACCCGTGTCTCGTTGTTTTTCTCCAGCACGTCAGATTTTTTTTTAATCGATTTTTGAAGTTTTTTAACCCACTGTACATGAAAAAAACAAAAATAACGCATTCTTGTGTTAAATCGATGCAAATAACTATATGATCCTTACATTTGAGGTGTATCATATGTTCTATAAACTTATGCAGGATATTACGAGGAATATTTTTGTAGACAATTTTAACCCTCTAAAACCTAAATGTGGGGGGGGTCAAAATGACCCACATGTAAGGGTCTTAGAGGGTTAAAATTTTCTACAAAAATATTCCTCGTAATATCCTGCATAAGTTTACTGAACATATGATACACCTCAAATGTAAGGATCATATAGTTATTTGCATCGATTTAACACAAGAATGCGTTATTTTTGTTTTTTTCATGTACAGTGGATTAAAAAACTTCAAAAATCGATAAAAAAAAATCTGACGTACAGGAGAAAAACGATGAGACACGGGTATTTTGTTTTAACGCTAACTTTAAGAATTTTTTGAATTTTCTCATGTGTTTTACAAAAAGTTTCAAATTATCGACAGTTTACTAAAAAAAACCGAAAAAAAAGGCAAAAGCGCATTTTAGTAATTTATCAATGAATTGTATACAACTTTTGCATTTTCCAATCGATTTTTTTGAGTGGTATCTATGATACAAAAACAAAAAAAAATTATAAAAAAGTTATTTCTTCTTGTGTAAATCTGCAGTTGATTTTGATTTTTTGTTAATTTTTTCGAAAAAAAAAATGTTTGTTTTAGAAATCAATTTATTTCGCCGAAACTAACAAACCAACCAAAAAGTAATGTGAGTATAATTTGTAGGTAATTTAATTACCTTTAATTTGACATATAATACATTTGAATACAAACATTGGTTCTTGGGATATTTGTATTTAAATGGAACTATCTTTTTTTTTGGTTCGAAAACCGAAAATGACCGATATCTCGAAAACGACACGAAAAAAAAAAAAAATAATGCGATTTTCGGAATCAGCAGCCCATTTTACATATGAAATGGATAGTGGCATTCACTGGGAGATTTGGCTGTTGCATAGTGTAGTTTTCGAGATATGACAACTTTTCAAAAACTCACCCCAATTTCTTCCCAAAAATCTGTTATTTTTCCCAAAAAATGTATTATTAACCTATAATTTCAATAACTAAATTAAGAAGCCCAATTTATTTATTTGATATGCAACAAGTATCTGAAATTGCATCATTAATAAATTTTTATGGAAAAAACAAAAATGGACCAAATCAATTTTCTTGAAAATAGGAACTTTTAACAACAACAATGCCAGAACACGCAACAACAACAACAACAACAACTTTACTACTACTACAACAACAGTTAGTCTAAATAAGAGAAGGGGTAAGGGGGCGGAATTTAAAACTCCCAAAAATCCAACACCGGCTTCGCGGTGGCCTTCGGCCGCGGATCAGTCTATAATAAACCCAACACATAGTTTGCTAGCCAAATCCGCGCGCAGTTTTGAATAAAAATTTGAAATTTTTTCAAAATCCTATAATATCTGTCGCGAATCGTCTTCCACCTTTTCTTCACTTTTTCGACTAGAAATATGCAAAATTAAATGAACGGTCTTCTTTTCTTTTTCTGTTTTCTTTTTGTTTTGGCACTTACCTGGATGGTTCACTTGACTTGTTGCCTCCCTTAATTTTTTCGTTTGTTTCTTTGGTACACACAAAAATATATTGAACATAATATTTATGAACGGCATTCATACACCGAAATTCATTGATTTTCAAATCAAAATTTTTCATTAAAATTTTTTGATTTTAAGAACGATTCATTAATCGTAAGTACATGAGTTCATAAATATTTTTCTATGAGGAATTTTTTTATGAACTTCCGTTCTTAAATTTTAAGAATTTTTTCGTACGAATAAAAAAGTTTCATAAATCTACAGATACAAATTTAATGCATGTTTACATAAAATTAAACAAAACGTTCATAAATTTTAAGTAAAAGTGTCATCAATTTGAATTATTATTTTTAGGTTGTATTTCATCTTCTTCTTTTGGTTCTAGACTGGTTTATGATATATTTCAAATAAAGTATTGTTGAAAGTTCCTTTCTATGTCGCTCACACCACCATGCTATGAGTGTGTGTGTATTCTCCTGGAACTTCTAGGCCTAGAAGCATGCTATGGTAAGTATTTATTTTCCCAAGAGGAAAAATTGCGCCTTGAAAAGCGTTCTTTAGAATGCAGCGCTTACTTTCCTTAAGACACACTACTCCATTTCAATTCCATTTCAATTTCCATTTCTCCTAATAAAAAAAAAAAAAATAACAAAAAAAACTTTCACCCGCTTTGGGGTTCGAACCAGTGCTGTCGTTTTGAAAAGTTTGAGCGAAGTGAAATTTTGTAAAAAGTGAAGTGTTGCGAAGTAAAATTCTGAAAAAGTGAAGTATTCGCGAAGTGAATGATTCTATATGATTCTATATGTTATAGTAGCCATATTTCAGCCAATTTTTCACCTAAAAATATTATAATGAAGCGCTTTAAAGGAAATTTTATCTACTTTTACGATATTCTGCTATATCTTTACCTATCTCTGACCCTAAACAGTTATAGACAAAAGAGTAACAAACACAAGAAATCGAAATTTTTGCTTTCTTTTTTTGGTCTATAAACTATTTCGATGGCAAATTTAATTCTCTACAAAAAGTTTCCTGTGAAGTATATCGAAATTTTGCTTTGTTCGCTTGATATATTGAAAAAACAAATTACTTTTCAGTCAGGGCAGGCTTCGGGCATACAAAAAGTATGTTTCTGAACTCTTATAAAAAGAATAAACAAATTTTGTATTTAAGAAAAAGTGAAGTGATTTTATGAAAGGGGAAGTGGCGAAGTGTTTTTGATAAAAAAGGAGCAAAACACTTCAATTGAAGTGTCAACGACAGCACTGGTTCGAACCCGGAAACCAAAGCGCAGAGAAATATTACTAGCTCCTTATCACATACGCTACAGACTCCTCTGACGTTTTTGTGTAAAATTTGTATTTTAAAAATTTAATTGAATTTTTTTTATTTTCAAAAAAAAAAAAATTATGAATTTCGTTCTTAGATTTTATGAACGAGTTCTTACGTTTTAAAAATAATTCATAAAAAAAATTTACGAATTTTGTTCTTATATTTTAAGAAAATTTCTTACATTTTATGAATAATTCATAAGCGTACGTATGCTTTGTTTAACGTATAATTGAAAATACTTATAATCAATGAATGTTGTACTCGGCTCATATTCGATGAATTTTTTCGTTTGGAATAATAAATTTTTCATTAATATTATGCCCTTTTTTTTTGTGTGTAGCACTGCGGCAGTAGCAGTAAATTTAGAAATAAAGCTAAGCATAGCAGCACTGCTTACTGCTACTGCCCTTATGTGCTACCATTGAAACACACTGTTTCTAAAAAAACAGCTGATCACTGACACTGCCGCTGCAACTGCCACTGCCGCATTGTGTTTCAGCTATTATACGACATGAGTGTCCCAACCTTTACAAAGTTGCCATTTCGTCAAAGCTCAAAAATAATATTTGCCACAACAATACATTTCAATTACTCTTTCACGCAATGAAAATACACTGAATACAAGACACATTGAACACACTTACATGAAATAATTGGTTTAAATTCGGCAAATTACGAACTCGCAGAAACTATCGAAAAGATATTTTTGATATGACAATTTACTCTTTATTTGGAATGGATATAATCAACAAGAGTTCTTCGATCTTTTGCACATGAAACGTTAGGTTATAAACAGACTTTACGTCGGAAGTTGAAACATAGGTGTCGCCAGTATCGAAAATTCAAGAAAAACGGCTGTCCCAACTTATACGGCGTCCCAACCTATACGACCTTCCCCTTAGTAAATTGAGATAAAAATTTTCTTAAAAATATGTAAGAACAAAAGTTGAGTTCACGATTTTCAAAAAAAGTATATAACAATGGAATTGAGTTAATGTTTTTCTAGAAAATATATTACAATGAAATTGAGTTAATTATTTTCTAAAGGCAAAAATAAGAATTCTGTTGATTACACAAGTCACAGTGAATCAACTTTATTAATCCGCTCACGGGCAGGTTCCGTTAAATACCCAGCCAAAAATGGTCGACTTCTCATCGGGGGCTCCTCGTACACGTAGGGTGACGTCTTCTTTTATTTTTTTATAGTAGTCAGATGACAATGTCCACCCTCAGCGGCAAACAAAAATGAGGTTCGGCCAGTTTAAGGTTAGGATAGAAAATGGGGACTGGAGTCTGCCTTGTGAGTTGGATATCGGACAAATTCAGCCTTGACGATTCTCAGGCAGCACATAATTCCTACTGGTGAAGTATGTGATTGAAATTGGACGTGACATTTTGGCATGTTTTCGAGGATTGATAGAAAAATGTGCTTTTTATCTCTTTGCCGCATCGTGGATGATGAACGAGTGGTGCTGCTTCGGATTGAGCAAAACTCGAAACTTTATGTACTCATCGCCCACACGTACCCTGACTAGCACCGTCATTGAGAGTTTCACGCTGTCTGCTCCTACTTTATCCCTGATTGATAGCAGACTCAGCGATTGATGAAGTAGAGTGTGATGTCTACAACGGCAGCGATGACAGTTGTCGGCAGTGGTGCATCGTTCGGTGCTGTGGGAGTGCGCCAAGCAATTTCAACAAAGATGTTGCCGTTTGTCTAGATCAATCCTCCGTTCCACATCCATCGTCAAAAATTTTGGACAATGCCTTAAGCCGTGGCTTCCTTTGCAATGGGCACATTTAAACTACAAGCGGCCGTAGAAACGTGACGCCATCCTGATGAAAGAAAATGGGAGATAATAATGCCAGAATGAGAAGAAAACATTATTTTGTAACCAATGAGAAATATATGGAGGCCAGATAAGAGTATTGAGAAAATTATGTAAAATAGTAAATTTTATTGAGGTAGGAATGGAAGTAAGACAAATTACATAAAGCAGGAGTATCAAAACTTATTGAGCAACCGCTATAAGTTTGTGTATTGGCCGCGTGATTTCCCCTAACTCGGTTTTGAGATCAGCTACACAAACTCGTCCGTCACAACCATAATACGTTTTAAGGATACGGCAAAGTCTCCATTCAGTGGGGCATAGCTGCTCCTGTCGAACGACAACAAGGTCACCATTTTTTACGTCACCAGATGAGACTTGCCGTTTGTTGCGCTTATGCAGCTCCTTCAAATATTCCTCCTTCCATCTGCGACAGGTTTCGTGAGCCATGGCTTGAACCTTTTTCCAACGATTCGAAATGCTAATTGAGTGATTGAGATTTTCCGGTCCTCCGGCGTGAGAACAGCGAGATCAGCTACATTTTCAGATGTGGTATTGAGAGGTCTGGAGTTAAGACATGCCTCTATTCGAGCAAGCAACGTAGCGAACTCCTCAAATGTGTATTTCATTTGACCTGCTACTTTTCGAAAGTGTTGTTTAAAAGATTTTACGCCCGCTTTCCACAAACCCCCCATTTGAGGGGCGGCCGCCGGAATAAAATGCCAAGAGAGATTGTGGAGTCCACACTTGGCAACTGAGTCATCTCACACTGTTTGAATGAATTATTTCAAGTCTTTTTTGAGTACTCCTGCTGCGCCAACGAAATTCGTACCGTTATCAGAGGAAATCTTATCTGGACACCCTCTTCGAGCAAAGGATCTAGCCAAAGCTGCTAAAAACGCCAACGATGATAATTCGCTAACAGCCTCGTGGTGAATCGCCTTGGTCGAGAAGCACACAAAAAGACATACGTAGCCTTTTGTAATTTTGCAGTATCTACCAGTAAAACTTTTTATTTCGAAAGGCCCTGCAAAGTCAACGTGAATGGGCGCGACATAGTGACATGTTCTGGAGGTAAGGCTGCCATCAGTAGCCCCTTGCAATGTGGCTTTAAAGTTCGTAAACCGTTCGAACAAAAGAATTGAACTACTTCGGTTATAAAAATCCCTAAGATTTCTCTCTTTTTAGTCTCCTTAACAAGGTTCTCAAACCCTTGGTACTTAATTATACCAAGGATCTTTATCAACCCATCACAAAAACCACTAAAAAAAACAGACTCCAGAAATTTATCACCGATTGCTTTAAAAAAAAAAACGGACGAAAACCGATACCACACAACTGACTTCCTACCACGGGTGGGGGAAGCCAGTTTATCGGTAAGCACAAATTTTAAATTCCTCCTGCGATTACTTCTGTTCTTTCAAAAAAAACAGAATTTATGATTTACTTTTTTAGAAAATTCCAATGTATTTTTTCCCCTTGAATTTTTCAATTTATTTTTTTTTCCTCTTTTTTTTAGTATTACCGCCACTAGATACCAGAAAATACACCCAAGCCCCGAGACAACTGTGCCCTAAAACAGATTACCCTAACTTTTGCTTCCTTTCCTAACCTCAGGGGCAATTTCCCTAGCTACTTTTCTTACCTTCTTTCAGGTTTTCTTTATTTTATACCATGATATTCGATCCGGCTCTTACCGAATTGACTACCATAGGGTCCTTGAGGCGTATAAGCAGCCATGCATGCAAGTCTGCCACTCCACCTCAGTTTTGGTTTTATTCTTTTTAAATTATTTTGTTCTTTCTTTTATAGGAGGATACTTACCCAATCCAATATCTCCCAATATTAGATCTTGTTTTGTTTTCTTGGTTTTTATTTCCCCTACTTCCACTTGTTTTAATAAACAAAGACACCACACATTCGTTTCATTTGAATCCAAATCACTAACTTTATTATTCTTAAATTACTTACTAGCTAAAGGTTTACAGATTCCTCTAGCTATTTACATGTATGATTACAACTTATGGTTACATGTTTTAAACTATTTCGCGGTATTGCGAAATATATGTGACTTGGTCTATGAAAAGGGGCTTACGTGTCAAAAAAAATTTTTCCAATTTTTTGCCGATTCGCATAAATAAATTGATCTTGAAAAGTGTTTTCACGAAATTTTTTTTTTTTCGCACGTAAACCCCTTTTTCATACTTTGACTTTATTGGCGTGCCCAATAAAGTCACATACCTATGATGTATCGGGTCAGATTGCTAACGCGTTGGTCGCGCTATTCTTTAATTCTCTTAATTACCGTTCTTCGCTGGCAGCCCCTAAAGGTATGCTAGCTTTTATAACTCTGGCAGTACTAAAATTATCGCGAGTACAGTACTAAGTATGGCGCTTGACGCTTTTGTGTAACGTTAAATGACGCAACGCCTGACGCTCCAATTTAGGTATGGCAGTTAAACGCTTCTGCCGTTTAATAGATTTTGACAGCCATCACGTTACGGAACGCTATGTGTTGACTACTTCCAGCTTAACATACATATGTGATTTGACAGGCACTAAAAATGTGTTGCAGTTGTTTCACCTAATTTCACAATCGAACTGAAAGGTAGTTAGAAAAAATGCAACCGTGAATATCTGCCGTGCCCGTGTGACCGAGAAACACACAAAATCTAAAATAAATCTGAAAGAGAGTAAAAAACAGTTTGCCCTGCGGTCATATGCATTTCGTCTGACTGCGGCCTTAATGGCAGATCTACAGCCTCGAACTTTCTTCACTTTTCTTCTTTTGCTTTGAGTTCACTTCATTCTGGCTGCCAAGTTGACTCCGTCTACACAGACTTCAGTAAAGCATTTGATAAGCTACCGCATAGTTTAATTATGTTTAAAATAAAAAAAAACTTGGATTTCCTTCCACCTTCATCGACTGCGTTGTTAAAAATAAAAAAAAAAGATTCACCAAAAAAAAATAAAAATAAGAATAAATAGCAGTTAGCAATTATATGTAAATCTTACTGTATAAAATACGTAAGTTTTAAATTTTGCACCTATTAGCAACACAACAAGTTAGCTTAAAGCTTTTAACAAGTTATCTCTTTGGTTATTCAGCTATGCAAACTAATAGACAGCATACTCAAAACCGGTTCTTGTTTGATCGCTTGCAGTGGACACCTGCTAGTTATGCATATTGCTGGATTAGCAAATAAATGACAAAAGGCAATAAAAAATATGCTTAAAATGTTTAAAGGGTGAGGTGCATAGTGCACTGAAAAATAACAAAAACATTTTTAAGTTACAAAAAATAATATGTATTTGAATAAAGCAGGATTCGAAAATATCCGATATTTATTATAAATATCAAAATATCGGATATGCTATGTTTACACCAAAGATTTATGACGCGATTTACGGATTTTTTGAGAATTAGCTCTATATCTTGCCATATATCGCGTGATTTACAATACAAAAATATATCTACTTCCAACGTGATTTAATTTATATCTTCAAATAAATCTGAGCACGGCTACCGATTTTGGCTATTTTCAAGCATATGGCACCTCTTAACTTTGATAATTTGAAGTTAAGTTGACATTTAAGAAATCAAAAAAAAAAAAAAAACAATAAAAGGAAATCAACAAAAGAAAATATTTTATAAACGAAAAATGGAAAAAGTTAACAATAAAAAAGGGTAAATACGACATAAAATAAAAATGAATAATTTGAACTTTAGTCAATTGCACGAATTTTTGGTGTTAGAAAATCGCATGGAATATTGATTGCTACAAATTGGCTACGGTTTAAATTATTATAGTTTTAAGTCACTTAAATAACTTCATTTCAGAATACCGAAGAAAAGGTCCCGATGAGCGAGCAAGACGAGTTGTTGCTTTTGCAGCTGTGGGAAGAAAAGCTGGCGGATCTGCAAAGCAATAGAAAGAACTGGCACATAAATGCAGAGATTGCCTTACAGATCCGTCTGCTTAAAGGATCAAATTTCACAGCTGCAGAAGTAAAAGTGAAAATCCACAACTTCACGAAAATCAACGAAAACACTTTCTGCATTCATTTTTTGTATAGAAATTTTTTATTGTTTACAATTTCAGAAAATTCTAAAATCAAAATGACAGCTATTATCAAAAATAAATCTCTTTCGGCCGGTGTAAACAGGTAGGATTTAGCAACGAGATTAATTTATACCTTCACAGCTAAATCTTTGGTGTAAACATAGCATTAGGAGGCTATAGTCCTATCTCCATTTTTTCAATTATTGGGAAATGCAAAAAGAAGATTTCAAACAGTGGTTATTTAGAATTGGCTGCTATTTTGATATAACGATAAATGCAATAATTTTACCCATGGTATATTGTAACATAATTTAATGTTTTTAACCAAGTTTCTTAATTTCTAACGAAATACCAGCCAATTTATAGTATGCCACTACTTTTTCCCTTATAAAGAATTGCACTATTCTTAAAATAAATGACACATTTAGTAAATTTTTTTTTTTTTTCTACTAAAATGTCGTAGAATGTCATGAAACGCGTAGAAAACACGAAAAAAACGAATTTTTTTTTTTTTTTTTTAATTTTTGGTTCCGATATACAAGAGTGGACCCTTGGGTGTAACAAAATTTGTTCACTAAAATGTCGCAAAAAGTCATAAAACGCAAAGAAAACAGGAAAAAACAAAAAAAAAATTTAAAAGTGTGACTTATTTGAATATTCATTGGAGATAAGACAGTAGCGCTCTTCAAAAAATTACAGATTATTCTTAATTATCAAATATTTGGGTATTTTAATGGTATTTTGACATCACACAGTTTTCCACTCGGTAAAGAAGACCACAAGGATACCATAACTGCAAAAATATCAAAATAGGAAAAAGTGGAGATAGGACTATAGCGCTCTAAGGTATCGATATGATATATATCCGATAAATATCAAAATTTTGATATGTGTCCATTTTGTATAAAAGTCATATTATTTTATTGTATTATTTATGTATATGTACTATTTGCATATGTGTTACATAAACAATG
Organism: Calliopum simillimum; assembly: GCA_951812925.1. Taxonomy (NCBI): domain Eukaryota; kingdom Metazoa; phylum Arthropoda; class Insecta; order Diptera; family Lauxaniidae; genus Calliopum; species Calliopum simillimum. The sequence goes on along the minus strand of OX638370.1, from coordinate 55,993,970 downwards.
TTTATTAAACATAATGAATTATACGTATCAATTACTTTTTTTGTAAAAAATAATAGAATAAACTGAATAAACAGTTCTGACACGACTGACACCATTAACATAGAATAGACTAGAGGCGAATGGTGGTCAGTTTTTTAATTGATTGAATACATTTCTATGAATTTTCATTCACCACACGAAAATCGTCATTTTTGGTGATACCAGACCTAACCAAACGAAAAGTGGGAGTTTTGTGGGTGTAAGTTTTAAAAAAATTATACTGATGTGAGTTATTTGTGTGAAAAGTATAATTCTGTATATGAGCCGTTAAAAATGACAATGGTGCAACTCCAAAACGAGACAAAAGTAATGTCATAATATTAATTGGCTGACATTTTGTTAGGGATGAATAAAATTGACTTCTGTTTTCACGAAAAATTTACTTGATGATATGGAATTGTTAAGATTAAGTTGAAAAAATAATATCGACCAAATAACCGATCATTACGGCACATAATTTATATGACATTACTTTTGCCGTTTGGAGTTGCACCATTGTCATTTTGAACGGCTCATATATTTCCTGCTGTTAAAAGTTAAGAACCCTTAAAAGAAATAAAAAATTTGTATAGTAAAAAATTAACTTTAAAAAGTTGTACTATTTTTTTTCATTTGTGAGAAAATTGAATCTTTGTTTTCATTATTAAGGATTATTAGTGACTATAGTATCTTATAAAAAGTTATTACATACTTTTTATAGCTACTGCAATGTCACACTATTTCGTACAGCAGTGCTCAACTCGTTATTCTTTTTGAAGAAAAAAATTATTAATTTCAATTAAAACTATTAAAACGAAAGAATATTAAATTTGTGAATTAATTTGTTGCCTTTTATGTTAATTTCGGCAATGAATATTTCAATTTAATTTAATCGTTTTTTTTTTTTTTTCTTTTAAAACAATTATAACTTACTAAATTAAAAAATAAAAGAAAATATTACAACAAAACTTAATGAAACAATTTCTTTTGAATCGTCAATAATATATTTGCATTTATCTTAAATTGATATTATCAAGAAGTAAACTCTATCGCAAGTTATTATCAATAATAAAATATTACTTACTTAGTCATTATGAAATGTACCTTTAACTGTTAAATCTTATACTTGTACAGACAGAAGAGATTTGAAATCCTTTGATAAATTTTATAGACATTTTTTTTTTATAATTCTCAACCATATTTATAATTAGCTCTGTTTTTGTGGACCCTTTTACTGGGCTTGACCGTAGCTCATTTATTTATCTGGGTTAAGTTAAGCACATTTGTTGTTGCTTTCGCATACGTTTCCCAGAATGTGTTTGCTCAAGCACAGATAATGTTTCCACAAAAACACAGCTATTATTTAAAAGGTTATGAATTGCACCAGGACCTTAGAAATCTTTTCCGTTAACAGTTAACAGATAACTTTTATTATAATGCGCTTTTTTTTTTGTTCAGAGTAGAGCTCTGAACAGAGCAAGAGTGCGTCGAGTGCAATCAGATTAGAGCAATTCTATTTATTTTGCTTCAAAACAACCGAAATTATTTTTTTTATTTTATTTGATTTATTTTTAAATTTTAAAAAGTCAATTCTGATGTGCTCCCTTTTTACTCTAAACGCACAAACAAAAATTTTTTGCTCTGGTTGTTTTGAACTAAATAAAAAAAACGCAACTTATTTTTTGATTACTCAGTCTCTGCTTTGAACAAAAAAAAGAAAAATGACTATAATTAGCTGAGTTTTTTACGACAGCTTTCTGTGCTTGTGTAAGCACATTCTAAGAAACTTTTGGGAAAGCAACAACAAATAAGTTCATTTAATACTGATAAATGTGCTAAAGACACAGATAAACTGTCGTCAAAAACACAGCTATTGATTGGGATATCATAACAATAGTATGTTTATTTAAAACATTAATCATGTTTGGTTGTATATTATTCTCTTATGCTGCAAAAAAAAAAATCGTAAATAACACTTCTATTTTGAAACATTGTTCTTACTTGTAAAAGATTTATGGTGAGACCACCACAGAAATATTAATAAATACATAGCTGGCTTGTATATTTATAACAATTAATGTAATTAAAGCATTTGTTATTCCATCGCGAAATACTTTTAAAAACATTTTATACAATATTTGCACATAAATCAAATTCGCCAACAATGGCTAAAATTAGAAAAAAACTCTGGCATCCACAAAAAATATTTGACATTTTCGTAATAGGGGGATGACCAAAGGAGAGCTGTTAGGGGGAGAAGTAAGAGGTCGTAATAGGGGGATGGCGAGACGGGAATGTTTGGCAAGGTAGGTCTTTTTGCCACCCTGCTGAGGAAGTTGACAGAGTAATTTTCAGAGAAGTCAAGGGTGACTAGAAATTTACCTGGTTGAAGAAAATTTTTAACGTCATTCAAATACTTTAATTGAGATTTAGCAATAAAATCGTGTTTTAAAACATCTGGTAAATTTTTTTTCAATTTTTGTAAAAAAATCATCGACATTTTCAGTCTCACGAAGCAATAGATGCCAATTGCAAATTGTTATTATTTAACCCTTTCAGGACCATTGGGACATATGTGTCCCAAGACAAAAATAAATTATATTTAAATAAGTAAGAAACCGATATATGTAATTTTGACATTTATCAGTTCCTAAACGCTTCCTTCATTCCTATTAAATCTGGCAACACCATCAGAAGCACCGTTATTTTTGTATGATCATTCTAATGTGACAATTTGTGTGGTGAACTATTGCTATACTTTACAGCAGAATTTATAGGTGTTTAATTGTTTCATGTTATAGTGTGAAATAATTGTTGACATGTAAATAAATTGTTGTTTTATACATGAATTAAACCATTATTTAAGTTACGAATATTGATAAATCATAAAATTCAAAATGGGACACCAGTGTCCCTATGGTCGTTAAGGGTAACTTTTCAACTCACTTTTGTTCTACAATTTTACCAATTTCACAGGCAATCAAAATAAAAAAATTTAATGAACCTGTTAGTAGACATATGTACTGTAACGTACTTTTTGACACTGAATTCGAATCCAAGGCCAGAATTGCTCATATACTTCAGGATTTTGAGATATCCGTGCTTGAAGCTGAGGAAGCGCTGTTTTCAACCTTGCGGTGTAGTTCCAGGAGATGGTTTATTTTAATTCTGTTGACGGCGTCAAATAGCCCTAATCTTACTTATCAAACCATACCTTTAATTTTTTCAATTGGACACTTACTTTCCGAGTTATCACCTTTTGAAATAAGGGCATATTTTCCCCATATAAAAATGTATGGGGAAAAAGTCTCCCTTAGCGACCATAGGGACACATATGTCCCAGAAAACTCCAGAAAAACCGTAAAAATTTTTTGAATTTTTATTTTAAAATATGTTTTCTGGACGCCCAATAGACCATTATAAATAGCTAACATGGTTGCATAAGCTCCCGATTCCTTACGGTCCTGAAAGGGTTAAGAAAAATTATAAAAAATGGTTGGAAAATTTCGCAGAATAAATTAAACACCTGTCAGTGGTAACCCACTGATTAAAGGAAACACTCTCAATGCCGTGTCTTTGTAAGGACTCTTTCAAATCGTTCAAAATTTTAACAGTACATCGACAGTTTTGACAATTACCAAAAAAACAATCCGCTGTGGGTTTGGAACAAACCACAGCTTTTAAATAATCTCGGTAAGTATTTTGGTAATTGAAATTTTTACGAAAAAATTCTTCTGTTTGTTTGTTTTTTTTTTTTTTTTTTTTTTCATTTATTTTGTTTGTTTGTTTTTGCGTCAACTTGCACCTAGCCTCGGCCGCTGTCTACCTATTAAATCGTTCAGATTTTTTTTCTGATAAGACATTACAAAAATTTTCTTTTGCAGTTAATAAGCTTATAGTTTAACGCATATTTTTTGTAAAAAAATTTTCTGCTACAAAAATTCAAATTAAAAAAATTAAAATTTTCAAAAACCTATTTTGGGATTTTACTTGTAATCTCTAAAGCTACCAAAATATGTTAATAAATATATATAAATCTAATAGTCGATTTTTACTGGCCAACATAAGGAATTTTGACTCAATGCAAGATCGCCATGTGGCATATTGTGAGGTATAGGCATCCTTGCACATTAGTTCCACTCCAATACATTCGATTTTGCATGAACACTTAGTTGTAAAAAACGTTTGTTCTCGTTGGAAACCCCATACTTTATCAATCGCTTAAATTACACTGTTCGACAATTTCGAACTTTTTTAAAAACACATTAGAAAATCCAAAAAATTCTTAAAATAGACGTTAAAAAAAATACCCGTTTCTCGTGGTTTTTCTCCAGCACGTCACATTTTTTTTAATCGATTTTTGAAGTTTTTTTATCCACTGTACATGAAAAAACCAAAAATACCGCATTCTTGTGTTGAATCGATGAATTTAACTATATGATTCTTACATCTGAGGGGTATCATATGTTCAGCAAACTTATGCGGGATATTGCGGGGTATATTTTTGTATAAAATTTTAACCCTGCACAACCTCCACATGTGGGTCATTTTTGCCCTTTTCTTAAAAAGGTATAAAAATGTCACCCAAAACAGTCAGTATGTACTACAGAAATATTCGCTATAAAATTTCACTACTAGTTTCTCAACACGTAAAAATCGAAATTTGAGCACGAAACCAAAAAAATCATTAAAATCAATTAGGACTTTTCACATTGCATATTAATTACATCTCTGACGCGCTTACCTTAAGTTTTAAGAATTTTTCGTCTTTGGTAACTCTTAGTGAAATATTTTGTAAGATATTTTTGCAAAAAAACTTAACCCATTGTGGCTCAGTTTTAGAAAAAGGGGTCAAAAGACCCATAAAACAGGATATAATGGGTTAATGTGTTCTAGGAAAATGTTCCTTGTGTGATTTCGTTATGATCTTGTGAGAACGAGTTTTGTCCAAAATGTAGTTTTACAGTGGGGTGAAATTTGGAAAATATTTATTGTTAGAACTGCTACTGATTTTAACGATTTTTTCGCTTTCGGGATAAAATTTTGCTTTTTTAGTGTTCAGCAACTAGTAGTGAAATTGTATAGCAAATATTTCTGTAGTACATACTGACTCAATATTCCCCTGTTTTAGGTGTCATTTTTGTACCTTTTTAATAAAAGGGAAAAAATTACCCACATGTGGGGGTTGTACAGGGTTGAAATTTTCTACAAAATATTCCCCGCAATATCCTGCATAAGTTTGCTGAATATATGATGCACCTCAAATGTAAGGGTCATATAGTTAAATTCATCGATTTAACACAAGAATGCGGTATTTTTGTTTTTTTAATGTTCAGTGGATAAATAAACTTCAAAATCGATTAAAAAAAATGTGACGTGCTGGGGAAAAACCACGAGACACGGGTATTTTTTTAACGTCTATTTTAAGAATTTTTTGAATTTTCTTATGGGTTTTTTTTTGTGTCGAACAGTGTTATCAATGGAAAAATTGATTTTCTTAACTCACTGTAAACAAAACAAAAAGCACTTGTACATCAAAACGTTGTGAGTACGTTTATGCTAAAAATGTCAAACTTTAAAATGGAAATGTCAGATTGCACCTGGCAACACTTAGTGTTGCCTAGGCCAGAAATATATATAGCAGTAGGCATGCGCTTATTTTACGATTTTCTGATTTTCGTTGATGCCGCCCCCTGAAATCCTTCTAATGGTCGTAAAAACAAATACTATGAAGTTTCACGGCGATCGGATAACGATAACCCGGTCCTCAAGAGAGGTCAAGGTCAAGTTGAGGTTTCAGGCAAAAAATAATGAAAATTTTTTTAAACTTAATTAAATTAGTCAAAGCATAATTTTATCTTATAGCAAACTGAAATGCCTTTCCAACAAGCTATAATTGTTTAAAATCGGGTAATAAATACGAATTCTATGAATTTTTTTTTTTTACGGCATTAGCAAAATTGCCGCAAAATACCATATGTACAATGGTAGTATATCATTTTGCGGCAATTTTGCTAATGCCGTAAAAAAAAAAAATTCATAGAATTCGTATTTATTACCCGATTTTAAACAATTATAGCTTGTTAGAAAGGTATTTGAATTTGCTATAAGATAAAATTATGCTTTGACTAATTTAATTAAGTTTAAAAAAAATGTTCATTATTTTTTGCCTGAAACCTCAACTTGACCTCTGTTGAGGGCCGGGTTATCGTTATCCGATCGCCGTGAAACTTCATAGTATTTGTTTTTATGACCATTAGAAGGATTTCAGGGGGCGGCATCATCGAAAATCAGAAAATCGTAAAATAAGCGCATGCCTAATATAGCAGCATACGCATGTACATATTGCTTACTTTTTGTAGACCTTATAATTTTCCACAAAATAAGACCTATGACTTTTATCGTAGACCCACTGCTTCGGAGATATCCTTTAAAATAATATTTTTGTACAAAATTGGAAACCAAAATATTTCTGTTAAAGTAAACGTTAGCGAGATATTTGGAAAAAACTGAATTTTGCGACCTTTGATTTCGAAATGGACTTTTCACACTTTATTTATCATGCATAAATAAAGACAACTCCGGTGAAAAAAATTCACTTGAAATTATTTCGCAGTAAAATTATAATTTTCCTTAGCTATAAAAGATTTCCCCAGTTTACTGCTGGTTATTTCTGAATTTGTGACTTGGTAATCTTGATTCTAAGTATATCAAACTTCAAGACTGACGTTTTAGCTTTGGCGTATGGCAAATTGGTACATTCGTGAACTATCTAACGGAAATGCAGCCGACTCTGCAAAACAGTCGACTCTGCAAACTTAAGAATATTCAAATAGTTATAAATGTCTTATAATTTAAACTCATTTATCCAAATCAGCATATTTTCACTAGGTTTCACTTTTTTTTTATTTGTACTTATATGCAATTTAGTCTATTTAACATATGTATGTATGTATTCTTCTTTAACCCCTAGGAGGAGCATAGGGCCAATATGAATCGTCTACATTTGTTACGATCCCTTGCGATGACTTTGATCTCTTGTGCCGCGACTTTCGCGATTCTTGGATTTCTCTTTCCAGCGACCTTTTCCAGTTGGTTTTGGGTCTACCACGTCCTCTACTACATTGTGGATTCCACTCAAAAGCCCGGCGACAAACTACGTTGTGTGGTTTCCGTAGAGTATGACCACTCCATCTCCACTTTCGATTAAACATATAGAATATGCAATTTTTTTTTACATTCGCGTGATTTCAGCTGTGTTACCAATCTTGCCGATTCGTTTAGTTTGTCTGACGAATCTTGCAGACTCGCGATCGATGCAAACAATTATCGTTTTTTTACTACACAAGAATAGAAAGATAGCTGTGTTCCTTACTTCATGGGCATTTAAGAAAAAAAAAAAAAAAAACACAAACAAAGTAAGAGTATTTTAATACAGTTATGGTATTTTGATTTCTATGCGGGTGACACATATGGGCATATCCGAAAAAAGGTCAACCAAGAGAAAAATTTTAAAGTTACTCCTTCTTCTTTTGTTAATTTATTGAATAATAGGCCGTATATGTACTCTTAGAAATATCAACAGAAAAATTATATCCGGCGATCGCTAGTATGAAAATCAGTCCCAAAAATTTCTCCACCTAGCATTTTTTTTCGAAGTATACATGTTGCTCGGCTGTTCATAATATAGCTTAAAACAACCATTGTGTGCTTCATTCTATGATTTACTTTTTCGCATCAATTTTCCACAATTTGATGAAAGAAAAGCTTTGGACGCTCCACAGGAAGATAATAAATAATGCTAAGAAAATAAACTCAATTTTTTGTAACATTCGCAACAGAAAATAAGGTTTTATAAATATATAGGAATAAAGTATACAATTTTTTTAGAACCTTCTAGCATTTTAAACAAAGCTGATGATGCGCTTTAAACTAAGAAAAAAATTTTTAAATCATGACGAAGTACTAAGTTTTTTAATATAAACTTGTGTAACGTTCGCAACGGAAAATTTAAATTTAATGAAATTATTTTAAAGCTATTGTAAGTATTCTAAGTGGATCCTTCACTATACAATACTGTACACTTTTATACCAAGAGTTGTTAATATTGTAACGAAGGAATAAGCACAAATAAATGGAAACTTCACGAAAGTACTTGACGGTTCGAGATGTCAATAAAAACAGTGATGCCAAGTTTTGTCAATAAATTATTAGCCGAGGGAACCACCGAGATGATGCCAGATGCTTCGCTAATGCAATTCTAGAACGTTCATCCGGGTATAAAAGAAGCTGTTGAGAGTTGCAAGACAGTTGATTTTAAGCTATAAAGCGAAAAGGTTGTACACAGTGAAAGTAAATAAAGTGCTAATTGTAATATTCGATTTTGAATGTAATAAATAGTGAAAATAATCATTTGTAATTTAAATAAACCATTTTATAACTAAATAAAGTGTGTGTTTCTGATTGCTACACAATCCAGTGATCGAACTCAGAAAACTCAAAGAGACTGAAATTATCGTCATAGAGACAGGAAATTTCGTAACAATTGGTGTCAGAAATGGAATTGTGTAAAAAGAATTTGAGATCAATAAAAAAATAATAAAATGGTTAAGTTTGAAGATGTAATCATTGAGCAACTCAAAAAAGAGTTGGAAAAGCGGAATTTACAAACGGCTGGCAGAAAGTTGGAACTGCAGCAGCGATTGCGGAGTGCTTTTGAAGAAGATGGTGTGAATGTTGATGAGTTTGACTTTACACCTAGTTCAACATAAGTGACATCGAAAGTGCAGGAAGCTTCTGGATCGGCGGCAAGTGGTGAAGTTGTGGATATGTCAAAGTTCGAGCAAATGTTAATGGTGATAACGCAGACAATAAACCAGAACGCGCTGCAGATGAACAAAAATATCCAGGCGGTTCGGGAAGAAATTGATCAGAGCTTAAGTCAGAACGCGCTACAGACGAATAAAAATATCCAGGCGGTTCGGGAAGAAATTGATCAGAGCTTAAGTCAGAACGCGACGTAGATGCACACATTGAATCAAAACATGGAGGCTGTTCGTACGGATGGCCTCGATGCAAAAGTGACTGAGTTACGAGATGACGTTGTATCCTTCAAGGAAAAAGTTGAAAATAATCTTGAAAATGTTAATAAAAGTATTCAACAGTTAGAAATAAGCAAACCAGCAACTCAAGTGATAAAATAAATCAGCGCAGTGAGGCTTAAGGCACCCACATACGATGAAACAACGCCATTCAATGTTTTCAAGCTCCAGTTTGAAACAAGATCTGCACATAACCTGTGGGATAACGATAGCGCAGCAGCAGCGCTTATCGTCGCATTAAAAGGCGCAGCTGCAGAAGTATTGCAAACGGTTCCAGTGGCGGAGCAGAAAAATTACAAAGCGCGAAACAGATTCACAGACTGGAGTTGAAAAGTCGTATCCAGAAATCTGGTGAGTCCTTGCAGGAGTATGCTGCGGATATTGAACGATTGGCACACCTTTCCTATCCTGACGAGTTAAGTTCAGTGTCGTAGCTGAAAAATTCAAAAAAGAGGCGTTTATTGACGGCGTACGTGACTCTGAGATAAAACGCGAGGAGCCCGAAGGCAACATTTAATGAAACAGTAACGGTTGCCCTCACTCAGGAGACGATTGCATTGACATGCCGCCCAACATTGAAAACTCGTCGGATGGAGGTGGAGGCTGAAAAGAAAAATTCATCGGTTGCCAGCAGTAGCTTCAGTGGAAAGTGCTATAATTGAGGTAAGCAGGGACACATGGCACGTGACTGCCGTTCACGTCGTAAACGAGCTGCGTCACGTTCACAAAGAAGAAAAATAAGGTGAACGATGGCGAAAATGGTAACGAACAGCAGTCGTTAAACTAAAGAGAGTCAGTACAGCGGGGCTTGAGCTGACTCCCCCTTATGATTGCCCCATAGTCTTAGTTTCGAAGCTCTGCCGGAACTCCGACAGCCTTATCATCGGTGGAAAAAGCAACGAAAGAACATGTGAGCTGACTTTGGATACGAGCGCATCGCACTCAATTGTGAGGAGTGATTTATTTGATAGACGACGATTTACGCCATTAAATGGGATCCAATTGAGAACAGCGACAGGAGAAATTGCGCGAATAGTAGGAAAAGTTACAGCGAGTATTCTTATCGGCAACAAAAAAATGTGGAACATGATTTTATCGTTGCAAACATCACCGATGAGGTTATCATTGGCGTGGGCTTCATGATTCGACACGGGTTCACTTTGGACCTTAAGAAAAAGACGTTAAGGTATGCCAATGTGGAGTTGCCTTTGGACATTGGCTGTGGCCAAAATTTAAAAATCGCAAGAGTCTACATAAGTGAGCGCTGTCGAATTGAGCCCAACACCGAAGAAATTATTTGGGCTACAACAAGTGAAGACTGTGGGACAAGCTATCTGTGGTAAGTGGAACCAGATAAGAAAAACTTAAAGAAAGACCAGATTATTGGGAAGACCCTAGTAAAACCAAGAGTGGACAGCAAAATACCGGTACGAATTTTGAATCCAACAAATCAGCGGAAATGGATGCAAGAAGGTGAACTACTAGCGCATTGTGAGAAAGTTACGGCTGTTATAAATTGTGAAAATGACCAGCAGGACACAAAAGGTGCAACTTTAACTAAATCATCGGCCTTGGAAGTATGAACGAAAGAATGGACAAAGGAGTTGTCTGCCCAGAACAAAAATAAAGCAAAAAAGTTTCTGCAAAGGAGAAAATAATGGCCGAACATCAGTGGTTAAACATCGCATTGATACAGGTAATTTTCAGCCAATTCGTCAACCTCCAAGGAGGCTAGCACTCGCTAAGAGAGAAGAAGTGACGGGCCTTATAGAGGAAATGGCGCAAGAAAATGTCATTGCACCATCGGAAAGCCCGTGGAGTTCACCAGTCGTACTTGTCAAAAAAAAAGACGGAATTATGCGATTCTGTGTGGATTACAGGAAATTGAATGACGTCACCAAAAAAGACAGCTACCGATCGATGATACACTGGATACGTTATCTGGAGCAACATGGTTTTCCACCCTGGACTTACAAAGTGGATATTGGCAGGTGGAAATAGATGACAAAGACAAGGAGAAAACTGCCTTAAGTATTGGAAATGGTCTAATGGAACGAGTTCTCAAAGGACTACATTGGAGGACCTGTTTAGTATATCTCGATGACATAATTATCATGGGAAAAGATTTCGATGACCACTTGAAAAACTTGGAGGAAGTGTTTGACCGCTGGGAGGAAGCTAGACTAAAATTAAGTGCGAAAAAGTGCTCACTTTTCCAGCGTGAAGTCAAATATCTGGAACACAAGGTAACGTCAGAAGGAAAACACAGAGATGAGGATAAAATAAAAGCTGTATAAAATTGGCCACGACCATCTCATCTTCATGAGTTGCGAAGTTTTCTGAGGAATTATTGCGTAACTCGGAGAGAGTTACTGGTAGTAATGGAATGCGTAAAACACTTCCATAAGTACTTATATGGACAGCACTTTCTCCTAAGGACAGACCATGCGGCATTAAGGTGGCTACTTCAATTCAAGGATCCTGAAAGCCAAATCGCACAGACTATCGCACTTTCCCGTCGTCCATATAAAATTGAATGCGGCCATTGTTCAAGAACGGAAAATAAAGCTGGAACGATTGATGTGCGCCTTTTGAACGTTTTGCCTGAAGAAAAGTGGACAAATGAGGAGATACATCGGGACCAGCGCAGTGATACAGATTTGGCAACTATAATTAAGTATAAGGAGCTGGGTAGGAAACCGGCGTGGCAAGAAATCTCAAGTGAAAGCCAAATCTGTAAAGCTTACTGGGCGCAATGGCAAAGTTTGGAGTTGCATGATGGTTGCTGTAGTATATTACATTGTATGTAAAACCAGTATTTATGAAATACCCGTTATGCTTTAATCTCTCTCTCTTAATATGTATCATGCTATGTTAGTTATTCTTTAGTCGTATGCAATTAGTCTGTAATCTGCACTCATCTAATAAAGAACACTTGCTAAATAATACATGGCGCAGCCGATAAGCGGTGCAATGATCGAATGTGATGTACACGTGTTTTGAAAATAATGGAAATTAAAAGAAGTTTATGAGTTAAAAAGAAAAAAAAACGGAACATTCAAATGACAATTGCAATTAAAAAACAAAAAAGTGCGGAAAAGAAACTAGTAGGAAGGCCACCTAAAGTGCGTTATAGAACGATTACAAGAAAAACAATGGAATACATTCAGAAAGTAGATAAATTGTGTTTGGAAGGTTCCAATTTGGCAGAGAACTGGCGAAAATTTTACCAAAACTTCCAAATTTTTATTACTGCAGCTGAAATTGATAAAAAACCCGATCTAGTTAAAATCGCGGTTTTTCTTAACGCAATTGGTCCAGCGGCAGTTGAAATTCATAACTCATTCCACTTGGAGGAAGAAAAAGCGCAAAAATACGATGAAGTAGTAAAGTCGTTTGAAGAGTTTTGTAAACCGAAACAAAATGTAGTGTAAGAGAGTTTCAAATTTTATAAGCGAAACCAAGAAGAGGGCGAACCATTCGACAATTTTCTAATGGATATCAAGAAGCTGGTACGAAATTGCAATTTTGCTGACGAGAAGAGAATGTTACGTGACCGAATAGTTCTGGGTACAATAGACAAGGCATTGCAGAAACGTCTACTTGAAGCGGACAAACTGAATTTGGCGAAAACCATAGATATGGCACGAGCAGCTGAGGTCTCAAGCACACAAATAAAACACTTACAGGATGGGCCAGGAATGAATAAGCAGTTAAATTCTATAACTGGTAACAAAAATAATAATTATGTAGATAAAAATAGTAATTTTAGAAAGGTGAACTGTATACGGAAAAATTATAACACGTGGTCCAACAACAAAATAGGAGATCAAAGAGAAAGAAGTGATAGAGGAAAAGATAAAAAATTAGACAGGTTATGTAAGTTTTGCTTGCAGAAACACGAGCCGAGAAAGTGTCCGGCATGGAAAGCTAAATTTAGAAAATGTGGTGGTTTTAATCATTTTGCCATTGCATGTAGATCTACAAGAAATGTTCATGAACTGAAACTGAATAGCGATATAAAAAATAATGAATGGTATATTGATATGATAGAGACAAAGGAACTTTTTAATAAATCATGGTTTGTATTAATTAAAATTTGCGAAAAATGTGTAAAATTTAAGCTTGATACAGGAGCAGATACGAATGTTTTGCCTTGGAAGTTCATTTCCGATAAAAAAGATTTACCATTAACAAATTGCGATACAAAAATTCAAGCATATGGAGGTACAGTATTGCATGTATTAGGTACAGTGACACTAGATAGTACGGTCAAAAATTTAATCAGGGATATAGAATTTATTGTCACTAAGGAAGGCAATATACCAATTTTAGGCATTGATGCATGTGTTGTGCTCAATCTAGTAAAAAGAGTTGATGAAATTAAAAAGAAATTAATCACAAAAGACCATTTTGTTGAAATTAATAGAGATTTATTTCAGGGGTTAGGAAGCTTTCCACAGAAGTTTTCAATAAACATAAAGGATAATGCGACACCAACTGCCAAACCGGCTAGAAGAATTCCAATAGCTATCAAAGATCAAGTTTTGTGTGAGTTGAATAGATTGACTGAGTTAGGAATAATTGAAAAGGTGAGTTCTGCCTCTGAATGGATTTCCAATACAGTGTTTGTAGAAAAACCTAATAAGCAAATTAGAGTGTGTATTGATCCAAAAGAGCTGAACCAAGCTATTAAACTATTGCACCATCCAATACCTACGTTTGAAGAAATAACGCCAAAATTAACTAACAAATCATTTTTTTCCGTTTTAGATTTGAAAGATGGTTACTACCAAATAGAACTAGATGAAAAATCTAGTAAAATTTGCACTTTCAGTACACCTTTTGGGTGTTACAAATTTAAGAGATTGCCATTTGGTATCTCAACTGCCCCAGAGGCTTTTCAAAAATTGATTGAAGAAAATTTGAAGGGGATACCAGGGACTATAGCCTATATGGATATTCTAATAGCTGCAAGTTCCGAAGAGGAACATTATAAGATTTTAGAACAAGTTTTAGAAAGAGCGAGGAAAATAAATTTAAAATTTAATGCTGACAAGGTTCAATATAAAGTAGAGGAAGCAAAGTTTCTAGGAAATATAATATCCAAAGATGGAATAAGAAGTGATCCTGATCGAATAAGTGCAATTTCTTGTATTGAGTCACCTAAAAATAAAAAGGAACTTCAAAAGATTTTAGAAATGGTGAATTATATTCGAAATTTTGTTCCAAGCCTTGCGGAGCTGTCACATCCGTTAAGAAATCTTTTAAAGAAAGAAAATGTTTTCAAATGGGAAACGGCTCATACACAGTGCTTAGAAAATATTAAAAAAGAAATATCGAACGCTCTTATTCTCGAACTTTCGATCAAACGAAAGACATATTAATTCAAGCGGATGCATCAAAGCACGGCGTAGGAGCGTGTCTGATGCAAAATTTAGAGCCTGTAATGTTTGCATCGAGAAGTCTTTCCGAAACAGAGCAGCGTTATTCTCAAATTGAAAAGGAACTTTTGGCCATCGTTTTAGCGTGCCAAAAGTTTCACATGTTTATATACGGTAGGCAAATTCAAGTGGTCACTGATCACAAACCGCTACTAGGAATTTTTAAAAAAGAAATAGGTAGTATACCAAATTCACGGCTTCAACGAATGTGACTTAGATTGTGGAAATATATATTAGATGTGAAACACTCTCCAGGAAAGGAGAGCATGCAAAACTGTATAAAAAGAAATAATAGTAGAAACCAAAGACATTACAACAGAAATTAAATGCATCGCGATTCGTTCAAAAAAAAGCAAAAAATTTGGATAAAAAATTACAACAATAATGTTTGGAAAAAGGGCACAGTTAAGGCAAAGCATTCTACTCCTCGATCGTATTGGGTATCAAGTGAGGATACTCCTGATGTAAGGCGAAATTCATATTTTTTGCGTCCAAGAATATAACAAATAGATTAAGGGCCGTTTTCTCAATGTCCGGTTAAATTTGTTCTTAACCGTACGATTGCTAACCATACGACAAATGAAATCAATGAATTCGTTTTCACAAAGTGCTGATTAACTTACCAGACGTTTGCTCATCGATTGTGAATTTTTCGATGTCAAAAAGACAATTTCAAATAAATTAAATCAAAATAAAAAATAAAAATATTTCATAAATTTCACAAAAAAATAGAAGACTTGAAATATTTTTAATTCTAACGAATTTATTTGAATCTTTTGTATAGGAACATTTAGCTATTGGAATTGTCTTCCAAGTGTTATGCATTTTGTTCCAACTGACTTTAATGTTCGCTGAAAAATTAGGTTTTTATAAAACAAGAAGACTGGGGCGGCCGCAATTTGATGCCTTAAGGGGTATGGTATAGGTATGTAGTTAATAAATATTTTTTTTCTTGGACAAGATTATACTTAACTTTAATGAGGAAAATAATGAAATTAACAAACTTACGGAAAATATTTTAGCACAACTTAAAATGAATGATGAACAACAATTGTAGGCCCTTGTGGGTTCAACTCCTTTAAATGCAACGTTTAATATTTTTTCAATTAACTTAATGGTTACATCAAATATCGGACGCATTTGTCAGGACACCTCAGTAGTGTCTCATAAAAGATATTGATTAACAGTTTGGATTTTTTTACCTGTGTTTATATTCACCTATACGGAGGAAGTAATTTAGAAGTTGGCCACATTTAATTTCGAATTATTATTAACACAAAAACTTATATAGAAAATCCATCGATCGGTTCTTTGACTATATGGTTTTTCTTCTATAAAGGATTTCCAAAGTCAACGTCTAATTTGAGTTTCTTTCAATTTTTACATCAAAAATTGGATGTTTATGAAAACCGAATAACGTCGCTGTGAGATTTTTTCCAAGCCCACGTCTCTATAAAAGGATTCGTTGAATCAATTTAAAATGTAAATGCTCTACTATCATTGATTCAAAATATGTTTTTCGTATTTCATATGAAAGCTCGTAACCCCTTAATTTTATGACAATTTTTAATTTTCATTTAAAATAAAAATATTTTTTGTGAATTGTTCTTCTGATTAGAAACTAACCGGAACAGCATCTTGCCGTTAACTTAATCAGAACTTGACAAACTGATTACTACTAACCAGATATTGAAAAAACGATTTCCTTTCTAACTGCTGGTTAAAGTTCTGATTAGTGATTAACCGGACATTGAGAAAACGGTCCTAAGAGTTCAAATAAAATACCAAATTTATGTAAAGTAAAATAATATTAAGTTTAATTTTTGTGTAGTTATATTTGCTAATATGATTACATATTTACATAACAATGAAAAGACATTTAAATTTTGGAATTTATCAAGATGAACTATTGTAACTGATAACAAGCTTTATGAAATAATTTTGAAGTTAATTAAAAAAAAAAACATGTATCATACATACGTATATTTTTACGAGTATTTTTGTATTTTAGATTTAGTATAAATAAAAGAAAATGTATATACATGAACTTATATTTAAAAAAAAAAGAAAAGAGAGAAATTCAAAGAAAAGAAGCAAAAGAGAATTGAATTAAAAGTATATGTAAGTCACTATAAAAAAAAAACATTTTGTGAGAAATAATAAATTAAAAGGGGGAGATGTAGTATATGACATTGTATGTAAAACCAGTATTTATGAAATACCCGTTATGCTTTAACCTCTCTCTCTTAATATGTATCATGCTATGTTAGTTATTCTTTAGTCGTAAGCAATTAGTCTGTAATCTGCACTCATATAATAAAGAACACTTGCCAATTAATACAGTTGCCTATATCGAATCTGGGAAAGCGAGGATGGTAAAATTCGCTCAAAACTGCTGGTTATTCCTTAGGCAAAATTTAAGGAAATAATCGAGGATTATCACAATGGATCGAGTGGTGGACATCTGGTATAACAAAAACCACAGAGAAAATAAAGAAACGGTTTTACTGGGTAGGATGCCACAAAACAGTTGCTGCCTGGATCCGCCGTTGTGACCAATGCGCAATTTCTAAAGGACCAAGGCGACGAACTCGCGGGAAAATACATCAGTATAACGTTGGAGCTCCCTTTGAGAGGATAGCCATGGATATAGCTGGACCTTTTCCAATCAGCAATGCAGGAAATAAATACATCCTTGTAGTAATTGATTACTTCAGTAAGTGGCCAGAAGTATATCCCATTCACAATCAAGAAGCAAAAACAGTGGCAGATATTTTCATCAAAAATTGGATTTGTCGATATGGAGCTCCACTTGAGTTGCATTCCGCCCAAGGACGAAATTTTGAGGTGGCACTTTTTAAGGAGGTCTGTAACATGCTTGGAATACAGAAGACACGTACCACAGCATTGCTTCCACAGTTCGATGGCATGGTCGAAAGATTCAACCGTACTCTAGAGGAGCATCTAAAAAAGGTTGTCGACAAAGGACAAAAAGATTGGGATGAGCGTCTACCAATGTTTCTAATGGCTTATCGTTCGTCGATACACGATACCACTACAGTTACGCCAGCAAAAGCCATTTTTGGTACGGACTTAAGGCTTCCAGCAGAATTGAAGTACGGAGTAAGCGTTCTCCCAGAAACAACCCATGCTGACGATTACATGTCGCGAAAAAGAGAAGAACTGGCTGATATACACGATCTTATCAGGAGACGTACTCAATTTGCTAGCGACAAGATTAAAGCTCGGTATGACCTGCGAGCAAATACTGAAGGGTTCAAAGAAGGTCGGTTAGTGCTGCTTCACAACCCACAACGAAAACGGGGTTTTTCTCCTAAATTACAGACTCATTGGGAGGGGCTTTACCGGATCATCACAAAGATTAACGATGTTGTGTATCGAATCCAAAAATATCCCGGTAACAAAGGTAAATTAAAAGTGGTACACATTGAAAGACTAATGCAATATCCTCAATCAATGCAGTAACAGGTGCAAATGAAACAGTTAGTTGAAATTTCATGAGTTGGAGCAGATCAGAAAATTCTATTTTACCGCATGTAGGAATTAAGAAAAATAGAAAAGAGAGTAAGAAAAAGCTTTTCGATTTCAAGCAAAGTTGTTGCTTGTTCCCTCGATGCAGGAACAGGAAAACGAACTAGTGACAAATTTTTTCTAATGTGTGTATAGAATGGATACATTTAAAAGTAGTCGGTACCATACTCATGTTCGAAATATACTAAGTAATATACTAGTGTAATTAAAATCTTGGGCAACTGCCTAAAACGGGGTACAGACTATCTATCGTATAATGTTCGTCAGTGAAAACTTCATCAGTTTTGAATGACTGTTGGTAGCGGTCAAGCTATCATTCATGTCCGAAGTTCAAACTGTCAGTATATAGCTATAAAATTTGAGTAGTAAACATGAAAAATAAGAAAATTTAATTGTTGCGCTTGCTGAAAAAACAATAAACATTAAAAGAGGAGCAAATGGGTACAGTGATGGGTTACCGCGAGAAAGGAATATTCACATGCGAATATTTAAAAAAAAAAAATAAGCAACTCTGAGCCTACAGACCTCAAAAACTATTTCAGGATGTCAATTGAGAACTATAACACTGTGGAACAATTTCGAACTTTTTTTAAAACACATTAGAAATCCAAAAAATTCTTAAAGTAGACGTTAAAAAAAAATATCCGTTTTTCGTGGTTTTTCTCCAGCACGTCACATTTTTTTTTAATCGATTTTTGAACTTTTTTATCCACTGTAAATGAAAAAACCTAAAATACCGCATCCTTACATCTGAGGTGCATCATGTGTTCAGCAAACTTATACAGGATATTGCGGGAAATATTTTTGTATAAGACTTTGACCCTGTTTAACCCACACATGTGGGTCATTTTTGCCCTTTTCTTAAAAAGGTACAAAAATAACACCCAAAACGGAAATATTGAGTCAGTATGTACTAGAGAAATATTTGCCATAAAATTTCACTACTAGTTTCTAAATACATAATGGTCGAAATTTGAGCCCGAAGCCAAAAAAAATCGTTAAAATCAATTAGGACTTTTCACATTGCATATTAATTACATCCCTGACGCGCTTACCTTAAGTTTTAAGAATTTTGCGCCTTTGGCAACCCTTAGTGAAATTTTTTGTAGGATATTTTTGCAAAATTTTTTAACCCATTGTGGCTCAGTTTTAAAAAAAGGAGTCAAAAAGACCCATAAAAACAGGATATAATAGGTTAATGTATTCTAGGAAAATGTTCCTTGTGTGATTTCGTTATGATCTTTTGAGAAAGAGTTTTGTCCAAAATGAAGTTTTAGAGTTTTACAGTGGGGTGAAATTCGGAAAATATTTATTGTTAGAAGTGCTTACTGATTTTAACGATTTTTTTGCTTTCGGGATAAAATTTTGCTTTTTTAGTTTTTAGCAACTAGTAGTGACATTGAATAGCAAATATTTCTGTAGTACATACTGACTCAATATTCCCTTGTTTTAGGTGTAAGTTTTGTACCTTTTTAAGAAAAGGGCAAAATTTACCGACATGTGGAGGTTGTGCAGGGTTAAAATTTTCTACAAAAATATTCCCCGCAATATCTTGCATAAGTTTGCATGGTGCACCTCAAATGTAAGGATCATATAGTTAAATTCATCGATTTAACACAAGAATGCGGTATTTTTGTTTTTTTCATGTTCAGTGGAAAAAAAAACTTCAAAAATCGATTAAAAAAAAATATGACGTGCTGGGGAAAAACCACGAGACACGGGTATTTTTTTAACGTCTACTTTAAGAATTTTTTGGATTTCCTCATGTGTTTTTTTTTTTTTTTTTTGTATCGAACGGTGTAATTATTCTTTTAAAAAATCAATTCCAGCACACTATCAGTCAAAAACAAATATGGCCGCTGACTGTCATTCAACCACAAAAATTTTTGTGGTTGGCTGATGACTAACTTGAAATTGAGCAAAACTGACGAACATGTTCTAATTTTTTTAATTACTTTTTTTTGCAACTTTATTATTTTCGAACAGTGAAATGTCAAACTTTGTAAATAAAATGTTCGCTTGTGCAAAAATATAGCAAAACATATTTTTGATTTTTTATTTAATTGAACTTTTAGTCATATATTTGCAAAGATCGATTTACATATAAATCTATCAATGCATTTTTCTAACACATAATTATGACAAATCAAGGAACGGATTAAAAACACGGCTATAGTGACATATGTTTCGTCTTTCGCCACAAAGACTCATCAGACTATTTTTGTTGTAATTATAATTATATTTATTTTACTAAATTAATTATAATTGAAAAATTGCAAGTTTGAAAACTTTTTGTGTTTTTGGTCTGGGCGGGAGACGAACCAAGGATCTCCAGGTTGGTAGCAGAAGTCGTTACCACTGCACCAGCCTTGCCCGGCTGCGAAGCCGACTTTTTGCCAGTTTTATTTGTGTGTTAATACGTATTGATATATCATAATTGTTGTTTTTTTTTTTTTGTGTTATTTATTGATATTTGGTGTAGTTGTTCCTTTGGAACAAATTCAATTCCGATTGCAGGTGTTTCCACCTTATCAGGGCGTGTTCTCCCAAATAACTTTAAGAATTTTTTAAGTGTGTTACTTAATGACATTTTATATTGAAAATTGATTTTTTATTTAATTGAACTTTTAGTCATATATTTGCAAAGATGGATTTACATATAAATCTATCAATGCATTTTTCTAACACATAATTATGACAAATCAAAGAACGGAACGTGCAGTGGTAACGACTTCTGCTACCAACCTGGAGATCCTTGGTTCGTCTCCCGCCCAGACCAAAAACACAAAAAGTTTTCAAACTTGCAATTTTTCAATTATAATTAATTTAGTAAAATAAATATAATTATAATTACAACAAAAATAGTCTGATGAGTCTTTGTGGCGAAAGACGAAACATATGTCACTATAGCCGTGTTTTTAATCCGTTCCTTGATTTGTCATAATTATGTGTTAGAAAAATGCATTGATAGATTTATATGTAAATCGATCTTTGCAAATATATGACTAAAAGTTCAATTAAATAAAAAATCAATTTTCAATATAAAATGTCATTAAGTAACACACTTAAAAAATTCTTAAAAACATATTTTTATAACGTCGTTCAATGTTGTATGCTGTTTAGTTTAGACGCTGTCAGAAAACTTTTTGTGAACATTGTGTACATAAGTTTAGGAAGCCTAACTGTCTCAGATTTTTACTTTAACACATTATTGTTTTTGGTTTTGTTTTATTACATATAATGTAAAATATATGTCAAAAAGTTGCGAGTACTTGCTTTATATTCGGTTACGTGCAGATTTAGCAAGAAAAAATATGCGTCACTATAAACTTTTGTTTGAAAAATGTCAAATTTATTTAAAAAATAATTTAAATAAAAAACAAATATCAATTCAGTTCAACTCCAACAAAACGGTAAATTAAAAGAACAACAACAGCAGCCACTACCAATCCTGAGTGATGTGACTGATATTGATTTAGACCTCCAAAGCGACATCGAGGCTATCTCAAAACTAAAAGAGAAAGCAGCTACAACGAACGACTTTGCAGCATTAAAAAATCCCATGTTGGCCCAAATGACGACAGCTTCTACAAATAAGCCAGCTAACAGCAACATTATCAAACAACAAGTCACCAAGCAACAACTCAAAAAGAAGGACTTGCCACCTCCGTTAGTTGCATATAATGTAAGTCAAAAAGTCCTGTCCGATAAAATTCTGTTGGAGTTAAAGCATAAAAATTACTCCTTCAACATAATTAATAGAAATGTCACCCACGTTAATACTTTAACGATGGCTGACTATAATAACGTTAAAAATATTTTTAAGAAAATGGAGACTAATTTTTATACTTTTACTCTGGCAGAAGTAAAACCGTACTCTCTAGTTATAAATAAGCTTGCCCCTACCTTTGAAAAAAAAGAAATTGTGGGATACCTTAACGGTTTAAATTTTAATATTCAAGTTGTAGGCCTTTCCAAACTTGGCGACCATAAGTGGTTGATCCAACTTAGTAAGGATTCTAACCTTAAAGAGTTTAGGGTCATTAGGTATATTTTAAACTGCGAAATTTTCGAAGAGGTAAAGTCAAAACTACCTTTTCAATGCAAAAATTGCCATTGTAATTCTTATATAGATCTTTTCCTCACTTCTCCTTTTGTCAGTATTGAATACCATCAAAACTTCACAAACTGCCTTAGGACCTTAGAGTATGAGTCAGACCATTTAGGTGTTGAGTTAGTCTTAGTAACTTGTGACATAGAAAAAAGTCCGCCTCGAGAATTTTTCAATTACAATAAAATGAATGTT
The DNA here is from genome assembly GCA_951812925.1 of Calliopum simillimum. Lineage (NCBI taxonomy): Eukaryota > Metazoa > Arthropoda > Insecta > Diptera > Lauxaniidae > Calliopum > Calliopum simillimum. The sequence goes on along the minus strand of OX638370.1, from coordinate 55,971,549 downwards.
AAAGATTTCAACTATTCACTTCAAAGAAATCTACCCACACATACTCTTCCTGTAGATAGAAACGTAAGCAAGTTAGAAATAGACACTTGCATACAAGGGCTAAATGAATGTTTTGAACTAGCAATAGCATGTTCCGTTCCAAAGGTCAAAGTTAGGAATATAGGTCTTATTGATCTTCTCCTGAATATATTGGACTTCATTAAACAAAAGAAAAGGCTACGTAGGATAGAAAATAGATGTGTAGATCTTCGATCCTCAACGGAAAAAAAACACTCAAAGCAATAGTTAGAAACTTAGATAAAATTATTTCAGACCTCATAAAAATTCATGAGGAAAATCACTGGGCAAAAGTTTGTAGGGACATTAAAATAAACCACAAGACATACAAAAAATCAAGGGTATGTGGGATCTGCCTTATTTATAGGACGCCTAGGGCAACGTTCAGGTAGAAAATTTTTATAAAATAAATTTATTAGCGGATAAATTTGAAGAAATTAACAGCATAAATTCAAGTTTAGGTTGTCCAAACTTTGCGAGGCAGGTCACTAGCGAAATTTCTGATTTAGGTTAATGTGAACCCACCATAAGGTTTAATAGTGAACTAACAGCAGATGGGGAGTCCTTAGTGAGTAGGTTAGATCCTGAATCTTTTGAAAATTACCTAAAGTTAGTTAAGCCCACTGAAATAGCTATAATTCTTAAGAGAAAAAATAATAAAAGGAGCTCAGGTGAAGATAATATTTCCAATTTTCTCTTGATATGTTGTCTGGAAATTTTTAGCGACTCTTTTCAACCATACTTTAAGTATAGGTTATTTTCCCACTTCTTGGAAATGTGCAAAGGTTATTCCCATTCTTAAACCAAACACAGATCCAAAAGTGCCTAAAAATGATAGACCAATTTCATTATTGTCCAATGTTAGTAAGCTATATGAAGGTTTTATCTTTGATAAACTCAAAAATCATATAGCGGAAGACAATATTCTTAAAGACTTTCAGTTTGGTTTCAGACCCTCTCACTCCACTAGCCATGCACTGACTCTTCTTTCTGACTTTGTCACAACAAACCTAAATAAGCGGCGTGCAACAATTTCTGTAGCCCTTGACACAGCCTAGATAGAGGGGATAGTGTACAAAATGTAAAGAAAATTTAGTTTTGACAAGCATCTTTGCAAAAAAGTGTTAGATTACCTCACAGATAGGTCCTTCTTTGTACACTTTAATAATGAAAATTCTATTTGTAAGCCAATCACTGCAGGGGTACCACAGGGCTCAATTTTAGGACCAATCCTATATAATATACTTTTGGCAGACATTCCCAACTCTGACTCAGATATATTAAACCTAATTTATGCAGACGACATTATGCTTCTAAGTTCAAATGCTAGGGCCTCAACGGCAAATCTTAAAATGAATGACCACCTAGAGATTCTTAATAGCTTCTTTAGAAAATAGAAACTAAGGTTGAACATAGAAAAGTGTGAAAGCACAATTTTCAATGGCCTCAAGAAGGACATATATCCTAATGCTAGGCAATTTATCCCTGATATATACATACATGAAGATTCTATAAGGTATACCGAAAAAATTAAGTATTTGGGTGTTATTTTTGATAGGAAATTTACTTTTAAAACTCATATAGATTACACCTTAACGAAAGCCAAAAAAATATTCTATTGCTACTCGAACCTGTTTCGCAGAGCAAAACATCTCAAACATGAGATAAGGTTAAATTGCTATAAGCAAATTATTAGGCCCATTTAAGGTTATGCGTTCCATATTTGGTTTGTGTTTAAACCTTCGATAGCCAGCGGAATAAAAACATAATAATTATCGTGGAAAAAGGAACTTTGTCCAAAAAACCACAATTATTCTCAGCACACAAAAAGCACAATAAAAAACACAACTTTACTTCACAATAGCTCAAACAATACTGATACATTATACAAATATGAAAATACATTTTGTTGATTCTCTGAGAAAAACTCGTATACAGGGTGTATACGATACAGTGCCCGCAAAAACCAGCAGGTTTTTTAATAATGATGCCCATCTCATATAATTTGCTCAGATGGCTCATCTGCAGTTTCGACAGATAAAACACAAATTTTCTGAACGGGTCGCTTCAATCGATTTGTTGGCGTTTGCATCACAACTGATAGGATAGGTTTACAGATCTTTCCCAGAGACGATTGTGCTGGGGGAAATACTTCGCTCTTGATGCTTAAGTGATAATACACTTCTCGCCCTTGACACTTCTCACATTCCATTTTCAGCTCTTTATTCGCACCAACAAAAGATGTACCACTATCGCTGCAAATTCGGTCACAACGCTTTCGTCTGCAAATAAAACGCTCATAGCAAGCAATAAAAGATAAAGAAGTTAAATCTGTCATAGTGGTAATGTACACTACTCGTGTCTTTAAAGAAGCAACATTAGCTACTATAGTTACTTAAAGTCAACCATATTATTCAATTTTTGAAAATATATCAAAATGAAATTAAATATAAATACAAATTTTAAAGTTAACAAAATCAAAGTTCTTAAGGTATAAAAACATTCAATTAAATGTGAGAACATTATATATAATGGACCCAACATTTACTCCCCTCCAGTATTGAATAGAGATTATTTAAATTAAACATACCGAATAAATTATTAATTCAAATTGAAAGTAACTTTCTTATTAAGGGAGTAAGTAGTCAGGTAGAAGTAGCGTTTTTGCGAAACAATTTTTTTTCATATAAATTTTAATTCAACATTTTTGATATTTTTATATGTTATTGTACATATTTTTAAGTAGCAAAAAAAAAAATTTTCAATTTTCGTTGACTTCCGCACGGCGAGCCTTAACCAAAATAAAGTTTTATTGCAACCACGGAAAATTCGGCGTATGCAGGATTATTCTACTTAAAAACACTAATTAATAACTGTAAATAAAAGTTTCGTACCTGATCGTCTGAAGAAGATATTGCGGATCCGGTGAAGATATGGGCGACCGGAAATAGGCCGGTTTTGATGTGGTACCCACGATTTCTCGATTTCAGATCATCTGAAACACAAAAAACAAATTGCATTTTAAAGTACATGTGAATGGCTATCTTGGGTACTAGAACTGGAAAAAAATATTGATAAATAAAGAAGTAGTGCAATTTTCAATTTTTTTGGTCTTTTTCAACCTCGTTTTTTTTTAATAATATTGTTAAATATTTATTGACAGTATTGATTCTAGTACCCAAGATAGCCAAATCTATTACAAACATTTAAAAAAAAAATTGAAGTAAATCGGTACAGTAGATCAGCCGGAATCGTGGGTACCAGTTCAAAAAACACTGTTCTGAGAAAAACGCGTTTAAAGATTTCACAACAAATTATCAATATTATCGACACAATAATACATATTATAATTATTTCTTCAAAACCTGAGTATTGTACTTTATGTTTTTTGGTGCAATTATAAGTGCACGAGTCGGAAAGTAATAGGACTTTTGCAAAACGCGTGTTTTTACGACAGAAGAGCACGATTCGACAACAAATGTACAATAGTTTTTAAACTAGTTTTTAAAGTATAAACTAGTTTTTAATTACTTTCCGATAACATCTGAGGGAAAAGAAGGTTTCTACATTATTCTTGAGGGTTTAAAGTATTCGAAACGGGAAAAAACTACCTGACTACTCCCTTAAGTTTCAATGTGCTTTGTATTGTGTTGTCGTTGTTTACGTGTGCAGGTTTTAAGTTGTCTATTCAAATGATTTGTGTGGAATTGCCTCTTTGAATTTTAAAAGTATGTTTGTTTTTGGATATAACTTTATATGGTCCTTCAAATTGTGCTTGCATTCCAGAGGTTCGGTTAAGTTTGATAAAGACATATTCGCAAGAATGCTAATCTTTTGGTATAATTGATTTACATGATGAGTGATGTACAACTTTTGAGCGAACTGGTGAAAAATAGTTCTTAAGTTTTTGTAAACAATCAATTGGTGAAGATGCTTTGTCGTTAGAAACAATGAATTCTCCAGGAATACGAATTGGTTGTCCATATATCAGTTCAGCTGAGGAAGTTTATAAATCTTCTTTTACAGCACTTCGCAAACCAAGTAATACTTATGGTAAAACTTCAGTCCAGTCAGGTGAATTGCCTGAAGAAACTAGTGAAGTTTTAAGTTGACGATGAAAACGTTCAACCACGCCATTTGACTGAGGATGTTATGCAGACGTGTGAATTTTGTGTATGCCAAGAATTTTTGTAAGTTCATTAAAAATTTTTGAAGTAAATTGACTTCCTTGGTCAACAGTAATTTTTAATGGAATACGAAATCGTGAAATATAATTTTGAATAAATGTGTTTACTATTATGTTGGTTGATATATCTTTAATAGGGTAAGCTTCAGGCCACCGTGTGTATAATTATTTAAAACCGCTTGAAATTGGTAAAGGACCTACAATATCCATATGGATATGTTCAAATCTACCCGATGGTATATCAATTTTTTGAACAGGTTGTTTTGTATAAATATTTATCTTTGATTTTTGACAATTGAGGAGTGGCCGTACCAAAGGGCCTAAGTACCATTTCGAGGCAAAAGTAGTGTCATTATATGAAACGGGTGAAATTTTTTTAGAAGTTAAAAAAATTGTTTTCTATTTTCACTAAAAATTTACTTGATTGTGTGAAATTCATGTCATTATGTTGAAAAAATTATAGCAGTCAAATAACCGACTATGAAGCACACAAAAAGTATGACATTACTTCTGCCTCGAAATGGTACTTAGGCCCTTTGGTACGGCCACTCCTCAATTAATACAGCTTTTCGTCCATTCGTTAATGTCGCGACGCATATTAGGCCAATAGTATTTATTTTGAATTAATCGTCTTGTTGGACGAACCCCGGGATGAGATAGATTATGAATTTTACTAAATACAATTTTTCTAATTGATATTGGGATATATGGTCTAGGATTTTTGCTGGATATATCGCACCAAATTTTCAAATTATGTATTGGAACTGTAATTTATTTAAGATTTGTATTTGAATTAGTATTATTAATTATTGATTTTAGATTTTCTTCAGATTGTTGTTCCGAATACAAAGTTTGAAAATTGATATCTTGTGTGGAAATTGCATCAATTTCAGGAATTCTTGATAATGTATCTGCAACAATATTCTCTTTACCAGATACATTCCTAATATCATAAGTATATTGCGCTATATATTCTAAGTGTCTTATTTGTCGAGGTGATCTTTCTGTTTTCGAGTTGAGGGCATAAGTCAAAGGTTTATGGTCTGTAAACACTATGAAAGATCTACCTTCAAGATAATGTTTGAAGTGTTTAATTGATTTATAAATGGCAAATAGCTCTTTATCAAAGGTTGAATAATTGCTTTCAGTTTTGCTGAGTTTTTTTGAAAAATATTGTAGGCAATGTGTATATAAATGTAGCATAAGTTCATGTATATAAGTAAACGTAGCATAATTAAGTTATTGATTTGTATAATTTGCCTTTAGATATCGATTTTCCGATAATCGATATTTATGTCGGTCGGTCTCTAATTTTTGTAAATATTTGTATAATTGTAAATAATCGTTCTGTCTCAGTTTTATACGTGGCTTTAGGCTACACTAGTTGATATATATTTGTCTCGCTCTGACAATGAAAAGAATGTGAAAAGAATAAAAAGAGTCAGTCTTGAACCGACGGTTAAGATAAAAAGTCGTTTTTTACTTGATTAAAGTTCAAAACCTCCGCGCTAACCCTGAATAAAAAAAAATAAAATTGAATATTTGTGCAAGTGACTATTCTGCAAGCGAATTGCGTGCTTGGTGCCAAAAAAATTGGTTTGCCATCACATGGAACCAAAAATTCTATGGCGGCAAGGATAAATGATGTGAGTCTCATTTACATGAAGATGATAATTTGATTGATATTGGCGCATCAGATGAGGAAAATTCTTGTGCAAAAAGTGACGCTAACTTGGTTGCAAAGCAACAACAAGATGCAAATAAAAATTCTTGTACAAAAGGCGACGCCAACTTGGCAGCAAAGCAACAACAAAATATAAATGAAGCGACGAGCAACAACAACATACAAACGAAACGACAAACGACAAGCTTTGTGAATTCACAAATGAAACGGCGACTGGTCAGCAACAACAGCAAAATTCGAAACTACAAACGAAACGGTCAAAAAAGAATTACGTGCACTAACGATAGTTCAACAACGAAATATGTGCGCGAATGAGACGACAGCAGAACACGACGAAAATGTTAAAGCAACAAACGAAAGACAGCGCGTTCAACGTAAAGAAGAAGGAATTTTTCAAACGACATATGAAATTATAACCGCTGAATATATGCAAAGAGAGATAAAACTCGTAAAGAAAGAGTTGGAGTTACTGCGATTAGAAAAAAAATTGATGTCTAAGGTGAATGAAGGAATGGTTGAATCGAAATGTACGAAGAAAGAAGATGACATTCCTTTCAATACGTTGAAAGAGTTCATCCCAGATTTCGATGGTGAGACAAATGTAGATGCGTGGCTTGCTCATCTCGCAGGGTTAAGAATGTCATTTGAACTAAATGAGAACAAAATTAATGCTATTGTGTTCGGCATATTAAAGGGAAAGGCACAGTTGTGGTTGTTTTCTAAAACCCAGCTTGCAAATGAACCAGTTGATAATATTTTGACATCGATGAAAAATTTTTTTGCCTCAAAAGAAAGCAGTGTTTCTTTACGCCAAAAGTTCGAAGCACGCAAGTGGCGTACTGGGGAATCATTTTTGCAATATTTTAGCGAGAAGTTGATTCTTGCCGGCAATATTTACATGCCGGAAAACGAATTAATTGATTACATCATTCACGGTATACCGGATCGTCAGCTGCAAATAAGTGCAAGTATGCAGCGTTTCAAGCATAGTGGTGAATTGTTGTCAGCGTTCGCTAATATTGATTTGCGACCGCAACGTGAATTTCCGATAACACGAGTCAGGGGTAATACTGATACAAAAGGTGAAAAACAGTCATTTAGGTGCTACAACTGCAACTGTATAGGACATATCGCAGCTGAATGCCGAAAACCAAAGCGGGAAGCTGGTTCGTGTTTTGCTTGTGGTAATATGGGTCATCTTGCTTCGGAATGCCGTTTTAACAAAAAGAAAACCGCTGCTGATTTTAAAACCTGCGACTATGTAAGGTATTTAAGTATTTCATTAGAAAGTAATATTAAAGTTTCACTTTATTTAGAATGCCTCATAGACTCTGGAAGTCCAATAAGCTGCATCAAAAAATCATTTGTTCCGGACAATATAATTTTGAGTGCGGTCTCTAATATAACTTACTATGGTTTAAATAAAAGTGAATTAAAAGTATATGGAAAAACTTTAAGTTCAATAAAAATTTTTGATAAAATCATACAGCTTGAATTATTGGTTGTCTGTAATGAGTCTATGAGGAATTCGGTTATATTAGGTAGAGATTTTTTAAGCATGAGCAATGCAAAAATTATATGGCAAGATAATGAGTGTGATAGCAATGTTATAAAAGAAAACATAGAAGAAAACAATTTTGAGAAAAAAATGTTAGCTATCAATTTTGATGGAAATGTAAAATTCAAATTCAACCGGTATTGATTTTACAGTTAAAGACAATGCGATAGAAAACTTAGAAGAAAAAGACAATTTTGAAGAAAAAATGTTTGATGGCAATATAAAGGAATATACAACAGGTGTAGATCTTGCAATTAAAGAAAATATTTTGTTTGAAAAATTGTTTAATGATCATTACATATTAAGGGATCGACCAAGTGAACCGGGTTTGAAGTGCGCAATGAAGCTGACGATCAATAATCAGAAACCTTTCAGCTGTAATCCAAGACGTCTTTCTTATTCGGAAAAAAATGAATTACAAAAAATTTTGGATGATCATTTAGCTAAAGGGTATATTCAACCAATCCAATCAGAATTCGTGCCACCAATCGTTTTAGTAAAAAAAAAAACAGGTGAACTTAGAATGTGTATAGATTTTAGGAAATTGAACAAAGCTACTGCAAGAGATAACTATCCAATACCTTTGATTGACGACTTGTTAGACAGACTTGCAAATAAAAAATTGTTTACGAAGCTTGACCTAAAAAATGGATTTTTCCATGTGAATATGCACGAAGAGTCAGTTAAGTATATACATAGTACCTCTTTTACAACACCATTAGGTCAATTCGAATTTTTAAGGATGCCGTTTGGTTTGAGGAACGCTCTTTCGACTTTTCAAAGGTTTATTAATACGATTTTCGCAGACATGGTTAAAGAAGAGAAAGTTATTATCTACTTAGACGATATAATGATTGCGACTAAGAATTTTGACAAACATTTAGAAATTTTAACAGAAGTTTTTGACAAACTAGTCGAAAATAAACTAGAACTTAGACTTGATAAATGCGAATTTTTACAAAAAAGTGTCAAATATCTTGTGTATTTAATTACAGGTGACGGTATTAAAGCAGATGAAAAGGGGTTAGAGGCGATAAAAAATTTTCCAATTCCGACAAAATCTAGTGAGATGCATAGTTTTTTAGGGCTTTGCTCTCATTTTCGCAGATTAATTCAGAATTTTTCAACTATTGCAAAGCCACTTTACGACCTTATAAGAAAAGACAAAAAATTTGTTTTTGGGCAAGAAGAATTGAAAGTTTTTGAGAACCTTAAAAGTAAGTTAGTAGATGATACAGATACTGAAAGATGATACAGATACAGAAAGATGATACAGAGCTACATTGCGACGCAAGTTAAATAGGATTTGGCTCAATCCTGTTACAAAGAAAGAGTGATGGAAAGTTACACCCAATTTTTTATTTTTCTAAACGTACTACCGATGTTGAGTCAAGATATCACAGCTTTGAGCTCGAAGCTTTAGCTATTATTTATTCTTTGAAACGTTTCCGTGTTTATTTGCAAGGAAAACATTTCAAAATAGTGACTGACTGCAACTCACTTACAATGACTTTAAATAAAAAGGATGTTAATCCCAGGATTGCCCGGTGGGCCCTGGAATTACGACTATGCACTTGAGCATAGGGCAGGTGTGAGAATGCAACATGTTGATGCGTTAAGTAGAAGCACAAACATAATGATAGTTGACACAACTTCTTTTGAGGAAAATCTTGTTATATGCCAAGGAAGAGACGGAACTGTAGTAGAATTAAAGTCCATGTTGGAAAATACTGAACATAACCTTTATGAAATGCGTAATGGAATTGTTTACAGAAAAAAAAAATGGTACACTTATGTTTTACGTACCAAAAGACATGGAGACTCACGTACTTTTTAAATATCATAACGATCTAGGTCACATTGGTGCGGACAAAGTAGTGGAAGTAATTTTAAAAACCTATTGGTTTCCAAACTTAAGAGAAAAAGTCAAGCAACATATAAAAAATTGTCTTAAGTGTATCGTATTTTCTTCAAAGAGCGGTGAACAAGAAGGTTTCCTGCACAGCATTCCTAAAAGTGATACCTCTTTTGAGCTAATACATATCGATCATTTTGGTCCAATAGAAGTTAAAGGTAATACAAAAAAACATATTTTGGTTATAGTCGATGCGTGCACAAAGTTTGTTAGGCTATATTCGGCGAAAAGTACAAAAACTAAAGAAGCAATTATTGCACTTAAAGATTATTTCAGATCGTATAGCAGGCCAAAGTGTATAGTTTCAGATCGTGGTACTTGCTTTATGGCTAATGAATTTTCAGATTTCCTAAAAACTCAAAACATTCAACACATAAAAATTGCTACTGGATCCCCTCAAGCCAATGGCCAGGTTGAACGTATAAATCGAAGTTTGGGGATTATGTTGTCATAAAAAATTTCGATAGTCACACGGGAGTTTCTAAAAAATTAATCCCCATAAAGTAAAGAAGATACTGGGTAAAGTAAAGAAGATACTGGGTAACGATAGATATCTAGTAGAGAATGTCGACGGATACCAGCAGTCCAGGGTTCCTTATAAGGGTATTTTTTCAAAATTTAAAAAAATGGCGGAGATATGGGACTTTGAAATTTTTAGGTTAGTTTTTTTTGAGAAGCTATAACTTCGGTTGCATATATCCAATTTTCAATTTTATAGTGTTAAATAATTTGTCTTAAAACAGGCTTTGAAATAAAAACTAGCAAATATTTTTTTTTTTATATAGTTTACACTGAAAAAAAAAAAATTTAAATTGAGTTTCCCAAAATACGTCCTCTTTAATATTTTTTATTTTTCTTTTAAAAAAAGCTACAAGTGTAACTTACCAGTCCTCCAAAAATTGGAGTGGGCCTGCCAGTGGTTCTCCAGAAAAACAATAAAATGTAGCTTTTGCCGCAATTTTTTAGTACAATTTTTTTGAATTTGAAATTTTTAATTAAACGTTTATTTGAATTTGAAAAAAGTGCGTTTGTACTTATATTAGTACTATACAAGCAAAAAAACAGTCAATAAACTATTTTCAACATTTGAAAATTTTTTTTAATAAAAATTTTAAATTAAAAAAATGTACTGAAAAATTGGGGAAGATGCTACATTTTATTGTTTTTCTGGAGAACCACTGGCAGGCCCACTCCAATTTTCGGAGGACTGGTAAGTTACACTTGTAGCTCTTTTTACAAGAAAAATAAAAAATATTAAAAAGGACGTATTTTGGGAAACTCAATTTAAATTTTTTTTTTCAGTGTAAGCTATATATAAAAAAAAAAAATGTTTGCAAGTTTTTATTTTAAAGTCCGTTTTAAGACAAATCATTTAGCACCATAAAATTGAAAATTGGATAAATGCAACCGAAGTTATAGCTTCTCAAAAAAAACTAACCTAAAAATTTCAAAGTCCCATATCTCCGCCATTTTTTTAAATTTTGAAAAAATATTTGGTAGTAACTTTTCCACTATGCAACTATTGCTTATGCCAATTTATAGCCAAATCGGATGCCATGATCAAATTTCTTGATCGTTTACACATGGTTTGTACCTAATGTGAAATGTACAATAAAAATTTGCAATTTTTTTTTTTTTTTATTATTATTTTGTTATTGTTTTTGTTTATTTCTTAATTTTATTTTTAAATTTACAATTTACTAGGATCAGGAGATCCTAAACGTCAGGATGGCCGAATTATAGGCAATGTGTATATAAATGTAGCATAAGTTCATGTATATAAACGTAGCATAATTAAGTTATTGATTTGTATAATTTGCCTTTAGATATCGATTTTCCGATAGTCGATATTTATGTCGGTCGGTCTCTAATTTTTGTAAATATTTGTATAATTTTTGGATATTCGGGCTTTAAGGTCAATTTTTAAATTAAAAACTTTGTTTTAAATTTTTAATTTTTAGATTTTTATTCCAATATTTCGATTGCCATTGGCAATCATCCTTAGGGACTATAAAATATAATACAAAACATTGATTACAAAAACTTAAATACACAATTATAAACATTTTTACTTACAATGTAAAAAGTAAAAATCAAATTAAAAACATTAAACACTTGTAAACAACAGCAACTGAACAAAACAAAAAACTGCTAACAACATTAGACGACAAAAAGGTTTTAAAAATATTGCACTTTGAATTGAAAATAAATAATCAAAAAAATATTGCACTATTTCATTCGCCCTATGGTTGTCTAATGATCAGCTGAGCTTTGTTATGTTTCTGTTATCTCTAGTCTCCTATGTTTTTGCGCTTTTTTTCTCTTTTTCTTCTCTATTGTCATTATCAGTTTTGTAATTGAGTCGTTGTTGTGTAGGTGTATTAAGTATGTGTATCATTTCGAGTGTAAGTCTCCGCGCGTAATTTTTTTCTTCGTGTAATATTCTAACGTCGTCAAAGTTTGGTGAGTGTCCAGTTAGAGTACAGTGGGCTGAAAGTGCCGTTTTTTGCTCTAAAGGTTTATTTTGTAACTTATGGTCCGATTTATGTCCTGAAATTCTTGTCTTCAATTTTGTCATTGTTGTTCCAACATATACTTTATTGCATATGTTGGATCCGTCTTTAGGGCCTTTGCACGAGATTTGGTAAACCAAATTCGCTTTGTCATTTTTGTCAAGTTTAGATTTTGTATTGCTGAATAGTTTGTTCAATGTGTTTGTTGTTTTGAAGGCTACTGTGTATTTGTTTTTATCATAGACGTCAGATTTTTTGAACTTTTCAGAAAAAGATGGTAAATACGTTTTGATTTATATATCTTGGGTAATTCGTCCACTGGTTTTTCTTTATTTCTTTTTTTCTTAAAATTTTTTAGAAGTTTTTTTGCGGTCCAAATAAGAAAATCATTCTTGTCAAGTATTTTCAATATTTTTGTCTCATTGTCAGTATGGAAATCTTTGTCGCTAATGCTGAGTACTCGTCTAATAAAGTTTGTAGCTGTATTCAAGATAATTTGTTTAGGATGTTTTGAATTGAAGTTAATTATTCGTCCGCTTGCCATTGGTTTCTGATACCAGTCAACTTTTATTTTGTTATCCTTTCTTATCACAAGAGCGTCTAAATAAGGTATTTGTCCATTTGTTTCTTTCTCTATCGTAAATTTTATTCGTCTATGAAAAGTGTTAAGTTTGTTTAGTGTTTCTTCTACTTCGGTATTTTTAATAATCGCAAACAGGTCATCTACATATTTAGTCAAAAAACGTGGTTTTGTGTCAAGTTCTTCTAATGTCTTGTCAAGTAGCTCTTTCATGACAATGTCAGCAACAATTGGCGATGCAGGGGATCCCATCGGCATTCCTCTAAGCTGTGCATATATTTTGTCATTATTTTTAAAATACCTATTTTCTTTAATACAAAATCTTAAGATGTCCATAAATAATTCTTTTGTCATTTTTGTATATGTTTCAATAATATTCCACTTTTTTTTATAACATTAAGGGCAAAATCTACAGGAATACTTGGAAAAAGTGCTACCACGTCAAAAGATACTAATATTTCGTCGTCAAAAATGTCGTTACCCTTTAGTCTGTTCTTAAATTCAACCGCGTCCCTAACATTATATTTTGAGTCCTTTGTCAAATTCTTAAGAATAATAACTACATACTGACATAAATTATAAGACGGAGCGTTTACAGATGAACATATAGGTCGCAATGGGGTATCCTCTTTATGTATTTTCGGCATACATAAATCGGACCATAAGTTACAAAATAAACCTTTAGAGCAAAAAACGGCACTTGCAGCCCACTGTACTCTAACTGGACACTCACCAAACTTTGATGACGTTAGAATATTACACGAAGAAAAAAATTACGCGCGGAGACTTACACTCGAAATGATACACATACTTAATACACCTACACAACAACGACTCAATTACAAAACTGATACTGACAACTGCGCTCACATATACAGACATTTACAGCCATATCATGTAAGACAAAAACTTTTTTTTCGTTTCGTCTGAGAAAGGTTTCATATCGTCTAAAACGAAAGTTAGTGCTGTTTATTCATATTTTTTATAAAACGGAACATAACGTAACTGTCTATTTGTTACGTTGCAGAGTGTATCCTATAAAACGATTTTTCTGTCAAATTACGTTGAAAACTGAAATTTTGAAACGACAAAAATTTTTTGTCGTTTGGTTAAAAATAATAAAAAAAAATTTTAAATTTAGGAAAATCGCATTTCCATTTATCGCACATTTGAAGAGACTAATCCCAAAATTGCGTAGAATCAAGCTGAAATAAATAAATATTAATCAGCGGCTGGTTGTAGCTTAACTCGTGCTTTTTTAATAAGGACTGCCCCGGAAAAATTTGTCCCTTTGTTTTTCATTAACAAAAAAATACGTGATGAATTTTGTTTAAATTTTGTTTTTTTATTTATTAGTAAGTAGTATAACAAACATAAATAACTTTACACTATTAACAAATATTTATTTAATATAAAAATATTTTACTTTTTTCTTAAGACCCTTCATTAAGTATTGTACAGTTGTTTCGTCGACAGTACCGTACGACCTTCGCCACTTATTTTTGAAATCTTTTAAATTTTTTGCAGTGTTTTTACTCTTCTGAAGATCTGATTTCATTAGAGCCCAATATCTCTCAATAGGTCGAAGCTGTGGGCAGTTAAGTGGATTCGCATTTTTAGGTACAAAATTTACATTATTGCTTTTGTACCATTTTATGGTGGCTCTAGAGTAGTGAGAGGTTGCTAAATCAGGCCAGAACATTACAGTACCTTCGTGCTCACGAATAAATGGCTAAAAACTTTTTTCAGAGCATTCATCAATATAAATTTTTGAGTTAATTGTGCCCAGTGTTACAAAAAAAAATGCTCCTCAGACCGCAGGTGCAAGCCAAACCATATACTGCTTGGGAAATTTTGTAATTTTCTTCTCTTTAAATTTGCTCTGTATCTGTCCCTCCTCCAAACAGGTTTAAAATTCGTGTCTTGTTAGCTGTTTAAAATCTGCCTTAACGTATGTTTCATCGTCCATTATGCAGCAGTCAAATTAAGTCAGGTAACCGACATATAACTTTCGAGCTCGCTTTTGAGCCTCTAACTGCTTTTCATCGGAACGGTTTGGTACTTTTTGAGCTCTGTAGGTTCTTAGCATAAGTTTTTTCTATAGTTTGTTTATAGAAAATTTTGAGGTTCCTGCTCTGGCAGCCATATCTCGTTTTGAAGTGTTGGGATTCTGATTAAAAAGGCGCTTCACTTTTTTCACCAATTGTGGGTCTATACTGGCTTTTCTACCTAAACTCTTTTTCCGCGTAATAAGTTGACCCTTTCTTTAATTCGAAATAACCCTTTGAACAGTGATTTTTGATGCACCTGTTTTTTTAGCTATGGCTGAATATTTTAATTCTCGTTTGTGCATGCAAGTGTACAAAATGAGTTTGCTCCTTTTTGCTTGATTGCTAGATATCGTTATCGTCAGAAGTTTGTTTGCCAAGTGTTATATATTTTTTTAATCGTCATGTTATATAGAAAATATAGCACCAATATTTCGACCTGCACGGTCATCAGGTAAATCATAATCTTAAGGAATAAAAGGGTCAAATTTTTCTGGGGCAGTCCTTATTTGGTCCACAGTATATTATTGGTGTAACATTATATCAAGAATTTTACTTAGGAATTTCATAAAATCTAAGAATGTTAATCTACCTCGATGGATCAATGGAAGAATTTTATATTTCCTAGAAACTCTAATGCGAGTTAGCTGGGAATCTGCATTTCCGAACCAATTCAATCATTATATGGACTATATTTTAGGTTTTTTTCGAGAAAACACAGTCCTTTCCATGTACCATGAAGAATGTGTCATCAGTTTGAAAACTTATTTTTCTAATAAAAAGTACCAGAAGCTAGATAAAAGGTATATTTCTCACAGGCCTAGTCAAAACCGCACTCTCAAAGATGTGTGACTGAAATCCTATACGTAAGCAGACCATGCAGTAAGCAACAAACAAGCTCAGCTAAATCAGCACGAAAGGCTTGCATCTGTATTAGCATTAGTAAAGACATCCTCATTAGCTAGAAAGACATCTATAGTATTTTACGGAGGTTGAGGGTTTTTTATATAATACTAACCTTACTTACTCCTTAGATAGGCATATTGTGCTGAGAATATAATGCTTTGATCAAAGTTCTCCTTTAGAAGATGGTATAGTATCAGTTTTAAAGTTATTTCAAGAAATGATGAACGTAAAATGGGCCGAAAGTTATTTGCAAATGTATGCGCGGATTTACCAGCTTTTGTTACAAAACCACTTTGGCTTGCCTATATATGGGTTCGATAAAGGCTTGCTCTCGACAACTTTTGCATTTTAGGCAAGAAATAACCTTATGCAGTGACGTAGCGACCATTTCAAAAGCCCAGGGCGAACTTCATATGACCCAAATGTCCACTTTACTGCTTCATGGATGGTTTTCAAGTTTTTAGGCAAACTTAAAGATAGGAAAACATGATAGTTTTGAATTTTTTCTTATGGAAATATCATATTTTGCCATGTTCTCACAGATTTCAAAATTTATTTTTATGTTAAATAAAATAAAAAAAGTCACAATATTTATTTTTGTTAATCAAAATGACATTAACTGTCAAAGAGCTTCATGAAACATAGCCACTTAAGTAAACGAAGACGTAAACTACGTAACGTTTTATGCGCTACCAAATAAGTTTTCGTTCGTCTTGCTTTCGTTTGCTGAAAAACGAACGTTAACGCATTAGATGATAGGGCTGTTAATAGAGAAGAAAAAGAGAAAAAAAGCGCAAAAACATAGGAGACTAGGGATAACAGAAACATAACAAAGCTCAGCTGATCATTAGACAACCATAGGGCGAATGAAATAGTGCAATATTTTTTTGATTATTTATTTTCAATTCAAAGTGCAATATTTTTTAAACCTTTTTGTCGTCTAATGTTGTTAGCAGTTTTTTGTTTTCTTCAGTTGCTGTGGTTTACAAGTGTTTAATGTTTTTAATTTGATTTTTACATTGTAAGTAAAAATGTTTATAATTGTGTATTTAAGTTTTTGTAATCAATGTTTTGTATTATATTTTATAGTCCCTGAGGATGATTGCCAATGGCAATCAAAATATTGGATTAAAAATCTAAAAATTAAAAATTTAAAACAAAGTTTTTAATTTAAAAATTGACCTTAAAGCCCGAATATCCAAAAATTTTACAATTAAAAAGGTCACAAAATCAACTTTATTATATATACGGAGGGCACGCCGAAATATTAGCACCAATATGATGCTGTATAAAAATCTTAAAGAAAAATATAACACAAACATAAACACAATTATAAATAAACACAAGAAAAAAAAGCAGAAACAAAGCAAAAATTTCAGCCGCAATTAAGTTTTTACTGGCTTGTAGAAAACATGGAGTTATTCCGAATTTTATTGAAGGCTTGACTAAAAACACAAAAAATATCTTTAAAATCAACGCAAGAGTCCCGCCAAAAATTAATAAAACAATCACAAAAATAATACGGACGTTTGAAACAAAAATACTAAATCAGCTGATACGTCATAAACACACTATGTTAATGCAAAATGAAAAAGAAATGACAAAAACAACAACAACTATTCGACAATTGATGAGCAAAGACGACGCAGAACAACTTCTAACGAGTGAGAATTTCTTACAAGGAAAAGAGTTGGAAAAGATTGAACAAATACATCGAAACAAATTGACCAGAATCTTACAAAAACAAAAACAACAACAAACGCTTATATTTAACAACAACAACACTGAGTGGTTCATCAACAAGACTAATACAGAAATACCAAAAGAAATACAACACATACTATCATTGCGGCCCAAGTTTGCAGTACCTATCTCGACACAAAAATTCCCAGTATTTGATCTAATATCACAAGGAGAGGATTTCGTACACACACACACGGAGAGACAACAGCAAGAAAATGCTCGGGTGAGATTGACCTCACTTATTGGTAATCACATTAGATAAGTTCCACGAAATGACAGCGACAAGTATATTATTGACACAGTGGGGAAAAGACAACAATTTCTCAGACAAAATAAAAACGTTTTAATATTAAATTCAGACAAAGGAAACAACACGGTTGCGATGGACAAGGAAGATTATGACAAGAAGATGCGATTTATATTAAGAGATATAGCAACGTATAAAATAGTAAGAACTGACCCTACAACAACGCTTCAACTGAAAAATAATAAACTGGTGGAAAAACTATTTAATCATTCAGTCATAGGAAAACAGGAAAAGAATAAGATGTCAACAAATATTGCAACAGCACCAAGGATCTACGGCCTGCCGAAAATACATAAAGAGGATACCCCATTGCGACCTATATGTTCATCTGTAAACGCTCCGTCTTATAATTTATGTCAGTACTAGCCTTCTTTGCCCGCTCCGCTAGGCATGTTTGTTTTGTTTTTTGATTCCCAATAGCTTAGAAGGTATACAGGGATAAACATTTGATTTACGCCACTGCCACGTCACCAATAAAATTTTAGGTATTTTGAGAAAGTTAATTTCATTTCAAACCATCCCAAAAATTGGCAATGGCATAGCTGGAGTGTCCCAGGAAACCATCAGTTAAGGCTTGTTGATAGTTTGCCTTGGATGTTTTTCCTGTAGTACATCTAGATATTCTTCGTTTTGACTATAAAGCCTTCGGGTGACCTTCGGGAAGCATCGGGTATTCCAAAAACTATCAGTTAAAGTTTGTTGATAGTTCACCGTAGATTTTTTCCCTCTCGTATACCTAGATATTCTTCGTTTTGACTATGAAGCCCTCGGGTGACCTTCGGCAAACTTCAGGTTTTCCAAAAAACTATCAGTTAAAGTTTGTTGATAGTTCACCGTAGATTTTTTCCCTCTCGTGTATCAAGATATTCTTCGTTTTGATTATGAAGCCTTTGGGTGGTCTTTGGGTGGTCTTCGGGAACCATCGGGTGTTCCAAAAAACTATCAATTGAAGTTTGTTGATGGTTCACCATAGATTTTTTCCCTCTCGTATACCTAGATATTCTTCGTTTTGACTATGAAGCCCTCGGGTGACCTTCGGCAAATTTCGGGTGTTCCAAAAAACTTTCAGTTACTTGTTGAAAGCTTGCCATAGATATTTTTCCTCTCGTATACCTAGATATTCTTCGTTTTGACTATTAAGCCTTCGGGTAGTCTTCGGAAAACTTCGTGTATAGCATAAAAACATTCCCATACCTAATATATACTCATTTCCAAATTTTCAGCTCAATTGGACGAATGGTTTCTGAGTGATAATGCTTCAGACAGACACACAGTCATTTTTATATATATAGATAGATAGATGCAGTTAATATTCTTAAGAATTTGACAAAGGACTCAAAATATAATGTTAGGGACGCGGTTGATTTTAAGAACAGACTAAAGGGTAACGACATTTTTGACGACGAAATATTAGTATCTTTTGACGTGGTAGCACTTTTTCCAAGTATTTCTGTAGATTTTGCCCTTAATGTTATAAAAAAAAAGTGGAATATTATTGAAACATATACAAAAATGACAAAAGAATTATTTATGGACATCTTAAGATTTTGTATTAAAGAAAATAGATATTTTAAATATAATGACAAAATATATGTACAGCTTAGAGGAATGCCGATGGGATCCCCTGCATCGCCAATTGTTGCTGACATTGTCATGGAAGAGCTACTTGACAAGACATTAGAAGAACTTGACACAAAACCACGTTTTTAAACTAAATATGTAGATGACCTGTTTGCGATTATTAAAAATACCGAAGTAGAAAAAACACTAAACAAACTTAACACTTTTCATAGACGAATAAAATTTACGATAGAGAAAGAAACAAATGGACAAATACCTTATTTAGACGCTCTTGTGATAAGAAAGGATAACAAAATAAAAGTTGACTGGTATCAGAAACCAATGGCAAGCGGACGAATAATTAACTTCAATTCAAAACATCCTAAACAAATTATCTTGAATACAGCTACAAACTTTATTAGACGAGTACTCAGCATTAGCAACAAAGATTTCCATACTGACAATGAGACAAAAATATTGAAAATACTTGACAAGAATGATTTTCCTATTTGGACCGCAAAAAACTTCTAAAAAATTTTAAGAAAAAAAGAAATAAAGAAAAACCAGTGGACGAATTACCCAAGATATATAAATCAAAACGTATTAACCATCTTTTTCTGAAAAGTTCAAAAAATCTGACGTCTATGATAAAAACAAATACACAGTAGCCTTCAAAACAACAAACACATTGAACAAACTATTCAGCAATACAAAATCTAAACTTGACAAAAATGACAAAGCGAATTTGGTTTACCAAATCTCGTGCAAAGGCCCTAAAGACGGATCCAACATATGCAATAATGTATATGTTGGAACAACAATGACAAAATTGAAGACAAGAATTTCAGGACATAAATCGGACCATAAGTTACAAAATAAACCTTTAGAGCAAAAAACGGCACTTGCAGCCCACTGTACTCTAACTGGACACTCACCAAACTTTGACGACGTTAGAATATTACACGAAGAAAAAAATTACGCGCGGAGACTTACACTCGAAATGATACACATACTTAATAATCCTACACAACAACGACTCAATTACAAAACTGATACTGACAACTGCGCTCACATATACAGACATTTAATAGAGAAGAAAAAGAGAAAAAAAGCGCAAAAACATAGGAGACTAGGGATAACAGAAACATAACAAAGCTCAGCTGATCATTAGACATCCATAGGGCGAATGAAATAGTGCAATATTTTTTTGATTATTTATTTTCAATTCAAAGTGCAATATTTTTAAAACCTTTTTGTCGTCTAATGTTGTTAGCAGTTTTTTGTTTTGTTCAGTTGCTGTGGTTTACAAGTGTTTAATGTTTTTAATTTGATTTTTACTTTTTACATTGTAAGTAAAAATGTTTATAATTGTGTATTTAAGTTTTTGTAATCAATGTTTTGTATTATATTTTATAGTCCCTGAGGATGATTGCCAATGGCAATCGAAATATTGGAATAAAAATCTAAAAATTAAAAATTTAAAACAAAGTTTTTAATTTAAAAATTGACCTTAAAGCCCGAATATCCAAAAATTTTACAATTAAAAAGGTCACAAAATCAACTTTATTATTTGTATAATTGTAAATTATCGTTCTGTCTCAGTTTTATACGTAGCTTTAGGCTACACAAGTTGATATATGTTTGTCTCGCTCTGACAATGAAAAGAATGTAAAAGGAATGTGAAAAGAATAAAAAGAGTCAGTCTTGAACGGACGGTTAAGATAAAAAGTCGTTTTTTACTTGTTTAAAGTTTATTTGTTTCCGTTACTACAATATGCTAAAGGTTTGTTTATATTGTTTACAGCCTGTTGTAAAACAGAACCAATAGCAACATAAGATGCAACTACGTAACGATTAAGTTGAACATTTTTATTGAAGTGAGTTAAAAGTGTGTTTTCAATAAACATTTTTTTAACTTTTTCGAATGTACTTGTAGCATTTTCAGTCCAAACAAGTTCTTTATTTTTTGTTTTATTTGCTAAAGCAATAATATCATGAAGAGGAGTTATTTCTTTAGCCAAATTTGGAATGAATTTATGGTAATAATTTACCATTCCAACGAATTTTTGTAACTTCTTAAGAGTTCTTGGTTTATCAAATTCATTTATAGTCTTAATACGATCTTTTGATGGTTTAATTCCTTTATTTGAAATTCGTATACTTAGAAAATCGATAACTGGTACTCCAAATATACATACATTTAGAAGGTTTAATATTTAAACCATAGAAGTCTAGTCTTTTAAATAAAGTTTGAAGGTGTATTAAATGTTGATTTTCGTTTTCACTTGCAACTAAAATATCATCTACGTAAGCTATTGCAAAATCAAGACTATGGAGAACTTCATTCACAAAGCGTTGGAATGTTTGAGCACTATTGCGTAATCCAAATGGCATACGGACGAGCTCATACATTCCAAAAGGAGTCGTAATAGCAATTTTGTGAATGTCATCGGGATCCATCGGTATTTGATGATACGCTCGCACTAAGTCTAATTTAGAAAATATAGTTCTGTTTTTAAATCAATGCTTATGTCGTGAATATGCGGTAATGGGTATCTGTCAGGCATAGTGCTACAGTTTAATCTCCTATAGTCACCACAAGGTCTCCAGTTATTTGGGTCTTTCTTTGGTACCAAATGAAGTGGAGAAGCGACAAAGAAATTCGATGGCCTACATATACCTGTTTTGATGAGGTATTCAAATTCAGTTTTGGCCACTTTTAGTTTAATTGGGTCCAAACGTCTTGGTTTTGAAAATGGTAAAATACCTGTAGTCTCAATTTTATGAACAGTATTGTGTTTACTGATTTATTGTACTCAGGTTCACTAGTCAAAGAAGGAAATTTATCAAGAATTTTTGAAAATTTACTTTCTATTACATTAATTTTAAGTGAATAAATATCAGAATGACCTGAAATACCACAAGTTTTTAATTTGGTTGTGGAATCAATTATCATTTTATTTTTAATATCTACCATTATCCCAAATTTATCTAAGAAATTAACTCCAATTATGGGAGTTGAAACTTCGGCTAAAATGAAGGGGAATTCAAAATCTCTTCGAAGGCCAAGATCAACTTTGAATAGCTTGTATCCAGAAGTATGAATAGTTGAGCCATTAGCTGCAGTTAAAATAGTGTCAGAATTTTTCTTAAAATTTTTGAATTTGGAAATTGGTACAACAGATACTGATGCACCAGTATCTATTAAAAAATTTAAGTCATTTAATTTATCGTAAATAAAAAGGCGGCTTATTTGTTTGTAGTTTGATCCGTCACTAGCCACTGTCATGATGTATTTTGTTAGTTTAAATTTAAAGATGTGTTACTTGAAGAGAAATTGCATGGTTTTATACATTTGTATGCATTATTTCCAAATTTTGAGTGATAAAAACAAAAACTATTATTTGTGTTAGAATTTTGTTTATTAATTTGTCGCGTGTTATTTGAATAGTCTCTTCTTGATCCATTAAGTGATCGATCTCTAGTTCTATTACGAGACTTAAGATCTGTTAATTCACGTCTGATTTCATTTATACTTTGGCAAAGTGTTGTTTCTGTCAGATTTTTCAAACACTGTTCAATAATATTGAGAGTCAACGCAGAAATTTGTTGTTTGTTGCTTACTGCAAAAATTTTATCAGCGAGTTTAATTTTTTCTTCTAAATTTTGTATATTGGAAGATGCTAAATGCATCTGTACTTGTTGTGGTAACTTAAATATCCACAATTTATAAAGAAGTTCGTGATCAATAAAAGGATTGAAACCTGCCAGAGACTGCATTTGGTGACAAAGATCTGAAGGATTACAGTCTTCTAATTTAGTATTGGAAAATAATTGTTCCAAACGACTTTCTTCGCTTATGGAAAATCTTTCACAAAGAACTTCTTTAATATGAGGGTATTTGTTATTTTCCGGAGGAGATTGAATGACATCGATAATTTTAGTCATGATCTCTTGCGGAAGAGCAATTATTTGAGTTGTCATCATTAATGTTATTTAATATAAAATGAGTCTCTGCTTGAATGAACCAAATTTCAAAACTCTCATTCCAAAAATCAGGCAATTTGTTGTTTTTGTATAACTTTGGCTTATATTCGAGTTATGTTGCGGAGGTTGAGTATGACGTGGTGAATTAAACATTGACCTTGTTGTCACCATTTAACCGCGTGAAAATATTTATATTGTATATACAATATAAATATTATGAAAGTTTAAAACTGGAGAGGAACTTACAAATAAAAAGATAAATGTAATAAAATGTTTGTTGTAAAATAAAATATTATGTAACTATTAAAATTAAATGCTTTACTTGCATACAAAAATGCTCTTCATGTGAAAATTCCTCGTTTTCAGTTTGTTTGATATAAATTTCAGGTTCTTGTAGTTTTTGCTTTGTTTTTAATTTTTGCGCGAATTTTAGTTGTTGAAGCAATGAATTGTAATTCTGTAGTTTTCTGCACAATTGGAGACTTGTGAGATGTTGTTGCTCCTTTTGTAGGTATGTTTTCAAAAGCTTGAAAATATTAGATGATAATATAATTTGATGATATTTTATAACTTCCAGGTTCGCAGGATCGCCAATATAGTTACTTAAAGTCAACCATATATTATTTTTAAATTATATTTTAAAAGGAAGGAATTTTCATAAATTTTATTTTCATTTATTCAGTACAATATTTGAATGAATTCTAAATTTCAATTTTTGAAAATATATCAAAATGAAATTAAATATAAACACAAATTTTAAAGTTAACAAAATCAAAGTTCTTGAAGTATAAAAACATTCAATTAAATGTGAGAACATTATAAATAATGGACCCCACAGCTACCTAACATTTTTTATTAAATACTACCTACTTAAACAACCATTTAAGGACAAAATTTACCATCATTATCTGAACCTGTATGTAAGAAAGGTTTACCAATTCTTACTGTATTATCTTCTTGCAATGCTCACATTAATTTTTCTCAAATTTTGCAATATATCGCGCACAAATTACATTTTGCTCCATAATCGCGTTCTCTAAAACTTTTGTCTCGCAAATTGCATCAGTACTTGCACAGCACCATACATTGTCGCTCTATGAAGATTGCCACTACTCAAAAATATGCGTACCCTTTTTAACTCTCATCGAATGCCTTATCTCATTAGGAACATCAGCCCTGCTATTCTGCTGCCCACTCTTGTTATTTAAAATGGAATTCAAGAATTCAATTGAACTCCCATGCTGCAAATGTTTCTCTTTCTCTTATCACAGGTATTCATTTCGCAAAGTCTTTCTCTTTTCTTATTTCAGCAGAACTTCAATTATTCTTTTCTCATCTCTCGAACGGCAAGCACCTGTTTCCCAATGCGCTTCGACTGTCACTCATTAGCTTTATGCCTGGCTCCATCGATAAATTTTAGCACAAATGCTAAAATATCTATAACATTCTCCAAGCTGTGCGCATTCTAAAATCTGACAGCCCAGCCGATTGCCGGGATACATCTTTGCATGTATATGATCATATTTTGATATAATGCTAAGCACATTCAATTCAGCCTACATATTTTCTGACCAGCAATTCTAAAATTAACTCCACTCTTTTGGAGCATACAAATACTTTTTATGATCGACTATCTCTTTTGAAGACAAACCTCGGCTCTATAAATTATCCGAGCTATGAATATTTGGCGTTAACATTTGGACAATCTCACTGTTGCTCATAATTTCTGATAAGGTACCTCTTGTGAATCGTACCGCAGGAAGTATTCACAACCTGCCCAGCCTATTTTCTCCAGAACTTTGGTCAGAAGTTGAACCAAAAATCTTTCGCTAAACACTCTTGTTTACGTCGAACGGAAACAGTGTGCATCCGGCATATCTGCCGGCACACGCCGCATAGCGCTGCTATCCTTTGGTAATAACGCGTAAAATCCACAAGTTTTCTTCTTCGTTCGGTGTAACTCACCCAAAAGCGCAAGTCAGCGAGCTCTTCCAGTAGTTTACAAAGTACATTTCAAAACCCAATAAAATCAACCTAAACACAACATAGAAACACAAAAAACATCAATAGACAACAATCACCAGCGAGAACATTTAGCAGAACAAATTACACATCAAGGAAACCACAGCGTTGGACAAATTTACATACCAAGATTAACCTACAAACCCATTCAATCCTATTGATAAGTATACAAAATATTGTACATTTTATTGTAAATAAAACCCTTAAATTTGATTTAGTTGTGTCCGGCTTATTTTACCCTTCACCCGTACATTTTGGTCCAGACGAGCCGTCGAGCTTGAGAAGCAGCTAGGTGGACGGACGCACAAACCCTGCAGCAAAACAGCAAGTGAAAGCATCTACTCAGATCCGAAAACCCTAACAAAAGTAATGAGTCTGGAATATAAAGTGCAAAATCTGTTTCAAAATACTCTGCAAAAAGTTAATTAATCTTTTGTGCGGTAATTTGACACATATTAGAAGAATCATTTTCGTGTTACATTTAATTTTTAACCAAAGATTGAACCACCCACCCGAACCCACAAACATTTTATTTTGCATATTTTTAAATTCACTAAATATCTGCTGACAATTTTAGCAAATAAAGTTATCAACATTTGTGCGTGCATACGTACATACATATTTGCGTACATTTGGTGGTTAATTTTGTTTTCTTTTTGCACGCCATCCACCATAATTATCTTTAACGTAATTTACTTATTTTTTTTCTATAAAATAAGTTTCGTTTTGCTTTACTTTATAAATATAATACACTCTTGTTCATATACCACCGAACTGGTAAGACGTTAATAAATCTTATAATTAGAATTGAAAATTTACACTTGGTTTTTCTTTCCATTTTTCATTGGCTCCGAATTCAATATTTTGAATTTGAGTCCTAGGTCCAAACTAAGTCGTAAATTTAAACGCTTCCTCCAAATTAGTTCCTCAACTATACAACTGAATTGGTTCATAGCGCATCCAGAAGATATTTTCGTTATTCAATCCAACATATGGTCCAATATCGAGCCGGATCAGTTCATAGAATTTCAACAAAGAAGAGGACTTAACTCAAATCCAGTTTTGTTTCTTTCCACAACGTCTTCCAAACTCAGCGAGAAAAATTACATACATTGTCCAAAGTCTACAAAACAAGTTATCAGGTGTGTACGCATTAATCCTATTTAACTTAGAGAGTGCATTCCGTCCCCGTGCTTTTTTTTGTGGTCAGTTCGCGTGTGAAAATACGTAATTTTTTGACTTATAAAAAAAAAATATTTCCGCAACAAAAAAATACAAATTTTTCATAATTAATACGTGAGTTTTTTTTATTAATGTCCCAAAAATAAAAGTGGAAAAGTTTCGCAAATTAAGAATTTCTATAAAATACAACTTATTAAAAATAATAGTGTTTAAAAATTAAAGTCAAAAACCTTGGTCAATTTCAAAGAAAACAATAAAAACAAGAAATCATTTAATTGTGTTGCTTAAAATCAAAAAAAAAAAATTGTGCAAAATAAATTTCTATATATTGACGGCATATGCATGTCGAGAAAAAGACGCCAAATCAGTACATAAAATTTGCTATATGGGTGATTCTCAGATAACTTCACTTTTTGTGTCCTCTGGCGATTTCACCTATACAGCAGGCTGTTTTTTCACAAAAAATGACGCTATTAGTTAGAAACTATGTTTTTCTAATAGAGCGGATCAATTTTACCTCCAAATAATTATTGGTCTACTGTGAAAGTTTGGAAATACACCCCAAATGTCACAAACGTGGCATGTCCTACCCCTACTTTTTTCACACAAAACGATGAAAAACGACCTAAAAACGGAAATAGAACAGAAAACAAGTTACTACACATATTAAGAAAATACTTAAGGCTACAATATTCTGAGCTCATCTGCAGTTTTAAATAAATTTTAGAGGGCACAATTTCGAATTGAAAACTGTCCCCAAGTTTTGGAAAAAAAAAATTTCTTGAAAGCATTATGCTACTACTGCATGGTACTACTGTCTCAGTCAATAGATTGCAATACATATGCATTAATTCTGATCACTATCCATCACCCAAGGGTCATCATGTCCAGACGCGTCCAAAAAGAAATCCGGTTGCGTTTTATAGGGTAGTTCATAAACAAAAACAGTTTTTTTTTAAAATTATGGTCACAAACGTGGCACTCGGCGCTCCCAGGTTGTACATTCTATTTTATGCATGAAACAATTTTTTTGTAGGATTTGCAGACATGACCCCAAATTCTTTCGGAAAAATCTTGAACTCGAAGGCGTGCTTTACAATGAGCGATAAACTACAAAAATGTCACAAACGTGGCGCATCAAAAATGTCACAAACGTGGCACTTTTTATCAGTCTGCAAAAAACATATTTCGATATAAAGTTCGAGTATACAGATGTTAAGTTGAAGGCTATTAATTATGTTTTTAATACAAAAATTTTTCTACACCATCAGAATCCTGAGTTATCCTTGCTCAAAAGTGAAAAAATCACTGTTTTGACATCTACTTAAAGCTATTGAACAAAAACAACAACAAGTAAAATAAATTTTTGTCAATGGATTCAGACAGCCAAATTTATTGTCAACAAGACATAATTTACCGTTTTTCAATTGGATTCCCAGCTTCCGAGTTATAAGCGTTTAAAGTAAGGATTCTTTCGATAACATACAAAGGATTTTTCGAGACCGAAAAGTTACAAAAAATCAAGTTTTATTATTTTTGTCAATAACATATTTAATTACAAAAATTTCGAGACCGTGCAGACCATAATCGCATGACAAATGACGGCTCTATACTTGATTTAGTGAATAAGCCTACTAAACTACTGCTTTGCAAATTAACAGAATCAAAATTTCATCTGTTCATTCACTAAATCTACAATAGAGCCTTATTTTTTCATCCGATTTTAGTCTGCAAGGGCTTAAAATTTTCGTGATAAAATATATTTTTGATAAAAATAATAAAACTTACCATTTTTGTTAATTTTTCGGTCCAGAAAATCCTTTGTGTGTTATTGAGAGGTATCCTTTTTTTAAAGGCATATAGGGTAGAAGGGGGAGGTTTCGACATGTGGGAGGCTTCATCAGTGCCAAATTTTGTGATTTCTATCCGCACTTACTCCCGCGTGTAAACCAAAAAGTCTTACTCCTAATGGTACGCAGCTATCATAAAAATTTCTCTGCGTAATTCGGCTAGGGTGCGTAGTTAGTCCTGATTTTGTATTTTTATAGCAAGTTGATGTAATATTTGCATCTTGCTTTTTGTTTGATACTCGGTTAATAGGCCATAAAATTTCCGTTTTTTTTTAGCAGATACTTAAATATATTATTACTGTTAATACTACATTTAAGGTTTGCAAAATACATAAAAGATAACTGCGAAATTTTGGAAATTTGGAAACAAGTGGATAAGGGAGGATTCGTCACGTGTAAATGGGAGGATTCGACAACTGAAATTTATGCATATGATTCAATTATTTTCCATGAATCTGATTTTTCACAAGATATGGAGTTCGGTACTTATGCCGATGTGCAAATGGATATAGAATCAGCCTGAATCATGTCTCGAACTCGTTCAAGGCTGTGACCTTCCTGGTCCGAATGATTTGCTGGATATGGCCCCGATTGAAGACGACATCCCTGATTTTCGTTCTCCCATTGTATCACCGGAAGCAATTCGTCTTTTACCATCTACATTCAAAAGGTTGAAGGTTTCAAAAAATCAAGGGAATCAAGAATTTTTATGACTGACGAAGCCTCCCCAAAAGTGGGAGGTTTCGTCATTTATTTTAACTTTGGTTTATTGGTCACATTTCCGAAAATAGCAGACATATCGATTTTTTTGTAATTTAATAAAGAAGCACACATATTCATGCATAGTCTATGTGTATTCAAAATAACATGCACAATTACATTTGGAAGATATAAGGACTTTTTTGTTAGGGTGTCGAAACCTCCCCCTTCTCCCATAACTCGGAAACTGGGAATCCAATTGAAAAACGGTAAATTATGTCTTGTTGATAATAAATTCGGCTGTCAGAATCCATTGACAAAAATTAATTTAACTTGTTGTTGTTTTTGTTAAGTAGATATCAAAACTGTGATTTTTTCACTTTTGAGCAAGGATATCTAAGGATATTGATGTAATAGAAAACTAGTAAGGGTGTAAAATTTGGCCTGGCCAAACATTAAATACCCTACACTGCAGTATTTTTAAAATTTTGCTCATATGGGAGATGCTACGCCCTCTTGTTCGAGTTCACCCAGTTTTTGTTCAGAGCTTGCATTTATAGGTTTAAATGTCTGAGTGAAAAATGTTTTCAGCATAGTGTTTTGAAGCTTTTGCTTATATAGGAGGTGCCACGCCCTCTTGTCCGAGTTCCTCTAGTTTTAGCTTAGAGCGTGCATTTATAGTCTTTAGTATTTGAGTGAAATTTGTTTGGATTATCTCAAAAAACTCTTTCCGTATGGCATTTTGAAACTTTTGCTCATATGGGAGGTGCTACGCCCCCTTGTCCGATTTCACCCAATTTTTGTTGAGAGCTTTCATTTATAGTTCTTAGTGTCTGAGTTAAATTTGGTTCGAATATCTCAAAAATCGCTTTCAGTATAGCGTTTTGAAGCTTTTGCTTACATGGGAGGTGCCACGCCCCCTTGTCCGATTTCACCAAATTTTTGTTGAGAGCTTTCATTTATAGTTCTTAGTGTCTGAGTTAAATTTGGTTCGAATATCTCAAAAATCGCTTTCAGTATAGCGTTTTGAAGCTTTTGCTTATATGGGAGGTGCCACGCCCTTTTGTCCGAGTTCGCTCAGTTTTTTCTCAGAGCTTGCGCTTACAATTTCTAGTATTTATGTGTATTTTGGTTGCATTGTCGTGAAAAATACTCCTAAAATTGCATTTTGAATAAATTTTTTGTATGGGTGGTAGGCGTGTCCGTTAACCGATTTTGCTCATTTTCAATCCCCCGAGCTATCTTTGATGACGGAGGCAGGGTACCAAATTTCATTGAATTATCTTGCTTAGTTTTCCCAAAAAGTGTATTTCCACACACATCACCCAGCCAGACACCCATCCAGCCAGCCAGCCAGACAGACGGACATGGCTATATCGACTCAGGAAGTGACGCTGATCAAGAATATATATACTTTTCTATACCTGCCACGCCTCCTTTTCTGCGTTACAAACGGAAGGACAAAGTGAATATACCCTGGGTGTAGGGTATAAAAAAATCAAGATCAGATTCGTAATTAGGAGATTCTAATCCACCATAAACGGCTATAAAAACAGAGGACAGGAAACCTTAGTTGATGTTTAGGGCGGTAGGGTATAAAAAAATGGACCACTGGAGACATGACACCTTCGCAAAATTAGTCTTGAAGTGTAAATTTGTCATTATATGCAATATATCTCTCATCAAAACGCTTCAAAACCATAATTTTTCCATACAGTAACTAAAATGTCAGAAACGTGGCAATTTGGTCACAAACGTGGCAGCAAAATTTCTTAATTTCGACCTCAAAGCCGTAAATTCACACTTGTAGTTGATCTACTTAAAAGGTGAGTTTTAAGAGTGTGTTTACACAAGATAGCATGAAGAAACTTGCAAAAATCCAAAAAAATTATCTGCCAATTTTACAACTCGAAAAAGCACAGTTATCTAAGAATCACCCATATGTATATATATACATTAAGGTGCAGCAAAATTAAAAAAAAATTAGTGCATCAAAAATTATCATAGATTAAGATCTTAAAACAAAAACTGGTCAAAACCCCCGAAAAGATGGCCCGCCCGGGGCTTGAATGAAGGTCTAAACGACAAAAATCATTGTTTTTTCGCAGTTTTTTTATTTTATCTCAAAAACCACGAAACTATTTGTAGTAATTCTTCCTAAATCTTTGAAAGGAATTAATTTTCTACATTTCTTGTTTTTTTCTCATTGCTCTACAGTGAAGTTTGCCCTATGGAAGTCCAGGAAGAAGTAAAAATTTTTTGACTCAAAAAACGGTTTTTTTTCCTATAATTCAAGATACAAGAGACACACAAAAACTTTAGAGCTCAATAAATGTAGGAAATCTGCTTTCCTATAATTTTGTTTTGAAATCTTGATTCCAAAAGTAAACGGTTTTCCGCTAGAGGCCGAAATTTGTTAAAAATAATTGTGTATCATGAAAAAGCGACCTTTTATTGTTTGGTTTTAAGATATCCCCAAAAATTTGATTAGAAACTAATAAAAAAACTAAAAGCTTCTAAACATGGCCTTTAGAATGGAAATCGGATTAAAATTGCGCGAGATATGATAATTCTTACATACTTGGTATTTTTTGTAAAGTTTTAATTTTAGGTATTTTTGTTTCACAGTGTGTTTTGCATCCACAACTTAAGATTTTTTTATGATTATTATTTTACGTTAAAGGACGATAAGCAGCGCAACTTTCAGGACCAAGAATATCAAAATTGGTTTGTAGTTTCCTTGCGAATTTCAGCGTGAGAGTTTGGATTTTTTTCCATTTTTGTCAAATACGGCTTTTTTTGAGTATGAGCGACTGTATACCCTAAATACCGTAAAAAATGTGTAATATTATATCCCAAGAACTGTAGGAAATATAATTTGCTATATTTTGCACCTGATAGTCATCTTTCCACAGCTAATAGTTTGTGCCCTAGAGGCCGATTTTTGTGATAAAAAAAAATCGAATTTTTAGAAATTTTTATTTCGAAGTGACCTTTTTATGTTTTTGCTTGCAAATTTTCCAAAAATTTTAAAAGGGCACTTAAGAAAAAGTTAAAAGCTTTCAAACATTGTCTTTAAAAAAGAAATCGGTTGAAATTTACTCAAGATATAAAAGTTATAAGAGAGTGACATAAGAGTATTTTTTTATTGTGCAGATATGATTTTTGTTTATTTTTTTGTATCACAGAGTATGTAAAAACTGTCATATCTCGCGTAAATTTCAACCGATTTCTATTCTAAAGATTACGTTTGAAAGCTTTTAAACTTATCTTAAATTTTTTACAAAAATTTTCGGAAAATTTGCAAGCAAAAATATCAAAAGGTCGCTTCGAAATAAAAATTTCTTAAAATTCGATTTTTTTATCACAAAAACCGGCCTCTGGGGCACAAACTGTTAGCTGTGGAAAGATGACTATCAGGACCAAAATATAGCAAAATATATTTCCTACAGTTTTTGAGATATAATAGTACACACTTTTTACGGTATTTAGGGTATACAGTCGCTCATACTCAAAAAAAGCCGTATTTGACAAAAATGGAAAAAAATCCAAACTCTCACGCTGAAATTCGCAATGAAACTACAAACCGATTTTGACATTCTTGGTCCTGAAAGTTGCGCTGTTTATCGTCCTTGAACGTAAAGTAATAATCATAAAAAAATCTTAAGTTGTGGATGCAAAACACACTGTGATACAAAAATACCCAAAATTAGAACTTTACAAAAAATACCAAGTATGTAAGAATTATCATATCTCGCGCAATTTTAATCCGATTTCCATTCTAAAGGCCATGTTTAGAAGCTTTTAGTTTTTTCATTAGTTTCTAATCAAATTTTTGGGTATATCTTAAAACCAAACAATAAAAGGTCGCTTTTTCATAATACAGAATTATTTTTAACAAATTTCGGCCTCTAGCGGAAAACCGTTTACTTTTGGAATCAAGATTTCAAAGCAAAACTATAGGAAAGCAGATTTCCTACATTTATTGAGCTCTAAAGTTTTTGTGTGTCTCTTTTATCTTGAATTATAGGAAAAAAACCGTTTTTTGAATCAAAAAATTTTTACTCCTTCCGGGACTTCCATAGGGCAAACTTCACTGTTGAGCAATGAGAAAAAAACAAGAAATGTAGAAAATTAATCTCTTTCAAAGATTTAGGAAGAATTACTACAAATAGTTTCGTGGTTTTTGAGATAAAACAAAAAAACTGCGAAAAAACAATGATTTTTGTCGTTTAGACCTTCATTCAAGCTCCGGGCGGGCCATCTTTTCGGGGATTTTGACCAAAACTAAGTATGCAGTCTTTGTAATAAGGCCTGCTCCTAAGATAATCTTTGATGCAACCTATAATTTTCCCATAATTTCGAAAAAGTGCTGCACCCTAATATACATAAGTTCGCCCCTTTGACTTTCAAAGTTTTAAATTGTCTTGAGTTAGACGAAAACGTACATATGTACATAGAGTAAGTCTACACTCGTTAAGCCGACTAAATGTTGCTACGTGAATTCAGTGTAGAGTTTTATTGCACTGGTGAGAGTCTCAGCTCTCAACATTTACAATTGTTGCTGTCTTAAAAGAAGTGCATCAAAGAGACAATTTTAATTTTTTCTAATTTCTTTTCGCAACATTTTTTCTTTCCATTTGATCCGAAACACACAGAACTCAGCAATATTTTTTTCGTCGTTTCATATTCTCTTTGTTTCATATCCATCACAGTGTAATTTTCATCCATTTCAGCAACAAATTTTCGAAATCCATAATTTTTGGTTTACAACATTTGAATCCAAAACCAAAAACCAAACAAACGAAACATTTTTAATTTTTTTTGAGCGAAACTTTTCTGATTAAAAATAAATCAAAACATCAATATAATTTATTATTATAAATATAAATTTAATTTATATAACGCAACGCATGTTGTTAATAGAAAGATACATACTATACATTGAGAAAATTAGCAGTAGTTCTGTCAACGCACTAAAGTAAAACAAAATTTCGATTTAAAAATTTTTAAATTTTGTATTGCTTTATGAAAATCCATTGATGGATCTTATATTCTTAATTATCTGATCCACAATTACTTCAAATAAGTAAATCATATTATTTCAACATCCATAAATTTTTTCAAATTCAAAACTTATGAAATTTGTTATTATTGGTTATCTGAGCTTTACCTGCATATGAAATTTTGAAGTTCCAATTTTTATTTTCTTCTTATACTGAATAATACGATTTGATATCCATCAAGAAAAGGCCTAATTGCTTTTCGCCTTTGCTTTACAAAATTCTACAAATTATTTATAGAGTGATAATTTCAACCAAATATTTGCTCATTTTCAAAAAAAAAAAAAAAAAGGTCGTTTATTCTTATCGGTTCGGCACTTCAATTTGGTAACTCATTCCTTCAAATCTTCCTGGTTGTAGACATAATTTCCGTCCTTTGTGATTATCTTTGCTTAGTTCATTCAAACTACAATGGAAACTCTGATGCCATACATTCAGTTGACCGACTCGCTTGTTGAATTCGAGCAAGAATTTAACAGCGTGTCAGCAGCAGCTCATTCTGTTCATTCTATCGAAGTACATCGTGAGGAAATCAAATCTATTTGGATGAACATCAAGTCAAGTTATACGAAGTGCTTACAAGAATTAACAAATGCTCAAAAAAATGACGAAAACCTGGATGTTAGCGAGGAGCTGGAGCAAATCAAAACCAAATATAACAATACATATAGTGTATATGTCCGTTGCGTTACAAAGATGGCTGATTATTGTCAGGAGCTTACATCAACATCATCTCCACCCTCAATACCAGATCGAAGAGCCAACGATGGTCATAGTCGCAGTTTTCACCTACCCCTCTGCGACACCGAAATTTTTAACGGTGATTATATTTCATGGCCTTCCTTCCGTGACATGTTCACGGCAATTTATGTCAACAATCCGAGGTTAAGTCCAGTGGAGAAACTGTTTCATCTTAACCAGAAGACACGAGGAGAAGCTCGTGATATTGTAAAAAAGTGTCCCTTGACTAACGATGGTTTTTGTATTGCGTGGAAAAATCTGAAAGACCGTTTTGAGCAAGGGTGTCAGCGTTTTCAAATCACTGAGCCAAGCGCATGCAGCGCAAAATTTTCGCTTCGCTACAACAACTTCAAATTCGGATTAAACAATCACAAAAACAATTTTTTGTTGTTTTTTCAAGCCTCGTTTACAACAATAATATTTCAACAATTTTCAAAATTTCTAAGAACTGGGACACACACAAAAAGTAGGGGTATTCACGCGTTGATGCGTAATGCTCTTGCGTCGTTGCGGAAGTGCGGTTTGCGAAAGTTTGACATTTGTAAAACATCAAACACATTGCCGAAAATTCCGCACTACTTCTGCAATTTCTCAAATGGAAATATTCACATTGAACGTTCAACCGTTGGTGCGTAAAAGACTTGCATTTTCGCAACTGCGCATCAACGCATTAATACCCATATTGTTTGTTGTTTTTGATGCGACGAAGTCGTTGTTGTTGTTTTATGTTGGTTCACGAAATTTTGACGAGCGTTCAAAAAAAAAAACAACAAAAATTATTTCTGTGAATATTGTACAGAAATATTGATGTTGTTGGTGTCGAGCCAAAATTGGCTCACTTTTGTTCTACGCTGACACCCTTGGTTTTGAGAATAAACGTGTCCTCGTTAATAGTCAACTGCGCATACTTTTCAATTTGTCCTCCGTTCCAACAGAATCTGGTGCAGCCATTAAACGACTGCAAAGGGAAATAAACAGCTGCATTTCTGCTCTCCAATTGTACAATGTTAATATTGACAATTGGGATTCAATTTTCATTTATTTATGTTCAACTAAGCTCCCTGAAGCAACAGTATCACTTTGGGAGCAATCACTTTCTAGAAAAACTGAGATTCCAAATTGGAAAAACTTAGACAGCTTTCTTACTAGCCGGTATCAAACGCTTGAAACCGTTTTCGATATCAAAGGTTCAGTTTTTCCAAATATTTCTAAAAGCAAAGTTAGTCCTTCAAATTCTCGAAATCAAAATAAAAAGGTCAATTCATACGCTACTAATGTATCTTCTCCACTATGTAAAATGTGCATTAACGAAAAGCACACTATTCGGCTTTGTAGTCGCTTTCTAGCTCTAAGTCCTATCGAAAGAGCTGCAAAGATTGAACTTTTTGGACTTTGCCTTAATTGTTTCTCCGGTTCTCAATCCATAAAAGACTGCAAAAGCAAACACAATTGCTTTACGTGCAAAGGACGTCATCATACGCTATTGCACCATGATTCATCTCATTCAGATCCAATGCTTCCATCCACAAACCAAACTGTTCCTGATTTAAGTTCTCGTCCAAGCACTTCTGGCCTTCAACGTTCGCATGCACTACAAATACAGTCCGCTCAAAATTTCAATGAAAACATTCAATCATGCTTTACGACGAATGCCAAAAGTGTTTTATTGGGAACAGCTATGGTTTCTATACGACATCTTGGGGTTTCTTATCAAGCTCGTGCGCTGATAGATTCAGGTTCAGAAGGCAAGTTTATTTGCGAAAAATTATTTAGGCTGCTAAAGCTTCCTTACAATGAAACATCGGCTCAGATTTCAGGCTTGAATAATGCTGTTTCTGCTCAGGTTCATAAGATGTGTTCACTAATCCTATCGTCTCCAATGAATGAAAGTTTTTCAATTGAAGCAAAAGCCTTAGGAAACTTGCCTTCGCATTCTCTGGATCCATCAATGCGAGCAAAACTTCCAAAAATTCCATTTGCTGATCCGAAATTTTTCTGTAGTTCCAATATCGATATTCTCATTGGAGCAGATATCTTTTCTAATATTATTTTGGATGGCATCAAGAGAAACGTTTATGGTACACTCACTGCTCAGGAAACCATTTTTGGATGGATACTGACAGGTCCAGTTCCAAAAAAATCTCTTGCTTCACTTTCCACAATTGTTTCATTTTTCAACGAAGTGTCTTTAGACAAAGAAATTTCTCGTTTTTGGGAGGTAGAGGATCTTCCACAAAAACAATTCTTTTCACAATCAGACCGTTTTTGCGAAGAAAATTTGAAAGAAACCACTAAGCGCAGCACAGACGGTCGATACATTGTTACGCTACCTTTCAAAGATGAGTTTTCAAACACTCTTAATCTTGGTCAATCGCGTTCTATTGCCAACGCACAGTTCGTGCGAAACGAATTTAGATTGTGCAAAAATCCAGAGCTCAAGGCACAGTACGATGAAGTAGTGCGTGAGTATCTTGACCTTGAACACATGCAATTAGTTTCTCCTCCTAAATTCGAAAATTGTCCTATGCATTTTATTTGCCGCATCACGCAATAATAAAGCCAGAAAGGACAACAACAAAAGTTCGCGTAGTTTTCAACGCTTCTAGTAGGTCTTCTAATGGCAAAAGCCTTAACGATTTGCTACATACAGGTCCTACTCTCCAAACCGATTTGACCCATCTATCACTAAAATGGCGTTTTTATCGTTATGTTCTGAATGGAGATATTCAAAAAATGTATCGTCAAATTCTCATTGACCCTACTCAAACACGATTCCAAAGAATTCTTTTTAGGCAATCTCCTGAAGACGAAATCCAAGATTACGAACTCAAAACGGTGACATTTGGTGTCAATTGTGCTCCGTACCTGGCTATAAGGACACTTCTTCAACTAGCAGATGATGTAAAAGCATCGCATCCTCTGGCCAGTTACGTTCTAAAGAATTCCATGTATGTGGATGATGTACTTGCTGGTGCGCATAGTATCGCCATTGCAAGACAAGAGACGAACTCATTTCTGCCCTATCCTCTGCCGGTTTTTCTCTCAGAAAGTGGACGTCGAACTCAAGTCAAATTTTGGCTGAGCTTCCAAAGGAACATCTTCTTAAAGAAGATTTCCTTCAATTTGAAGACTGCAGTGCAACCAAAACATTAGGTGTCCGCTGGAATGCTACTACAGATCACTTTTTCTTTCAAGCTTCACCATTTGAACTAAAATCCGAATATACCAAAAGGGAAGTCCTATCTCAGATCGCTAAGCTCTTTGATCCTGCTGGCTGGTTAGCTCCATGCATAATTATAGCCAAGATGCTGATGCAACAAATTTGGCTTGAAAAAATAGAATGGGATCAAAATCTTACTCCAAACTGTTACAAAAAGTGGGTTTTATTCCTTTCAAATTATACTCATATAAATCATATTAAGATTCCACGATGGCTTAACTATTCAGCTGAGGACATTGTTCAATTCCATGCATTCTGCGATGCATCGGAAAAGGCCTATGCTGCTGCCATATTTGTTAGAGTGGAAAATTCAAATGGCATTTCAACGCACTTACTGGCTGCAAAAACAAAAGTTGCACCAGTTAACACTATTTCTTTACCACGTTTGGAGTTGTGTGGGGCTGTGCTTTTGGCAGAAATGGTGGATGCATTGGTGCCACAATTTGATGTCCAAAATCATATAACATTCATGTGGACTGACTCTACAATTGTTCTTGCATGGCTCAAGAAACCACCGTGTCAATGGACCACGTTTGTAGCAAATCGTGTGTCTAAAATTGTCCAGAGTGTTGGAAATCAAAATTGGTTCCACGTCGATTCACCAACAAATCCTGCAGATCTGGCAAGTGGCGGTATACTTCCTGAAAACCTGATTCAAAATGAGTTATGGTGGCAAGGACCACCATGGCTAAAACTGAGTAAAGAAAATTGGCCAAGCCCTCTTCAAGAATTTGAATCCGAAACAGAAATTGAGAAAAAACCAATAAAATCCTTTTTCCAGTTTTTTCACAATTTTGAAGACATTCTTGAGCGTTTTTCAGATTTTCCAAGAGCTATAAGAGTAATAGCGTATATCCTAAGGTTTTTTCATCATACACACCACGATCATAAGCCTTCTTTTACCAGACAGAGCGAGGAAATTACTACTGATGAAATTAATGATGTAAAAAATCGACTTATAACCTTATGCCAAAAGGTTCACTTTCCAGAAGAATAGCATACTTAATTTAAATAAATTCCTCGACGAAAAAGGTCATTTACGAGTTTGTGGAAGATTAGTTTCATCTCCAATGATGTCTTACGATGAAAGTCATCCTATAATTCTTCCATACAACTGCCAACTTTCTCGTCTTTTAGTCCAGTTTACTCACCATTGTTCTTTGCATGGTGGAAATCAGTTAATTTTGCGTTTGATACGACTTCAATTTTGGATTCCGAAAGTTAAAAATCTGATAAAATCCACTATTCACAGTTGTAAGGTTTGTATTATTCACAAAAAAGTTGTTCGCACTCAGCTTATGAGTGCTCTGCCTCCTGCTCGTACAGAAATTTCCCGACCATTTGCACATACAGGTCTTGATTTTGCAGGTCCATTCGAAATTAAAACCTTCACTGGGCGATCCTTTGCACTTACGAAAGGGTACGTGTGTCTTTGTGTGTTTTTCAACAAAGGCTATCCATTAAGAAGCTACATCCGATCTTTCTACTCCAGCTTTTCTCGCCGATTTTCACAGATTTGTCGCAAGGAGAGGTTGTCCGATTTATTTATATTTAGATAATGGAACCACTTTTGTTGGGGCTTCCAAGTCACTAGCAAAGAATTTCCTTGAAGCTTCACGAAATTCTATATTATCCGGTTTTAGTCATCAGAATCTTCAGTGGCACTTTATTCCCCCTGGTGCCCCTCATATGGGGGGCCTCTGGGAAGCTGGCGTAAAAGCTTTAAAGCACACTTTCGTAAAGTAGCAGGTGCATTCAAATATACCTTCGAAGAGTTTTCGACACTACTTTATCGGATAGAAGCTTGTTTAAACTCACGTCCTTTGTCTCCGATGTCAGACGATCCAGCTGACAATGCAGCCTTAACTCCAGGCCACTTCCTTATCCAAGGCCCCATTTATGCACCTATAGATCCTCAAATATCAGATTCACCCATTTCTATTATAAATCGGTGGCAGAGATTAAAGGCCTTGTATCAACATTTTTGCATTCGTTGGAAAAACGAATATTTAAAGGAGCTGCATAAACGCCATAAATGGAAACATCTTCAAGACAGTATAAAAGAAAATGCTATGGTTGTTGTGAAAGATGACGATCTACCTCCAAACGAATGGAGGCTTGGTAGGGTAAGTAAACTTTACTCGGGCAGTGATAATCGGGTTAGAGTTGCTGACATATTAACCCAACGAGGTCTTATTAAGCGGCCAGTAGTAAAATTAGTATTACTCCCGCCATTACAATTTAAAAACAAAATTCCTTTTTTCATTTTGTTTCTATTTTATGTTATTCCTTTATCTTTATCCGTTCTTAATTTAGATCATGCCAAGCGAAACTACTAAGCGTTCAGCTCACCGTAAAGTAAAATCGCAAAAGTTCGTACGATTCCAATGTCGCCTTTGTCATCGCCATCATCCACTTTGTATATGTAAAAGTTTTCTCGCCATAAAGAATGCGAGCTGTGCTGCTACATAAATATTGTGCTAATTGTCTGGCACATAAACACTCGAAAGGATCCTGCTTTAGCAAAAAGGGTTGTTATTACTGCAAAGAGGATCATCACACTCTATTTCATATGAGTGACCGTCTTCGTGTAAATCGTTCCACAATTCAAAAGCAGACATCATTAGAGACTAAAAAGCCGTCTTATTCAGCAATACTTTCGCATCGTGTTGTAGCTTTGATGCCAACAATTATATTGAGATTGGAAGTTCGAGGAAAATGTCATAACGTCGGAGCTATTCTGGACCCATGCACAGCATTGAGTCGTATATCACAATCCACTGTGAAAGATTTGAATCTGGCAACAAATTCCATCGGCGATGAAACTATTTGTCCAAAGCTTAAAATTGAAGCCACTCTTCGCGTTGATCATCGTATAAGTATGCTGACTCCATCCAAATCCTTAAGCGATGACATAAAGGAAAAATTTGAAAATCTGGTCCTAGCAGATCCGCAGTTTCACAAATCTGCGGCTATTTGTGTGGTTCTTGGCTTAGACCTTTACTCCAAAGTCATGAAGCCAGGTATGATACCGAGCAACGGCGGTTTCCCCGTTGCACAAGCTACAATTTTCGGTTGGATTCTTTCTGGATCCATTCCGCTTTAATATGATATATTATGAAATATATAATCAAATCCCTTTAAATGCACTCTCTTACTACATAAATAATGCTACACATCCCCTTAAGTATATACCTAAGCAACTTTATAATATATATAAATGGGTTCTATTTTTAGATACATTTTTTAATATTAATTTTAAACTAGCATAAATCTTAAATTGAATTAATTTAAAATGAATTGAAAATGAATTAGTTGTACTTATTATTGAAGAAATAGATACTTCAAGGAGGGCGGCATGTCTACGCCAAAAATTCTTACAATGTAACAAACTTCTTTTGTATTAAAAATCATAATATGTTAACCAGATGGCGCTTCACGCCATCCACCATAATTATCTTTAACGTAATTTACTAATTTTTTCCTATAAAATAAGTTTCGTTTTGCTTTACTTTATATAATACACTCTTGTTCATATACCACCGAACTGGTAAGACGTTAATAAATCTTATAATTAGAATTGAAAATTTACACTTGGTTTTTCTTTCCATTTTTCATTGGCTCCAAATTCAATATATTGAATTTGAGTCCTAGGTCCAAACTAAGTCGTAAATTTAAACGCTTCCTCCAAATTAGTTCCTCAACTATACAACTGAATTGGTTCATAGCGCATCCAGAAGATATTTTCGTTATTCACTCCAACACATACATGAGAGCGCAAGTTCTACATAACTTGTAAGCTGTCAGATTGTATGCTCATATAGTGTTGCCAGATTGGTGCAAAAAATCCCGGTAAATTTTTTACCCGATTTTCATTAAATTTTTACCCAAATTGTGGGAAGTGTTAAAAAATTTTAGAAATTGTTAACCCTTTGTAGCCCTAAATTGACCCATTTCGATTTTTAAGTGTTTTTTAAGCGCTTTTGACCCAATATTTACTGTTTTTTGGAAAATCTCGTAGTTTTACGAGTTTTCCATTTCGTTTGACCCCGATTGTTGAAAAATTTTGTTTGATACAGTTTTTAACCCATTGTGACCCTACTCAAAATATGTGATATGGATATATTTTATGGCGATTACTCGAATTGGCCCTCATTCAGGGATTTATTTACTGCCTTATATATCAACATCAATCGATTGAGTAATGTGCAAAAGTTCTTTCACCTCAATCAAAAGACCCGCGGTGAAGCCAGAGAAATTGCGAAAATGGCCCCGCTAACTAATGATGGTTTTTGTTTAGCTTGGTTGAATCTTCAAGACCAATACGAAAATAGTCGTATGCAGGTTAATCTGCATCTAAAAACCCTATTTGATCTACCTGATGTAGAAATTTGCAGCGTACTATGAATAACTGCATACATACACTCAAAACTTTAAATATAGATACTGATAGTTGGGACCCGATTTTAGTGTTTCTTTGCTCCGCAAAGTTGCCTAGAGTTTTTAGAAGATTTTGAAAAGTCATTTAGTGACCATTCAAAGAACCCGTCCAGGAAAGAATTTGACACATTTTTAACCCGGAAGTTTCAGAATTTGATATCTTTTGAGGATATTCACCCATATCAATCCAAACTTCAACCCAGCAGATATGAATATGAAAACTCGAACCCGAAGATCTCCAAAAAGGGTACAGATAATAAAAACTGTAGACTCTGCAGTGGAGATCACACTCTTCGCGAGTGCCCGAGATTCATTGACATGAAAGTAGAAGAGAGAATCAATGTAGTGCAGCAAATGAGATGCTGTTTTAATTGCCTAGCACTATCCCATGGAGTGAAAGATTGTAATAGTGCTTACACTTGTCGCTTCTGCAACAAAAGGCATAACTCACTGATTCATCAAAAGGACCCGGACTCAATACCCAGCACCAGTAAAGATGCAATAACAACCCAATCATTTTTAACCCGAAGAATACAGCCACTACATATACGCCCCATAAGAAATTAAGGATACCACCTAATAACATAAATATTCTTGGAACAGCAATGGAACAGATTCAACACAAAGGAACTACCTTTGAAGCACGAGCTTTAATAGACTCTGGTTCTGAAAAGACTTTTGTCTCAGATAATCTGACGAGAAGGATTGGTTTGCCGACCCATAACATTAGAACACAAGTATCGGGAATCAACCAGACCAAATTCGCAACATTGACTGAATCATGTGAATTAAGGATAGGTTCACCCTTAAATCTTAAAGTTTGCGTAAAGGCTATCGCTTTAATAATAAAGTCTTTGACAAGTAAGCTACCAGCTTACTCTGTCGAGCCACCCGACAATACGAGTTTTTTTGCTATTAGCAGACACTATATTTTATGAGTACAGACCCATTGATATAATCATTGGCTGTGATTTATACCCGGACATTATGTTCAGTGGTTTACTGCATAATGTTTTTGATTCTCTTGTGGCTCAAGAGACCCTGTTTGGCTGGACCCATTTGCAACACAACAAACGATGGCCACTCAAGAGTTATGAATGACAAAAGTTCTTCACAAATACAACACGTAACTGGATCAAAATGGAAAAAGAGATCCAAAAACTCTTAAGAATTTAATTGTATTGTTATGACTTAAAGAGCTGCATTTGCTTGGTAACTCTCTTACCAACGTGGCCTCTGAGTCATTTCACACCCAATCTTCGTTTATTTTAAAGAACTCAATGCATCCTTATATCCTTTTGTGAATTTTTCAATAATTTTGTATTCTAAGTTTCTTTGCAGATCTTAGTTCCTGCAAGGCGGGCAGAATGTTTACGTCGAACGTAAACAGTGTGCATCCGGCATATCTGCCTGCCTTCAGCACACGCCGCATAGCGCTGCTATCGTTCACTTGTTGTGGTAATAACGAGTAAAATCCACAATAGTTTTCTTCGTTCGTTATAACTCACCCAAAAGCGCAAGTCAGCGAGCTCTTCCAGCAGTTTACAAAGTACATTTCAAAACCCAATAAAATCAACCTAAACACAACATAGAAACACAAAAAACATCAATAGACAACAATCATCAGCGAGAACATTTAGCAGAACAAATTACACATCAAGGAAACCACAGCGTTGGACAAATTTACGTACCAAGATTAACCTACAAACCCATTCAATCCTATTGATAGGTATGCAAAATATTGTACATTTTATTGTAAATAAAATCTTTAAATTTGATTTAGTTGCGTCCGGCTTATTTTACCCTTCACCCGTACAACTCTAATCTTGACACTGTTTCCATTTCCTACAGTGTTGCACGCACTTTTGATGCTTAAAGTTTTACTGAAACTCATATGCTTTGCTCCATTGTCACATAAATCACTGCACCATATATGATGCATCGGAAAACCTTTGTGCCCGCAGTCCACCTGCTAATTATGAAATTTTCAAAATAGCAAATTCTTTCTCCAGCGCTATTCTATCTCATAATGAACATTAAGCGCCTATTTCTCCGTATATACACCCATTGCACAATCATGCATTTAAAAATCTTGCCGTATTATATCAGTAGCCAAAAAGAATTCCTCTTCGGCCCCTCTTGCATATTGAATCAAAGCTCCTACTGCGCTCTGTGTAGATGATGTCATACCATATGTCATAACTGTTAACCAATGTTTATGCAATGTGTCGACCTTAACATTATCTTAATATCAGCATAAATCGCAATTGTATGCCTCCTAAAACGCATAATTAAATGAAAAAGGTTTTTCTACATCTTATCAAACAATTGCTTTGATTCAAAGGCACGCCTGTTTCAGTTTAACCGTTTGCAACAAAGACCACTCTAAATTTTATTTCATGACGCAATATTGAAGAACATAATATAGTAAATTACCTTGCTCTGCTCTACCAGTGTCTTTTCTCAAATGCTTAAGCTCGTCATATTTTCATAAAAGCAATATAAGTATTTTGCTTCCATGCACAATCCTTCTCCAATCGCTACTCTTAAAACATGAATCATTTAAACATTCAATTATTCTTTTTTAAAGAAATCGTTACTGTAAAAAGCCCTAAACTATCTCTAGAATATCGAGCCCTAACCGCAATAGTAGCGTATGCGACAAAAAGCAAATTTTACAGGAGAGAGTTT
This sequence comes from Calliopum simillimum, assembly GCA_951812925.1. Taxonomy (NCBI): domain Eukaryota; kingdom Metazoa; phylum Arthropoda; class Insecta; order Diptera; family Lauxaniidae; genus Calliopum; species Calliopum simillimum. The sequence continues at coordinate 55,926,597 of OX638370.1, read as the reverse complement.
TTTTCATTTTTTTTCGAACAGGCATGGCGGATTTTTTTAAAACGTTAAATGTAGTCTATATTAGACATCATATAAATAATAGACGCGTTTTTAAATTGATTTTGTGCATATTTCACTCATTTATGGCGCATACCACATTTTCTCAGTCACTCTTGGCGAAGATTGAAATTAAAATGTGGCGCATAGGTTTTTTGAAATTACATGGTTTTGCCTTTAAGGAATACATTTATAACATTTATTTAACCCTGCTGTTAGGTTTGGACCATTTTGGTCAAATTTTTTTTTCTTTCCTTTCTATCTTTTCAACGGTAAAACATATCGACTTGAAACGTCAGCTCACGTGGTTTTTTTCTAAATCAATGTTTTTATTCAAATAATTAAGTGTCTAACATAAATTGGAAGGGAGAAAAATAAACAGTTACAAATTTTATGCTAAGGACCATTTTGGTCCATTGTAATTTTTTATTTATTCGCTTCTATGCAGGATGTACAAACAATTTTTCGGCTTAGTTTGCAAATAAATTTGCTGCAGATAACACATTTACTATCGCATTTTGATTTGCAGCAACCACAAATTCCACGTTTTCTAGCAGGTGGGGAATCCCACTACTGGCTTTCAAATTTAATTTGTATGAAATATAATAACAAACATTCAAAACAAAATGAATAGCCCAAACGATTTGTTAAGCATACAAATATAACTTTTAGTGAAAATATTTGTTGCCAAATACTTAATTGAAATAATAATTGAATTTGTTCCAAAGGAACAACTATACCAAATATCAATAAATAACACAAAAACAACAATTATGATATATCAATACGTATTAACACACAAATAAAACTGGCAAAAAGTCGGCTTCGCAGCCGGGCAAGGCTGGTGCAGTGGTAACGACTTCTGCTACCAACCTGGAGATCCTTGGTTCGTCTCCCGCCCAGACCAAAAACACAAAAAGTTTTCAAACTTGCAATTTTTCAATTATAATTAATTTAGTAAAATAAATATAATTATAATTACAACAAAAATAGTCTGATGAGTCTTTGTGGCGAAAGACGAAACATATGTCACTATAGCCGTGTTTTTAATCCGTTCCTTGATTTGTCATAATTATGTGTTAGAAAAATGCATTGATAGATTTATATGTAAATCGATCTTTGCAAATATATGACTAAAAGTTCAATTAAAAAAAAAAAATCAATTTCAATATAAAATGTCATTAAGTAACACACTTAAAAAATTCTTAAAGTTATTTGGGAGAACACGCCCTGATAAGGTGGAAACACCTGCAATCGGTATTGAATTTGTTCCAAAGGAACAACTATACCAAATATCAATAAATAACACAAAAACAACAATTATGATATATCAATACGTATTAACACACAAATAAAACTGGCAAAAAGTCGGCTTCGCAGCCGGGCAAGGCTGGTGCAGTGGTAACGACTTCTGCTACCAACCTGGAGATCCTTGGTTCGTCTCCCGCCCAGACCAAAAACACAAAAAGTTTTCAAACTTGCAATTTTTCAATTATAATTAATTTAGTAAAATAAATATAATTATAATTACAACAAAAATAGTCTGATGAGTCTTTGTGGCGAAAGACGAAACATATGTCACTATAGCCGTGTTTTTAATCCGTTCCTTGATTTGTCATAATTATGTGTTAGAAAAATGCATTGATAGATTTATATGTAAATCGATCTTTGCAAATATATGACTAAAAGTTCAATTAAATAAAAAATCAATTTCAATATAAAATGTCATTAAGTAACACACTTAAAAAATTCTTGAAATAAATAAGTATAAAAAATAGACTTACGCCCCTTGTTTTCAAAAAAAATTGGTATAGACCAAAATGGTCCGTTAACCTCGAATTCGTAAGTTTTTTTAACCTTACAGCAGGGTTAATACACAGAAAGAAATTTGTAACAATTTCAACGGTTGAAATTGTACCAACCCACAAAAACGGTCAGATTGACTGTAATATTGTTAATTTACAGTACTATTTAGTATTAAAAACTTACAAAATATCACACACACACGTCGTTTGAACTTGGTTTTACTCCGATGTAATCTCACTCCAGGTCTTTTTTTGGAAAGTTGTTCATAGAGGTCCAAATATACAGAAAAATTTTTTTTTTAAAATCGGTCACCGAGCTAATCGATTTTCCGAGTCGAATTCGGGTTACCAAATGGTCTTTACATTGTTTCTGCATTAAAGAAAAAAGTTTGACAAAAACTAACTAAAAACTGGGTGTGAAGTTAATTTTCTGTTTATTTTTAGATTCAAAAATATTGTTTTTAAAAGTTTTAACTGATCGCGTTAACGAGATATCGTATTTTTAACAACTTTTTTTTAAATTTTTTTGTTAAAAAAAATGAACTTTCGCGTTTTTTTAGAAAATTAGCAACGGACGAAAACAAGAAAAATCATTTTCAATTTAAATTTTGATGTTGAATCCGAATCTGGTTTTAGAATTGATATATCTAAAATGGTTTGTGAGAAATCCTAGCCTAAAGACTAATTTTCCATCCATATTGTGAAAAGTTAAAATAACATTTTTTTTTTATTCTTTTGAGGCTATATAGTAGAACAAGGAAATCTTTAGCCATAAAACATTAAGAAACACCTTGAAGCCCTATTATTTTACTTTAAATCCCAGCTTAAATTATATCGATATATTTTTTCTTCTTCGAATTATTCTAACCTGTAATGGTGAAAAAAGGAAAAATCCACGTTTTTTTGATATTTCAGCTTACGATATTTCGAAGACAAAAAAAGATATCGATATAATTCAAACTGATTTTCAAAGTAAAAGACTGGGGCTTCAAGCTTCATTTTCAATCCTTCGAGCTAACTTTTACAACGAACCGTCTTTACAAAATTTCGCCGAATTATCTAAGTTTTCCCGTGAATAATATTTCAACGGACACACAAACATCCTTCCAAACAGACGAACATGGCTATACCGACTTAAAAGGTGATTCTGACGAGGAATATATACACTTTTCCATATCTGCGGCGCCTAATTCTCTGGTTTTTGAGGTGCTTACGCTCTTTTTGCGGTCAACAAAAAAACATATGTGGCTCTTACGACATAATTGAAAGTGCGATATCTTTGTTAATACACAAAATTCAGTTTTAAGATTTGGCATATAGTTGTGAATGACATTTTAGAACATATTTGCATCAAAAAAAAAATTTCGAAAAAATGTCGCATACGCTACTGTTGCGGTTAGGGCTCGATATGTTTACAAAAATTGTCTTTGGATATTTGTTCTTATTCTGATCTCAAATGTTTTACATAGCTCAGCAACTTGATCTAGTTGCCAAACCCGCAGCAATACCTCATCTAAATGTTCATTATTAGTGCACTCTACAGAAGCCATATTCGCCTCCTGTATTTGCTCTTGCTCAAAAATAGTTTCTCCAAATGCGATAATAAAACAGTAGCTCCATTCTCATCGTGCAAACTCATCGCTCTGACAGTTCTACCCTTTGCTATCAGAAGAAAAATAATATATAAATACTCTTATAAATAATAATAAATTTAAACAATTACACAGTGCAACATTTTTCAAGCTATTGACGGTGAACTAAAATCCGTTATAAGGCGTCGAAAGTACTCGTCGAAACAAGTAATTCTGCCAGAGCGTTTTGCAAAGTTGACTCATATAAGGATTTTATGGTAATTTTTGCGATTTTAAGGCACTAGATGAATTTTTTTCGGTTAAGTTTCTTGTGGCTATATCTCCATATGAAAAAATCGAAAAATCGCTCAAAATCCAATTTGAGGAAAAAAGTTGCAATTTTCAGAATTACAATTATAATTATCCAGCTGAAAATTGCAACTTTGAGCGATTTTGAGCGATTTTTCGATTTTTTCATATGGCTATATCTCGGTAACGAGCCGAGATATTGTTTTGATGACTTCAGAAATGTTGTAGCTATTGTATAGAAGAAAAAAATGCCGAACAAACTTAACCGAAAAAAATTCATCTAGTGCCTTAAAATCGCAAAAATGACCATAAAATCCTTATATGAGACAACTTTGCAAAACGCTCTGGCAGAATTACTTGTTTCGGCGAGTACTTTCGACGCCTTATAACGAATTTTAGTTCACTTTTCATGTGTCGCACTGTGTTATTGAAACACTCGGAGTACATTTCAGCATCATGCCTAGTTCTTTTTGTTTTAAATGGCGTTCATTTTAGAAAATTTTGGTTTTTAGATTCATCCCTTAGCCAGATGTTTGACTAATTTTTTCGTTTGGTTGTAAGCTGCATGTTAGCAACACCTTGCTCTATAGATTTGTGCAGACAAAGCACACTGTTGTGCAGCTCCACGGCACATACTGGCTATAATTTTCTCCGCAGCACTGCGCGCAGTTGACAAATTTCTCGATTGATCTCACACATTACATGCAGCGAATTACCTTTTAGGATTCTGCTCTCTCAAGTTATAAACAAACCCTGCCGCTCTGTTATGTTCCCATTGACGCGCTGTCTCACACTATCACCATTTCCCTATGCTATATTCACCATATGTTGTAGCTATTGAGCTGAAAGCGCTCTTTTAATTTGAGTTAATGCAGAAAAAGTTTCTCGAACAATTGATAACATTTGTTGAAAATTTCATTGATATCTAAGGCAGAATAATTAAAAAGAAAAATAACGCCTATATGTATTTATCCTATTCCTTCAATTTTCTATAAAGTGCCAAAACCTTTACCATCATAGTGAGTTTTATGTAATATTTTGTGCCTATGTGCCACTGTGAGTGATTGCCTTTGCCTCGCACACAAACTCATTTGATTTCGCATCATATACGATACAAACTCTCTTGCTCTATTGCGTTTCGCTCTTTGAAACGTCTTATCCCAAGGGGAAATGAAGTGCATCAAAAAGCGTTCTGAAGTGTTTCTTTTTCACCAATAAGCGCTTCCGCTCCGCTCCGTAAGAACAATATTTTCTTTTTAACATTGCAAGTCATAGGATGTAAGCGACAAAAAGCTTACCGCAGCCTTACCAAAAAAGGGCTTTTAAAGCGCTTATTTGTAATACTACGGTAAACACCTTACAGCAGCATTACAAAAAATGACCTTGAAGCGCTTTCAAACGCCTTTCAAATTATCATAGCGAAGCGCCTTCTGTAGCCTTATTAGTAAGCATTGTGAGGCGCTTACTGTAGCGTTTCGAAAAATCAGTTTGAAGCACTTACTACAGCCTTACAAATAAGCACTTTGAAGTACCTTCTACAGACTTACAAATAAGCACTGTGAAGCGCTTACTACAACCTTACTAAAAATTAATGCGAAACGCTTACTGCAGCCTTATCAAAAATCATTGTGGAACGCAAAATTTTTTACAAAAAGATTTAAAGATTTTGCGATTTTGTCAATATTAAATGGCAACTGAATATTGATATTCAAAATTATAAATTCAAATTAGTTCAAAATTCTGATAATAATTACTTATTTCTTGATAAGCAATCTTCAAAATCAGTGGGTTGTTATTTTTAAAAACATGTTGTAATGACTCATGTTTTAATTTTTGCATTTTTACTCAAGGTTTTAATTGTGCAAAATGCGAAAGGTGTTAAATTTGTTGTTGGAAAAATAGCACATTATCGCTTTCTGCACTGTCAAGAGTGAATACTGCTAATATTTGAAACAAATAACTCAAATTTTATGACAAAAGTAGTTATTATTAAACTCATCAGAGTAAAAAAAGTTGGTACATCAAATTTAAAATTAGAGGCATATTTTATATCTCTTATTAAACAACATCACTTATTATTCTTAACAAATCAGTTGATTCTAAGAGTTCTTAGTTTTTTAATCAAAAAAGAAAATTTCGAAAAAATGCTTTTAAAGTTTTAAATTAACATTGAGATATATACATAGATGTAATAACGAATATTACTGTTCTCATAATGGGTGTTTATATCGTCACTCCTATGCCAGATTCACGAAGGTGTAAATTTTTGCACTAATGGTTCAATAAAGTTATGCCATATGTATGAAAGAAATATGTGAATTGGTTTAACTAGCAAATAAAAAGTTAATATTTGAAATAGCATAATATTATCGGGTTAAAACTATAACTAGACATCTACATTTTTTAAGTTAAGTATACAGAGACATGACGAAAAAATAGCTCTACGTTCTTTCTAGTCGATTTTTTGAAAGTAGTCCCCATCCGATTTTATTGAAAAAAGCAAAAGTTGAAAATTTCGAAATCACAAACAAAAATTGAATTTCAAAAATTTAAAAACCATTTTTTTAAAACATCAAAAATATAGATGTCTAGTTTTAGTTCTTACCCGACCATAAGTGTACATATAATTGAAATATAATTAAAAATTTTAACTCAAAATCAATAATTGAAACTTTCGTGAATCTAGCATAAAAGTGACGATATACTATTTTTTTTTTACAAAACATGAAACATAATACAACAAATAGCGATATGTTGTTTTGATATAAAATATTCAAATAAACAAAAAAATTCAAACTTTAAATAAAGCACACGTGAATGTGTGTTTTTAAAAAATGGTGTATAACAGATTAGTATTCTTATAACCGAATCATGTGTGACGTCACTCTTCTGGCTTAGTAACGAAAATTAAATTTTTTGCACTAATGATTCAATAAATTTATGTCAGAAGTATAAAGCAATATGTAAAGTAGTTTAAATAGCAAATGCAGTTAATACTACGAAATACCATAATATGTATACATGTAATTAAACATTATTAAAAAATTCACACTTTCGTCAATCCAACATAAAATTGAAGATATGTTTTGATTTTTTTTACAAAACATAAGACATGATATAACGATATGTTGTTTGATAAAGTATCAAATAAACAAAAACAAATTCAAACTTTAAATAAAGCACACGTTTTTAAAAATGGGGTATTCGATATGCATGATTAATCTATTTATAGCTAAATTGATGGCCATCAATCATTCAATTGGCTGAAGTCGACTTGTTCTTCTTGGCTTCAAATGTTCTTTTATAGAAGCAGTTTTTAATTGGGCCCTTAACAGCATCTATTGAAATATATTATTAAGAAAGGACGAAGTAATACTATGTTAATAACTTTTATACCAATTACATATTTAGAAAACAGTCTGAAATTTTTTATGGCAGCTTTTTTGTGCCTGCCATCCTAATTGATTTCTAATAATAGAGATTCCGAAAAGAAATGCCCAACCGATTTAGATAAACCAGCAGATCCAATAGATTCTCTGATATATTGAGTCTGTAATGTAAAATTTTTAGATTTAGTTATTACTGATACCAAGATACATTAGAAGAGATATTCAAGTTCTGGAATTATGGGCTGAGTAACAAGTTAAAAGGGTACTCGGTTACTCTGAATTGTGAGCACATTTAATCACATTTACGAAACTTGGGTAACTTTTTTGTTGACGTGCCCTTTTAACTTGTTAATATGTGGCCTAGCACGTTGTTCCAGATCGTGAATTCCCCTGGAATTTTAAATTTTTTGCAATATTTAAAAAAAATTAAAAATTGTTGAATAACATTGCACGATTTTTAGCATGATTTACTTATTCAATTCTTACCATAATTACCTAATATTTAGATGTCTCATACTTTATAATAGGTACAAACCACGTGTAAACGATCAAGAAATTTGTTCATGGAATCCGATTTGGCTGAAAATTGGCATAAGTAATAGCATAGTGAGAAAAATTAGTACCAAATATTTGTTCAAAATTTTTAAAAATGGCGGAGATATGGGACTTTGAAATTTTTAGGTTAGTTTTTTTTGAGAAGCTATAACTTTAGTTGCATTTATCCAATTCTCAATTTGATGGTGTCAAACGGATTGGCTTGAAACAGGCTTTAAAATAAAAACTAGGAAACCTTTTTTTTAATTTTTTTATATTGTTTACACTGAAAAAAAAAAATCAAATTGAATTTCCCAGAATACGTCATTTTTAATATTTTTTGTTTTCTTACAAAAAAAGCTACAGGTGTAACTTACCAGTTCTCCAAAAATTGGAGTGGGCCTCCAAGTGGTTCTCTAGAAAAACAATGAAATGTGGCTTTTGCCGCAATTTTTCAGTAAAATTTTTTTGAATTTGAAATTTTTAATTAAACGTTAATTCGAATTTGAAAAAAGTGCATTGGTACTTATATTAGTACTATACAAGTAAAAAAACAGCCAATAAACTATTTTCAGCATTTGAAAATTTTATTTAATAAAAATTTTAAATTAAAACAAGTAAGGGTGTAAATTTTGGCCTGGCCAAAAAATAAATACCCTACACTGCAGTATTTTGAAAAGTTTGCTTATATGGGAGGTGCCACGCCCTCTTGTCCGAGTAACCCAGTTTTTGTTCAGAGCTTGCATTTATAGTTTTTAGTGTCAGAGTGAAATTTAGTTGGATTATCTCAAAAAACTCTTTCAGTATAGCATTTTGAATCTTTTGCTTATATGGGAGGTGCCACGCCCCCTTGTCTGATTTCACCCAATTTTTGCTGAGAGCTTTCATTTATAATTCTTAGTGTCTGAGTCAAATTTGGTTCGAATATCTCAAAAAACGCTTTCAGTATAGCGTTTTGAAGCTTTTGCTTATATGGGAGGTGCCACACCCTCTTGTCCGAATTCGCTCAAATTTTTATCAGAGCTTGCGCTTACAATTCGTAGTACTTATATGTATTGTGGTTGCATTGTCGTGAAAAATACTCCTAAAATTGCATTTTGAATATAATTTTTGTATGGGCGGTAGGCGTGTCCGTTGACCGATTTTGCTCATTTTCAATCCCCCGAGCTAACTTTGACGACGGAGGCAGTGTACCAAATTTCATTGAATTATCTTGCTCAGTTTTCCCAAAAAGTGTATTTCAACACACAGCCAGCCACCCAGCCAGCCAGCCAGCCACCCAGCCAGCCAGCCAGCCAGCCAGACAGACGGACATGGCTATATCGACTCAGGAGGTGACGCTGATCAAGAATATATATACTTTTCTATACCTGCCACGCCTCCTTCTCTGCGTTACAAACGGAAGGACAAAGTGAATATACCCTGGGTGTAGGGTATAAAAATGTACTGAAAAATTGGGGAAGATGCTACATTTTATTGTTTTTCTGGAGAACCACTGGCAGGCCCACTCCAATTTTTGGAGGACTGGTAAGTTACACCTGTAGCTTTTTTTGTAAGAAAAATAAAAAATATAAAAAATTACGCATTCTGGGAAACTCAATTTGAATTTTTTTTTTTTTTTTTTCAGTGTAAACAATATAACAAAAACTAAAAAAAATTTTTGCTAGGTTTTATTTTAAAGCCTGTTTCAAGCCAAATCATTTGACACCATCAAATTGAGAATTGGATAAATGCAACTAAAGTTATAGCTTCTCAAAAAAAACTAACCTAAAAATTTCAAAGTCCCATATCTCCGTAATTTTTTTAAATTTTGAAAAAATATTTAGTAGTAATTTTTCTCACTACTATTACTTATGCCAATTTTCAGCCAAATCGGATGCCATAAAAAAAATCTTGATCGTTTTGAAATGGTTTGTACCAATATCGAAAACAATGTTATCATTGGCAATTTTTAACAAATATGTGATTAATGCGATAAAATTGCTCAATTATGTGAGGTATTATTAGCATCAAAAACTTGATTTGCCTGTAGAAACTATGTTATTTTTTAATTATTACCTAATTATAGTTCATACAATCGTAAAGCTGTTTCTATGCATCAAGCTATACGTACCAAAAGCATTTCCGGGATTGAAGAGATTTTCTGATCAATGTCTTTGAGTTCCTCCATGGACTCAATGGGAAAAATTTTCAAATTTAATTGTTGCGGAAAAATTTTTTCGGCAAGTCTACCTAACAAAGCATTTTGTTTTGCCATCATATCCGAAAAAAAATCCAAAGTGTCTTTAACGTATTTTATGTCATTACCTAAAATAAGATATATATATCGATGTGTATGTATGTATAACAAGAATTTGGCAGATTTTATTAGTAGGGTTAATACTACAACTAGACATCTACATTTTTGATGTTTTGGGCTAAGTACACATAAACATAAAGAAAAATCAGCTCTACATCCCACTCTAATCGGCTTTTTAAATGTAGTCCCCATTTCATTTTATCTAAAAAGAAAAAGCACCAAACTTAAGAATCCCATACAAAAAACTTAACAGTTTTTTCTTCAAAAGTACAGATATCTAGTTGTAGTTTTAACTCTACGATATGTGGCATGATTTACCTATTATTTCAAATTTGTTCTGCAAATTATAGTCTTCGTTTTCCTTTTGATATTTTATATCCGGGTCGAAATGTACTCTATACATTCTGCGAAGTATAAAAAATGAGGAAAAAACAGGCTACTTATATATAGGTTTTTCCAATAATAATTTATTCGAATAGAATTTTTTTATGATTATTTGATTAAATTTTTTTAGTAATTATACGAACAGTGCCGAGATCTGGGTATATGTACGTACTTTATAATATTTAAAATCTCTAAACTACTTTAAAGATAAGTATTATCTTTAACTGATACAATGGTGTAAAATAGGAATCAAAACTGTTCCATCGTCTTCAGGAAAAGCAACTGCTTTGCATAACACATCCTTTACGTTGTACGTCAAAGGTTCACAATCAATTGTATTAACCTTCATAATGCCTTAAGCTGTTAACGACTGTAACGGTTCCGTAAAGTAGTCCTCAATATCAAGGTAGGTATATCCAACGACGTACTTTTCCATTTCAGTTTTTATTAATCTCTTTATTTTAAGTGGTTTCAGAGGACTAACATAACAATAGTTATTTAAAGTAGAGCCACTCAAGTAAAATTGATTAAAAAACCTTTTTTTATATAGCATGTTTCCGTTGTGTTTTGAATTTGTTTTTTGTTGAAGTCCTGATTTTTTAGTGGTGTCTATGGAATATTTTTCTCCCTATGGCGGTTATAAATTTGGATCAAAACTTTATTCGATTGTCTGACATCTTTTTTACAACTTTTCAAATAGTTTTCAAATTTATAGCTTGAAAAATTATCTACATTGCCGAACTGTTTTACGCAATCTGGTACATGCAATAAATTATGTATGTTGTATGACACTTTGTTTGCACCATACAAATCTGGAAATCTTACAACAAATGCTTCTAACATTTCTTGGACACACTCTAAATTTAAAAGGCTTTTTTCGCAAAATATAAGGCGATATGCGCAATGCAGTAATAAAAAATTATCATACAATTCCTTATCCAGTACACCTTTAAATAAAACAATTCCTGAATAAAGAATTAGTTGCCTGAATTCAACGGCTTTCCGCCTTTTCAGTTCAGAAAATTCTCTAGGCGCTCTACTGAATTCTTTAGGAATGTTTCCTCAGAATGAAATAATCCTTTTATTTAATTTTTCCTTCTGGGCTATGCGTATTTTAGTTTTTAAATGTTTTCCACTCCAAATAGCAGTCAATATTTTTTTAACTGCTCCTAAGTCGATAGCATGCATGACATCTATAGGAAATTGTGAAACCATGTTTATGCCAATTTCTTCTAAAATATTTTTTCTTTCCCAATAATAATTATTATGGTGAAGTTTGTCTGCTCTCTTTGTATAGTCTGCATCAGTTCTCAAAGAAGAAACTGAGGTGGAATACGTGAGCCTTCTATTCTGCATTGTTGCCATCTGATTGCATTTAGTGCATCCTTTACCACTTGTGTGACCTACGGTGCCAGTCACAAATGATCTGGCTGGGGCGTCACAAATAAATTTTTGAATCTGAAGTGCATATTTTTTTTCATTTATAATTAAGCTTTCTCTCTGTAATAGCTTTACTTCTTCCACGAAATCAGCCAGATAGACATTTAAGTTTTCTGGTTTGTGACAACCTTCATATGCACCAATCAAAGAGGGTTTATTGTCATGAGAACCAGAAACTAATCCCATAATGGGCCAAAGTTGTTTCACAGAACTCTTGTATAAAGGCATGCCGTCAATACCTACGTCAATATTAACAAAATTGACTTCATTCGGTAAGGAAAGATTTAAACTTTTTATCGAATTCTAAATCCCCAAAATGACGATATTCACCGTCACCAATAGTTTTGATATTGAGGTTTGCCTTTTCATTGCTCATTAATGTTTTTGTCGAATCAGGCACTTTAACACCAGCGCTTTGAAATATTTTCAGAATTTCGTCACAAACTTCTCGCTTTATTTTATGGCTTATATACCAATTTCTTATTCTATCTGATATATCGTATGAAGGAATATTATTCAATGCAATTTGTGGCGTTAAGTCTGATTCAAAATTATTATTTATGGCAATTTCTGGCGTTGAGTCTGATTCAAAGACCTCTTCTCTGCACAGTGGCAACACTGTACTGCAACTCGGGACTTCTTCATTACAAAAAACTTCCAGTATTTGCAAATGTTGCGAGGGCGTCTTTTCCTTTTTTATTAAGCGCTTAAAGTGTCTGCTGCTCACTCCGCAACTCGTTTTTTTAGCACTCATGTTTTTAACTGTCAAAAAATATTTAATTTGTGTTGATTATTTTGAACTCAATAATTTCAATAATTACTATATCCTTTAATTTATGGCCCGCTTACACGACTAGTAAGTAAGCTGACTGCACTATATCTATAAGCCCTTTCAGACTAAATGAGAAGTCATACAGGAACTATTTTGTGTTGTCATATTTGGGAACTCTGATAGTGTGAATATAAATATATTACACAAATTATTTGGCAAAAGCTGCTATCGAGCAGTTTTTGTGAAAATGTGTTATTTAGTCCAGGGTATTTTTCTCGGTGAGCTGTCAAAATCAGATTTCCTTAGAAAAACAACTTAAAAAATCGGATTTTGTGATTTTTTCATATCAATGAAAAATTTAAAATTGCTCTCTTGAAAAATTATGAAAACAGCAGCTTTTGCCATCTTTGCACAGATTTCTCATAAGAAAACTCATGAGATATTTTGACATTAGATTAGAATCTATTTGAAAAGAGAGATCATGAGTTTTGAAATCGTATGAAAAATAAAAAATTTGGAACACATTAAAAAATAAAATTAACAAAAATTTGACGCCATAGAAAAAATCAGACAAAAAACAAAAGAACATATTGGGTGTACAACTTAAAAACCGGAATTTTTTAGCGAAATTTGATACTTTATTGTGGAAAAATGTTACATTATATTTTATTCAAAGTATTGTCCATTGGAAGCTACAACATTTCCCCATCTTTCAGGCAATTTATGAATTCCATCCCAAAAAAATTGCGCCGGCTTGGCGGCCAAAAATGAATCGAGCCAATTTTCGATATCTTGAACTTAAGTGAATCGTATTCCTGATAGGGCATTCTGCATCGATCGGAACAAATGGTAGTCTGATGGTGCAAGGTCTGGGCTATAAAGCGGGTGAGGCAAAATTTCCCATCCGTTCTTTTCCGTTGTTTTCCAGGTAATTTTTGACTGGGGCAGCAATATGTGGCCGAGCGTTATCGTGGTGGAAAATGATTGACTCATGTCTGGTCGCATACGTTGGCCGCTCTGCCTGGATTTTCTGCTTCAATTGGATCAATTGTTGACGATAGAATTGAGCATTAATGGTTTGGCCACCTGGCAACAGCTCATAATGGATGACACCTAGCTGGTCCTGACCAGGACGTTCTTTGTCTTGGACATCAAAATAACCACTTTTAAACCACTCACGACAGCTTGATTCAGCCGGAGCATAGTCCCCATAAACTTCTACAAGAATGCGATGACTTTCGGCTGCTGTTTTCTTTGCAAAAAAATCACCCACTAGAACCCCCCCGCAAATGCTGTCTTTTTCTCCAATTTTCGAAGTTAATCATCGTGAAAAATAATAATGATGCACACAAGATAAAATTGTTTTGTTGACTGATTTTGACAGCTGTCAAATGTACCTTCAAAATGACATATATATAAAGTTCGAGTTTTCTCGATATTTGTTAGTACGGACATCCACCGTCAAATTCCGGTTTTAAGTTGTACACCCAATATAAAATCTCAGATTGTCTAAAGCGCCTTTAGGAAGTCGTATGATTTGTAAACTTAATTATTTTTTTTTTTGGCTTAAGTTTATTTTAGCGTCACCTAATGTTTACGTGGAAACGTAAACTTAACCTCTTAGAAAAATATTTATGTTTACCCGGAAACATAAAGTGACCCTTTCGCATCTTAAAAAAAAAAAAAACATTTACATGTTTACCCGGAAACATAAAATGACCCTTTAACATCTGTTTTTTTGGTTGCCGCAAGTATAGCCGTCTCACTTACTCCAACGCAGTGTAAGTTGCTGACAACGTATACGTCAACCAAATGCAAATAGATACCGAAAATTTATTTCACTTCTTAAAAATTGTGCAAGAAACAAGTTCTTAAAATGAATTAGCTCAAGTTCTTATTTTCTCAAAAAAAAAGAGAACTCCGAACAATAAAAGCCAATGCAATTTTATCCAAAAAGGAAAAAGAGTGTTTTCTTTGGTCGATCAACGGGGATTTCGCTGTTAGAGGAAAAAGTTGGAAAAGCTAATTTCCAATTACTTTCATAAGCCGTAGACAGAGGAAAAGTTGGAAAAGGTAATTTCCAATTACTTTCATAAGCCGTCATCCAGTGAATCCAGTGACTCCAGTCCGCAGGAAGACTAGCAGAGAGCTACGATCCATACCAGGAATACTCAAGGTATGTGTCAAACATAAGTTTCAATATTTCCCTTGTGTGCAAGGTGTAGTTTGGTTCCCACGACCAAACATTTGGTCCTTCGGCCTTTTTTGGAACCGAGAATATATATTCTTTTTATATTGAAATTAAAATTTTTTAAAATTTTTCACGGCATCGGCCATTTTGGTTTTCGCGTAACGTGTGCTTAACCTTGTCAAGTGTACAAGGTTAATACAAACTCGTGTATTTTGATAAAAAAAATTTTTTTTCCCGCGAAAATTTGAACTTGTGTTTAACCTTTGATGTTATTCAAGGTTAACACAGACCCTTGTGTTTTTTTTTATAAATATACTAACATATAGTTGCATATGTGTTTAACCCTTGAGACTGATCAAGGTTAACACAAACACTAGTGTATTTTATAAACGGATTTTGATTTTTTTTCGCTTTGTTTTAACCTTTAATTCGATAAAGGTTAAATATAAAGACTCGTGTTTTGTCGCTTAACTCGTACCCTTTGAAAGTGTTCAAGGGCAAATAAAACTAACCACTGTTGTTTAACATTGAACTTCGGGGAATATTAAATAAAGATATCTTTTATGCGTTTCTTTTTACTCTGATCCACACAATATAGTTTCTGCTGTTTTTTTTTTTTTTTTAAAGGCGTTCTGTTGGGATTGAACTTATTTAAAGTCTCATTTAGGATTAAAATTTCTCGTAAGAAATTTATTTTGTGTTTCTTTGAAAGTTTTTCCGCATACTCGTTTGTGATTAAGTGAACAGTGCTTTATTGAAAAAATTGGCTTTCCAAAAATTTTTAATTTTAAACTTCAAAGCGAACACGCGCAAGCAAATTTGGGAAAAGGCACTCTGGAATCACGTCAGGATCTCCTCAATCAGTATTGGTTAAAATACGAAACGCTGTTCGAGGATCTTACGCTGACCCATACGAATGAAACTGAGGTAAAAACTTTGATAGCTGATGGTGAATACTATTCTGTGGAGGGTGTCTACACTGACACGATGGGTGAATTAAGAGACATGCTAGCAGCACTTGAACCACCACAAGTACCACCACGTGCACCCAGTGCAAACTCGTCAATATTCGACCAAACTGCAATTATTCCTGCATTGACAAATTTGCCGAGAATAAAAATTCCGCCATTTAATGGCACGTATTCTCAGTGGTATCCTTTCAAGGATCTCTTTGTCTCAATAGTCACCTCTAATAGTTCTTTAACTAATACCCAAAGACTTCAGTATTTGAAAGACAGTCTTACGAGAGACGCTTGCCATGCATTAGACAATATAACAACCACAGAAGCTAATTTTAAAACAGCTTGGGACCTGCTAGAGCGTAAATACGATAATAAGCGAATTATAATAAATGCTTATCTCACAGAGATTATGAATTTAGCCCCAATTTCAAAAGAATGTGTATCAAGTTTGAGAAAACTTATTGATGGGATTTCATCTGCAGTCCGTGCTTTAGAGCAACTTCAGCGTCCAGTTGAGCAATGGGATGATTGGCTAATTTTCATTACGGTTCAAAAACTGGATCCGTCTACGCGAAAAGCTTGGGAGCTTTCACTTAAGACAGACTCTGATGTTCCAACTTTTAAAGAACTAACTCATTTTTTGGAAAATCGCACTCAATCCCTTGAAGTCTTGCAGTGTTTTGAAGATGCCAAGTCGGATAAAAAGGCACATTCAGAAGTAACTCCTAAGCGCGTAAACCCATTCCGATCGTTTCACAATAATGTTGAAGTCCCTAAATGCGTGTTATGTAATTATACACATCCACTACGTTTTTGTTCCAAATTCCTTAAGCTTAGTGTTCAAGATCGATTTTCCTTAGTGAAAAAACACCAGTTCTGTATAAATTGTTTAGCTTTTTCTCACGAGTTGAAAGATTGTAAAAGTTCGTACACTTGTGCTAAATGTCAAAAGAAACACAATACACTGTTGCATAAAGAAAATGCATCAATAGGTCGAAATGTAGCAAACAATAAAAGTTTTTCAAACAACAAAAGTTTTTCAAATAATAAAAGTTTTTCAAACAAACCCGCATTTCAAAATAAAGGTGACAAGGCACACAGTTCTGCTGTCACTTATACCTCTACCATACAGTCCACTACAGAAAAACCGACTTCGTCGGAAAAATTATCTATGACAACAAACCCTATGGGTACAGTAAACACCCATTTTACGTCAGCCACTAAAAAGATTATCCTTGGAACGGCTTTGATTGATATTTATCATTTGGGTTCAACTTATAAGGCTCGTGCCTTGATTGACCCTGCTTCTGAATGCAGCTTCGTGTCAGAACGCATTCAACGCTTGCTTAAGCATTCGACGAAACCCATTTCAGCCCAAGTAACGGGACTGAATGGGACAGTCAATACTCTACCGAATATGATGGCTTCTTTCCATATTGGTTCTAAGTTATATCGAAATCATTGCTCTGGTTGTCCCAAAAGTGACGGAAAATTTACCATCGCTTAATTTTGACGTCTCTAATTTTTCAGAGATGCCTAACTTTGCATTCGCTGATCCGAACTTCAATCGAAGTTCAGTTGTGGATCTACTCATCGGTGGCGATTTATACCCTTCAATACTTCTTGGTGGGGTTCAAAAAGACGTTTTTGGATCTCTCATAGGCCAAGAGACCATTTTTGGATGGATCCTTACAGGACCAGTGCCAATACAGCATCAAATGTTCCCTTTGAAAGTTGCTTCACATTTCACAGAGATTTCTCTGAATGAACAACTTAAAAAATTTTGGGAAATTGAAGAAATCCCACAAAAATCGTCAATCTCCAAAGCCGATGAAATTTGTGAGCAAATTTATATCAACACAACAAAACGGAATTCGGATGGTCGATACGTTGTTGATTTACCCTTCAAGTTAGAATTTCCAAACTCTAAATCTTAAGGACAAACGAAATTCATTGCTAAAAGCCAGTTTCTTCGAAACGAAAAGCAACTCCTTAAGAAACCTGAACTCAAGTCTCAGTATGACAATGTTATATTAGAGTATTTAGACCTTGACCACATGGTTGAAATTGATCCTAATAGTTTTCAAGAAAATGTTTCTTACTATTTACCTCATCATGATGTGCTAAGGCCAGATAGTGCTAGCACAAAACTTCGTGTTGTTTTCAACGCGTCGTGTCCCTCTTCAAACTCAAATAGTTTAAATGATGTCCTATACACAGGACCAATACTTCAAAATGATTTAGTCGCACTTATTCTTAAGTGGCGACTATTCGAATTTGTCTTTAATGCTGACATTCAAAAAATGTACAGACAAATTTTGGTTAACCCTGATCAAACTGCTTTTCAAAGGATTATATTTCGATCAGATCCAAACGAAGAACTAAGAGAATTCGAATTAAAAACTGTGACGTTTGGTGTGAACTGTGCACCCTACTTAGCGATTCGTACGTTACTAAAGTTAGCTGATGATGAACAGCATAGGTTCCCTTTGGGCTCAGAAATTTTACGTGAGCACATGTACGTTGATGACGTGTTGGCTGGGTCTCACCATTTCGTGTTCGCAAAAAATTGCCGTGATCAACTGAATAATATTTTGCTCTCAGCAGGGTTTGAATTAAGAAAATGGACTTCGAATACAAAAGAATTGCTTTTTGATCTTCCTCGAGATTATTTATTAAACACTGAATTTCTTTCTTTGGAGGACAAAAGTTTAGCAAAAACCCTTGGAATTCGCTGGAATGCAAAGCATGATTTCTTCTATTTTAATGTTCAGCCCCTTGAGTATAAACCAAATTATACTAAGCGAGAAGTTTTGTCTACAATCGCAAAATTGTTTGACCCGGTAGGTTGGCTTTCGCCAATTATTATCACTGCAAAGATAATTATGCAGCAACTCTGGCTAGAAAAAACTGATTGGGACGAATGTATAAAAGTCCAGTCACTGCAAAAGTGGCACTCTTTTATCGAAAGTTATGATAAAATTAATGGTATTTCGTTACCACGATGGGTAAATTTTTCACCCTCAAGTAAAATTGAATTTCATGCTTTCTCAGATGCTTCTGAAAAAGCATATGCAGCAGCAGTCTATATTCGAGTGGAAACTCAAAACTGCATTTTTACTCATTTGCTAACTTCAAAATCGAAGGTATCACCAGTCAAAACTATATCTCTGCCCAGACTGGAGCTTTGTGGCGCAGTTTTGCTGGCAAAACTGGTCAGCTCTGTGATACCACAATTAAAGCTTGATAATTTTTCAATATTTAAATGGACGGACTCGACAATTGTGCTTTCATGGTTGCAAAAACCGCCATGCACATGGAAAACATTTGTGGCGAACAAAGTCACTACCATAATCGATAAGTTGGGCATTGAAAATTGGGCTCATGTTGATACCCATGACAACCCCGCCGATCAAGCAACCCGGGGGCTATCTCCTTCGGATCTTAAAAGTAATGAACTCTGGTGGAATGGTCCTTCTTGGCTAAAACTTCAAAAATCTGACTGGCCAAAACCTTCACTGGTGGTTAAAAATGACACTAATCTCGAAATCAAACTCGTCAAGTCTTTCATTACTAGCTCGGCGGTAAAAGAAGATATTTTGAATCGTTTTTCTTCTTTGCCTAGGGCAATTCGAGTTATAGCATATATGTTCCGATTTTTTAATCGCACTCGTCGAACAGTGAATTCATACTCCTCCGATAAGATTTTTTCCGAGGAACTCAAGTTTGTAAAAATGAGGCTCATAAAAGTATCTCAGCAAATGTACTTTCACAATGATTACTTTAATTTACTTTATAAAAAACCCATTGAATCTAAAAGTTCTTTGCTAACTTTAACTCCGTTTCTGGATCGAGAAAATATCTTAAGGGCAAATGGTCGCCTAGCATCTTCTCCAGCTTTAAGTTACAATGAAAGGCATCCTATTATACTCGCATACGAGAGCCGTTTTTCACGGTTACTCGTGGAATCTCTTCATAATATGACTCTTCATGGTGAGAATCAGCTAGTTCTTCGCCTAGTCCGTCGCGAATTTTGGATACTTAAGTTGAAGAACTTGATAAAAACGTGTATCCACAATTGTAAGACATGTGTCATTAACAAAAAGCGTTACAATGGTCAAATTATGGCTGCTTTGCCTCCGGAGCGGGTAACCATATCACGTCCTTTTACTAATACAGGCGTGGACTTTGCGGGACCATTTGACATAAAGAGTTTTACTGGTAGATACTGTAAGATCACTAAAGGGTATGCTTGCCTCTTTGTCTGCTTCTCTACGAAGGCCATCCATCTTGAACCTGTAAGTGATCTGACGTCCCAGGCGTTTTTAGCGGCTCTTTCAAGATTCGTGCCCAGAAGAGGGTGTCCTGATAGTATATACTCAGATAATGGCACAAACTTCGTGGACGCTGCTGGAATGCTTAAAAAAGATTTTATGCAGTTTCTACAGGCAATAAAAAGTGATACCATCGCAAAATATGGCTATCACCAACTATCATGGCACTTTTTACCGGCCTCAGCACCCCACATGGGCGGCTTATGGGAAGCCGGTGTAAAATCATTCAAGCAGCACTTCAGGAAAATCACTGGACACCTGAAGTATACATTTGAAGAATTTGCTACGGTACTCGCGAGAATAGAAGCTTGTCTCAATTCGAGACCACTCAACGCTGCGTCTGAGAACGTAGCTGACTTTGCAGTGCTGACGCCAGGACACTTCCTAATTGGCGCCCCATTGTTGTCTCCAGCAGAACCAGAAGATACCACTTCAACCATCAGCATCTTGAACCGTTGGCAGAGGGTCAAGGCCACCACCCAAGAGTTTTGTCGTCGTTGGAAGGACGAGCACCTGAAAGAGCTACTCAAACGTACCAAATGGAAGGTCGCAATAGATGATCTAAAAATCGGAGATCTCGTCGTCATACGTCATGAATCACTCTGTCCTACAGAGTGGAAACTCGGCCGCATTACAAAAATCTTCCACGGCTGCGATGGAAAAGTTCGCGTGGCAACTTTAACAACTAGTTCGGGTGAGATCACACGACCGATCCATAAGCTCGTTGTGATCCCCCAATGATTTTATATATTTATATATTTTTGTATTATATATTTATATATTACTTATGAATTTCCGTCCTTGTTGAAAATAAATGTCTCCAACCCATAATCACTCTTTTCCTTTGTTTTGAATTACACAGAATTAATTTATTGTTTTAAATTCACACAAAAACACACTCAACAGAATAAAATATATCACAGGTGAACGTGATAATCAACATCGTTGGATTTTTTATCTGTCTACACCAGTCAAATTTTCAACCAACCAGTTATCTAACTATTGTCATGGCTCCAGTTACTAAAAAATGTTCTTCAGCCTCTTGTCATTGTTGTCGCAACCAAAACAAAAGCGAACACAGGACCCGTACCTCTCACATTGAGCGCAAAAACACCAAACATGCTATTCGGCATGTTGCATGTGGAATTAAACACATTAAAAAATAAAATTAACAAAAATTTGACGCCATAGAAAAAATCAGACAAAAAACAAAAGAACATATTGGGTGTACAACTTAAAAACCGGAATTTTTTAGCGAAATTTGATACTTTATTGTGGAAAAATGTTACATTATATTTTATTCAAAGTATTGTCCATTGGAAGCTACAACATTTCCCCATCTTTCAGGCAATTTATGAATTCCATCCCAAAAAAATTGCGCCGGCTTGGCGGCCAAAAATGAATCGAGCCAATTTTCGATATCTTGAACTTAAGTGAAGCGTATTCCTGATAGGGCATTCTGCATCGATCGGAACAAATGGTAGTCTGATGGTGCAAGGTCTGGGCTATAAAGCGGGTGAGGCAAAATTTCCCATCCGTTCTTTTCCGTTGTTTTCCAGGTAATTTTTGACTGGGGCAGCAATATGTGGCCGAGCGTTATCGTGGTGGAAAATGATTGACTCATGTCTGGTCGCATACGTTGGCCGCTCTGCCTGGATTTTCTGCTTCAATTGGATCAATTGTTGACGATAGAATTGAGCATTAATGGTTTGGCCACCTGGCAACAGCTCATAATGGATGACACCTAGCTGGTCCTGACCAGGACGTTCTTTGTCTTGGACATCAAAATAACCACTTTTAAACCACTCACGACAGCTTGATTCAGCCGGAGCATAGTCCCCATAAACTTCTACAAGAATGCGATGACTTTCGGCTGCTGTTTTCTTTGCAAAAAAATCACCCACTAGAACCCCCCCGCAAATGCTGTCTTTTTCTCCAATTTTCGAAGTTAATCATCGTGAAAAATAATAATGATGCACACAAGATAAAATTGTTTTGTTGACTGATTTTGACAGCTGTCAAATGTACCTTCAAAATGACATATATATAAAGTTCGAGTTTTCTCGATATTTGTTAGTACGGACATCCACCGTCAAATTCCGGTTTTAAGTTGTACACCCAATATAAAATCTCAGATTGTCTAAAGCGCCTTTAGGAAGTCGTATGATTTGTAAACTTAATTATTTTTTTTTTTGGCTTAAGTTTATTTTAGCGTCACCTAATGTTTACGTGGAAACGTAAACTTAACCTCTTAGAAAAATATTTATGTTTACCCGGAAACATAAAGTGACCCTTTCGCATCTTAAAAAAAAAAAAAACATTTACATGTTTACCCGGAAACATAAAATGACCCTTTAACATCTGTTTTTTTGGTTGCCGCAAGTATAGCCGTCTCACTTACTCCAACGCAGTGTAAGTTGCTGACAACGTATACGTCAACCAAATGCAAATAGATACCGAAAATTTATTTCACTTCTTAAAAATTGTGCAAGAAACAAGTTCTTAAAATGAATTAGCTCAAGTTCTTATTTTCTCAAAAAAAAGAGAACTCCGAACAATAAAAGCCAATGCAATTTTATCCAAAAAGGAAAAAGAGTGTTTTCTTTGGTCGATCAACGGGGATTTCGCTGTTAGAGGAAAAAGTTGGAAAAGCTAATTTCCAATTACTTTCATAAGCCGTAGACAGAGGAAAAGTTGGAAAAGGTAATTTCCAATTACTTTCATAAGCCGTCATCCAGTGAATCCAGTGACTCCAGTCCGCAGGAAGACTAGCAGAGAGCTACGATCCATACCAGGAATACTCAAGGTATGTGTCAAACATAAGTTTCAATATTTCCCTTGTGTGCAAGGTGTAGTTTGGTTCCCACGACCAAACATTTGGTCCTTCGGCCTTTTTTGGAACCGAGAATATATATTCTTTTTATATTGAAATTAAAATTTTTTAAAATTTTTCACGGCATCGGCCATTTTGGTTTTCGCGTAACGTGTGCTTAACCTTGTCAAGTGTACAAGGTTAATACAAACTCGTGTATTTTGATAAAAAAAAATTTTTTTCCCGCGAAAATTTGAACTTGTGTTTAACCTTTGATGTTATTCAAGGTTAACACAGACCCTTGTGTTTTTTTTTATAAATATACTAACATATAGTTGCATATGTGTTTAACCCTTGAGACTGATCAAGGTTAACACAAACACTAGTGTATTTTATAAACGGATTTTGATTTTTTTTCGCTTTGTTTTAACCTTTAATTCGATAAAGGTTAAATATAAAGACTCGTGTTTTGTCGCTTAACTCGTACCCTTTGAAAGTGTTCAAGGGCAAATAAAACTAACCACTGTTGTTTAACATTGAACTTCGGGGAATATTAAATAAAGATATCTTTTATGCGTTTCTTTTTACTCTGATCCACACAATATAGTTTCTGCTGTTTTTTTTTTTTTTTTAAAGGCGTTCTGTTGGGATTGAACTTATTTAAAGTCTCATTTAGGATTAAAATTTCTCGTAAGAAATTTATTTTGTGTTTCTTTGAAAGTTTTTCCGCATACTCGTTTGTGATTAAGTGAACAGTGCTTTATTGAAAAAATTGGCTTTCCAAAAATTTTTAATTTTAAACTTCAAAGCGAACACGCGCAAGCAAATTTGGGAAAAGGCACTCTGGAATCACGTCAGGATCTCCTCAATCAGTATTGGTTAAAATACGAAACGCTGTTCGAGGATCTTACGCTGACCCATACGAATGAAACTGAGGTAAAAACTTTGATAGCTGATGGTGAATACTATTCTGTGGAGGGTGTCTACACTGACACGATGGGTGAATTAAGAGACATGCTAGCAGCACTTGAACCACCACAAGTACCACCACGTGCACCCAGTGCAAACTCGTCAATATTCGACCAAACTGCAATTATTCCTGCATTGACAAATTTGCCGAGAATAAAAATTCCGCCATTTAATGGCACGTATTCTCAGTGGTATCCTTTCAAGGATCTCTTTGTCTCAATAGTCACCTCTAATAGTTCTTTAACTAATACCCAAAGACTTCAGTATTTGAAAGACAGTCTTACGAGAGACGCTTGCCATGCATTAGACAATATAACAACCACAGAAGCTAATTTTAAAACAGCTTGGGACCTGCTAGAGCGTAAATACGATAATAAGCGAATAATAATAAATGCTTATCTCACAGAGATTATGAATTTAGCCCCAATTTCAAAAGAATGTGTATCAAGTTTGAGAAAACTTATTGATGGGATTTCATCTGCAGTCCGTGCTTTAGAGCAACTTCAGCGTCCAGTTGAGCAATGGGATGATTGGCTAATTTTCATTACGGTTCAAAAACTGGATCCGTCTACGCGAAAAGCTTGGGAGCTTTCACTTAAGACAGACTCTGATGTTCCAACTTTTAAAGAACTAACTCATTTTTTGGAAAATCGCACTCAATCCCTTGAAGTCTTGCAGTGTTTTGGAGATGCCAAGTCGGATAAAAAGGCACATTCAGAAGTAACTCCTAAGCGCGTAAACCCATTCCGATCGTTTCACAATAATGTTGAAGTCCCTAAATGCGTGTTATGTAATTATACACATCCACTACGTTTTTGTTCCAAATTCCTTAAGCTTAGTGTTCAAGATCGATTTTCCTTAGTGAAAAAACACCAGTTCTGTATAAATTGTTTAGCTTTTTCTCACGAGTTGAAAGATTGTAAAAGTTCGTACACTTGTGCTAAATGTCAAAAGAAACACAATACACTGTTGCATAAAGAAAATGCATCAATAGGTCGAAATGTAGCAAACAATAAAAGTTTTTCAAACAACAAAAGTTTTTCAAATAATAAAAGTTTTTCAAACAAACCCGCATTTCAAAATAAAGGTGACAAGGCACACAGTTCTGCTGTCACTTATACCTCTACCATACAGTCCACTACAGAAAAACCGACTTCGTCGGAAAAATTATCTATGACAACAAACCCTATGGGTACAGTAAACACCCATTTTACGTCAGCCACTAAAAAGATTATCCTTGGAACGGCTTTGATTGATATTTATCATTTGGGTTCAACTTATAAGGCTCGTGCCTTGATTGACCCTGCTTCTGAATGCAGCTTCGTGTCAGAACGCATTCAACGCTTGCTTAAGCATTCGACGAAACCCATTTCAGCCCAAGTAACGGGACTGAATGGGACAGTCAATACTCTACCGAATATGATGGCTTCTTTCCATATTGGTTCTAAGTTATATCGAAATCATTGCTCTGGTTGTCCCAAAAGTGACGGAAAATTTACCATCGCTTAATTTTGACGTCTCTAATTTTTCAGAGATGCCTAACTTTGCATTCGCTGATCCGAACTTCAATCGAAGTTCAGTTGTGGATCTACTCATCGGTGGCGATTTATACCCTTCAATACTTCTTGGTGGGGTTCAAAAAGACGTTTTTGGATCTCTCATAGGCCAAGAGACCATTTTTGGATGGATCCTTACAGGACCAGTGCCAATACAGCATCAAATGTTCCCTTTGAAAGTTGCTTCACATTTCACAGAGATTTCTCTGAATGAACAACTTAAAAAATTTTGGGAAATTGAAGAAATCCCACAAAAATCGTCAATCTCCAAAGCCGATGAAATTTGTGAGCAAATTTATATCAACACAACAAAACGGAATTCGGATGGTCGATACGTTGTTGATTTACCCTTCAAGTTAGAATTTCCAAACTCTAAATCTTAAGGACAAACGAAATTCATTGCTAAAAGCCAGTTTCTTCGAAACGAAAAGCAACTCCTTAAGAAACCTGAACTCAAGTCTCAGTATGACAATGTTATATTAGAGTATTTAGACCTTGACCACATGGTTGAAATTGATCCTAATAGTTTTCAAGAAAATGTTTCTTACTATTTACCTCATCATGATGTGCTAAGGCCAGATAGTGCTAGCACAAAACTTCGTGTTGTTTTCAACGCGTCGTGTCCCTCTTCAAACTCAAATAGTTTAAATGATGTCCTATACACAGGACCAATACTTCAAAATGATTTAGTCGCACTTATTCTTAAGTGGCGACTATTCGAATTTGTCTTTAATGCTGACATTCAAAAAATGTACAGACAAATTTTGGTTAACCCTGATCAAACTGCTTTTCAAAGGATTATATTTCGATCAGATCCAAACGAAGAACTAAGAGAATTCGAATTAAAAACTGTGACGTTTGGTGTGAACTGTGCACCCTACTTAGCGATTCGTACGTTACTAAAGTTAGCTGATGATGAACAGCATAGGTTCCCTTTGGGCTCAGAAATTTTACGTGAGCACATGTACGTTGATGACGTGTTGGCTGGGTCTCACCATTTCGTGTTCGCAAAAAATTGCCGTGATCAACTGAATAATATTTGGCTCTCAGCAGGGTTTGAATTAAGAAAATGGACTTCGAATACAAAAGAATTGCTTTTTGATCTTCCTCGAGATTATTTATTAAACACTGAATTTCTTTCTTTGGAGGACAAAAGTTTAGCAAAAACCCTTGGAATTCGCTGGAATGCAAAGCATGATTTCTTCTATTTTAATGTTCAGCCCCTTGAGTATAAACCAAATTATACTAAGCGAGAAGTTTTGTCTACAATCGCAAAATTGTTTGACCCGGTAGGTTGGCTTTCGCCAATTATTATCACTGCAAAGATAATTATGCAGCAACTCTGGCTAGAAAAAACTGATTGGGACGAATGTATAAAAGTCCAGTCACTGCAAAAGTGGCACTCTTTTATCGAAAGTTATGATAAAATTAATGGTATTTCGTTACCACGATGGGTAAATTTTTCACCCTCAAGTAAAATTGAATTTCATGCTTTCTCAGATGCTTCTGAAAAAGCATATGCAGCAGCAGTCTATATTCGAGTGGAAACTCAAAACTGCATTTTTACTCATTTGCTAACTTCAAAATCGAAGGTATCACCAGTCAAAACTATATCTCTGCCCAGACTGGAGCTTTGTGGCGCAGTTTTGCTGGCAAAACTGGTCAGCTCTGTGATACCACAATTAAAGCTTGATAATTTTTCAATATTTAAATGGACGGACTCGACAATTGTGCTTTCATGGTTGCAAAAACCGCCATGCACATGGAAAACATTTGTGGCGAACAGAGTCACTACCATAATCGATAAGTTGGGCATTGAAAATTGGGCTCATGTTGATACCCATGACAACCCCGCCGATCAAGCAACCCGGGGGCTATCTCCTTCGGATCTTAAAAGTAATGAACTCTGGTGGAATGGTCCTTCTTGGCTAAAACTTCAAAAATCTGACTGGCCAAAACCTTCACTGGTGGTTAAAAATGACACTAATCTCGAAATCAAACTCGTCAAGTCTTTCATTACTAGCTCGGCGGTAAAAGAAGATATTTTGAATCGTTTTTCTTCTTTGCCTAGGGCAATTCGAGTTATAGCATATATGTTCCGATTTTTTAATCGCACTCGTCGAACAGTGAATTCATACTCCTCCGATAAGATTTTTTCCGAGGAACTCAAGTTTGTAAAAATGAGGCTCATAAAAGTATCTCAGCAAATGTACTTTCACAATGATTACTTTAATTTACTTTATAAAAAACCCATTGAATCTAAAAGTTCTTTGCTAACTTTAACTCCGTTTCTGGATCGAGAAAATATCTTAAGGGCAAATGGTCGCCTAGCATCTTCTCCAGCTTTAAGTTACAATGAAAGGCATCCTATTATACTCGCATACGAGAGCCGTTTTTCACGGTTACTCGTGGAATCTCTTCATAATATGACTCTTCATGGTGAGAATCAGCTAGTTCTTCGCCTAGTCCGTCGCGAATTTTGGATACTTAAGTTGAAGAACTTGATAAAAACGTGTATCCACAATTGTAAGACATGTGTCATTAACAAAAAGCGTTACAATGGTCAAATTATGGCTGCTTTGCCTCCGGAGCGGGTAACCATATCACGTCCTTTTACTAATACAGGCGTGGACTTTGCGGGACCATTTGACATAAAGAGTTTTACTGGTAGATACTGTAAGATCACTAAAGGGTATGCTTGCCTCTTTGTCTGCTTCTCTACGAAGGCCATCCATCTTGAACCTGTAAGTGATCTGACGTCCCAGGCGTTTTTAGCGGCTCTTTCAAGATTCGTGCCCAGAAGAGGGTGTCCTGATAGTATATACTCAGATAATGGCACAAACTTCGTGGGCGCTGCTGGAATGCTTAAAAAAGATTTTATGCAGTTTCTACAGGCAATAAAAAGTGATACCATCGCAAAATATGGCTATCACCAACTATTATGGCACTTTTTACCGGCCTCAGCACCCCACATGGGCGGCTTATGGGAAGCCGGTGTAAAATCATTCAAGCAGCACTTCAGGAAAATCACTGGACACCTGAAGTATACATTTGAAGAATTTGCTACGGTACTCGCGAGAATAGAAGCTTGTCTCAATTCGAGACCACTCAACGCTGCGTCTGAGAACGTAGCTGACTTTGCAGTGCTGACGCCAGGACACTTCCTAATTGGCGCCCCATTGTTGTCTCCAGCAGAACCAGAAGATACCACTTCAACCATCAGCATCTTGAACCGTTGGCAGAGGGTCAAGGCCACCGCCCAAGAGTTTTGTCGTCGTTGGAAGGACGAGCACCTGAAAGAGCTACTCAAACGTACCAAATGGAAGGTCGCAATAGATGATCTAAAAATCGGAGATCTCGTCGTCATACGTCATGAATCACTCTGTCCTACAGAGTGGAAACTCGGCCGCATTACAAAAATCTTCCACGGCTGCGATGGAAAAGTTCGCGTGGCAACTTTAACAACTAGTTCGGGTGAGATCACACGACCGATCCATAAGCTCGTTGTGATCCCCCAATGATTTTATATATTTATATATTTTTGTATTATATATTTATATATTACTTATGAATTTCCGTCCTTGTTGAAAATAAATGTCTCCAACCCATAATCACTCTTTTCCTTTGTTTTGAATTACACAGAATTAATTTATTGTTTTAAATTCACACAAAAACACACTCAACAGAATAAAATATATCACAGGTGAACGTGATAATCAACATCGTTGGATTTTTTATCTGTCTACACCAGTCAAATTTTCAACCAACCAGTTATCTAACTATTGTCATGGCTCCAGTTACTAAAAAATGTTCTTCAGCCTCTTGTCATTGTTGTCGCAACCAAAACAAAAGCGAACACAGGACCCGTACCTCTCACATTGAGCGCAAAAACACCAAACATGCTATTCGGCATGTTGCATGTGGAATTTGCAAAAAGGATCACCGTCTCTCAACATGCTATAAATACCGTGAGATGAATTTGACCGAGAAGTACGATACGGTCATAAGCATGCACTACTGCATCAACTGTTTGGCTCGGTCTCACAATATTAAAAATTGTACCAGCCACGATAAGTGTGCAATTTGCCATGCAAAACATCATACTAGTTTGCATGGTCATCCTCGAGTGCTTGCAGTTGCACATCAAGATTTACGGGAATCTCGGTCTAAGAACGAAACCAAAATATTGTGCTCTAAGCAGACTCTGTTACCGACAGCTATTATAAAGTTGTATTTTGATGGTGAATACCAGACTCTCAGAGTGTTGATAAACCCTGGAGAAGCGGTTACCACGATTGCCTCCGAAACTGTGAAGAAACTGAAGATAAAATTAATATACCTTGGATCAAAGAGGTTCTGTAACATCGTAGTTGGTTCGAAAATAAATTCAAAACTCAAATTGGAAATAAACGCTCTAGTCAGCGATGAACTCCCAAAAAGGATATACCAAGAAGATCTCCCGGATAGCGCAAAAAGAGCTTACAACAATATTATGTTAGCGGATCAGACTTATACGTCGTCTTCCAAGATTGCAATGATCCTCGGATCCGATATCTACCCACAATTAATGAAGTCCGGATGCATGTCTTCGGAAAATGGAAGAATGTTGGCGCAAAATACAGTATTCGGCTGGATTGTGACTGGTCCATGTGGACTATAAACTGTATATGACCCAAAATGAATTTTAACTTTAATACTCTTAACACCAAGTGTATATATATCTATATGTAAATAAATAATATGAATTATCCACTGAATATGAATTTCACTGACCCATATGTATAGACATATTTTTTTTTGACACTTAAGTTCCTTTCAGCAAATTTAACTTACTCCTATCTTCTGCCTATTTGTAGTGTGATGCAGCTAGCCAAGAAGCGCTACACAATTTCTTGCCCATTGTGCAAGACCTATCATGGATTAGGGAACTGTCCCGACTTCGTGAGAATGACGCCAAAGGACTGGAAAAGAATCGTTCACATCTGCGGCCGCTGCGAAAACTGTTTGGCGTACTCGCACAAGTTGCAGCAGTGCACAAGCGACAAAAGATGTCATCTGTGCTACAAAAAACATCATAGCCTGCTCCACGATGAGACGGTAGTAGCAATTGCTCATCTCGGGGAAAAAATGTTTACCGCTTCAACTGTTACTTTAATGATGACGGCCAATGTGATTGTAGAAGGAGCTAAAGAAAGCCATCTCCTTAGAGCCCTAATCAATCCTAACCTGGAACTGTCAATTATTTCAAAGGGAAAAGCTGAGGAGATGCAAGTTCCACTCTTTTACAGTGTGACTAATGACCAGGTTCCAACGTGTCATCTGAGTCTAAGCTCAAATGTAAACCCATTGTCAGGCGTGTTTTCGGGCAGTTGCACAACCACTAGGGAAATTTCCCCCAGTGAAGGCCAACATTGCCAAAATTAGATTTTACTACCCCAAGTTGACTCCGGCAGATTGCCATTTTTATCGACCCTTAGAAGTCGACATGGTCCTCGGTGCAGACCTCTACGCTCGGGTGCTTGGACAACAAAAATAGGCTGCGAACGGTGTCCCTCTTGCCCAGCTAACAATATTCGGATGGGCGTACACAGGTGTCTGTCCGCGAGCAAAGTAGATAGCAGTTCATTTTTCATTTTGCTATGTATCAAACCATATGAAACCATTTGTACTTTTTTCTGAAATTTGCCACAAACTTGGAATATTTTTCTTTCTAATTTTTTTTTTTTTTTTTTCTTTTTTTTCTCCGTAATTATATAATATTACGTTAAGTTTAAAAAACCATTTGTAATTGTAATACAAAAGTTGAAAGATTTGTTAAACTTTGTATTACACCACATGAAATTTAAAATTTTTTGTAATTCGTATTTTCATATTACATACTCATCGAACATACTTATGTTTATATTATATTATAAGTAAAAGATTCAATTGAAATTAAAATTTTTAGTTCTTACTTTCACTCGAATTGATTTTCTTCATTAAATTAGTTTACATATATACTGTATAATAAGAAAAGGAAAAGAAACCACGAATGTTTGTTCTTTGTTGCAGATACTGCAAGGCGGGCAGTATGTTTACGTGGAAACGTTAACTTAACCTCTTAGAAAAATATTTATGTTTACCCGGAAACATAAAGTGACCCTTTCGCATCTTAAAAAAAAAAAACATTTACATGTTTACCCGGAAACATAAAATGACCCTTTAACATCTGTTTTTTTGGTTGCCGCAAGTATAGCCGTCTCACTTACTCCAACGCAGTGTAAGTTGCTGACAACGTATACGTCAACCAAATGCAAATAGATACCGAAAATTTATTTCACTTCTTAAAAATTGTGCAAGAAACAAGTTCTTAAAATGAATTAGCTCAAGTTTTTATTTTCTCAAAAAAAAGAGAACTCCGAACAATAAAAGCCAATGCAATTTTATCCAAAAAGGAAAAAGAGTGTTTTCTTTGGTCGATCAACGGGGATTTCGCTGTTAGAGGAAAAAGTTGGAAAAGCTAATTTCCAATTACTTTCATAAGCCGTAGACAGAGGAAAAGTTGGAAAAGGTAATTTCCAATTACTTTCATAAGCCGTCATCCAGTGAATCCAGTGACTCCAGTCCGCAGGAAGACTAGCAGAGAGCTACGATCCATACCAGGAATACTCAAGGTATGTGTCAAACATAAGTTTCAATATTTCCCTTGTGTGCAAGGTGTAGTTTGGTTCCCACGACCAAACACCTAACATACTAGCTTTTTAAGCCTTGTTGATTTTATTTGTTATCAAAAAGTGTGTTGAATATGATTTTGGATTTTAACAAACTTCAACTAGTAAGGGTGGTATCTTTGGCCTGGCCAAAAACTAAATACCCTTCACTGCATTTAAAGTATATTATTAAAACCTTAGTTTATAAATACTATGCAATATTCTTGTACATTCAAGTTTTTCTTAAAATAAATTGTTTTATTCTTCCGTAACTCATAGAAGAGTATAAGAACAAATTGCTTATATAGGAAGTGTCACGCCTTTGTCTCCGAGCTTACCTAGATTTTGCGTAGAGCATGCATTTTCTGTTCTGAGTGTTTGAGTGAAATTCGGTTGGGTTTTCTTTAAAAAATCTCACAGTATAGCATTTTGAAACTTTCGCTTATATGGGAGGTGCCACGCCCTCTAGTCCTACTTCACCTACTTTTTGCTCAGAGTTTGCCATTAATGTCCTTAGTGTTTGGGTGAAATTTGTTTGAATTATCTCAAAAAACACTTTCAGTATATCATTTTGAAACTTTTGCTTATATGATGGGTGCCACGCCCTACTGTTCGAGTTCGTTAAAATTTTTTTTCAGGGCGGGCATTTATTGATCTGAATATTTGAGTGCAATTTGGTTGGAATATCTCAAAAACCGCTTTCAGTATAACATTTTGAATCTTTTGTTTATATAGGAGGTGCCACGCCCTCTTTTCCGAGTTTGTTTAGATTTTTCTGACAGCTTGCATTTATTGATCTGAGTGTTTGAGTGCAATTTGGTTGGATTTCCACAAAAAACGCTTTCAGTATAACATTTTGAAACTTTTGCTTATTTGGGAGGTGCCACACTCTCTTGATCTAATTCGCCCAGTTATGTCTCAGAGCTTGTACTTACTATTCCTAGTAATTATGTGTATTTTATGCGTGGAGTAATTAGGCTTTTTTGGTCAATTATTTTTGTGTTAAATAAAAAACAAAAATTTTTTATAACATTTTCCCGACGTTTCGCCAATTGGATTTCGGCTTCCTCAGGGGATTTTTATTATTGAAAAACTAAAAAATGAAGAACATTAATATATATGGTTCAATACCATTTGTCAAAAAAAACCACAAATCTTACATTTGTTGAATAAATTAATACATAATAAATTACACAATTTTATATAAAGAAAAAAAAAGACTTTTGCACCACGTCAAACAAATTACAAAACAACACTGTAACATAAACTAATGTTATCATAGTCTTCTTTATGATTCACAGCTGATTGCTGTTTTTGCCTGATCCGAAGGCTCTCCAAAGTGAACCGAGCATTTGCTCTTCTTTCCTTGTCTAGAATCATTACATTGTCAAAGTCTGCAGTGTGTTCGTTTTCTGTTAGATGCTTCGCTAAAGCTGTTGTTTCCCAAGAGGAAAAATTTCTAGCGCTTCTGATCCAAGCACTTCAAAAGTGGTTGTCCCCATAGAAATTTAGAAGCACTATCACAATGGTTTTTTATAAGGCTGCAGTAAGAACAACGTGAGTTCGAACCCAGCCCGGGAGATTTTTTTTTTTACTTTTTTTTGCTTTATTTTTTTTTTTTTAATTAAATATTTTTTATTCAACACCTTTTATTTCACTTTTCTATTTTCCCTTCTCTTATTAATTTACTTTTGTTTACCTGAATTGAAATTGATTACACAATGATTCCATATAAGGCTGCAGTAAGAACAACGTGAGTTCGAACCCCGCCCGGGTGATTTTTTTTTTTTCCGTTTTTTTATTGGTTTTTGCTTTATTTTTTTTTTTATTAAAATATATTTTATTCAACCTTTTTTATTTCAGTTTTCTATTTTAATTTCTCATTTTTATTTACTTTTGCTAACTTGAATTGAAACTGATTGCACAATGATTCTATGTAATGCTGCAGGACAACATTTGCTTAATATACAAATTTAATACCTCTTCATATCATCGGGCGTTGGTGGAGCGGTCTAAAGGGTTGGTAAATGTAAGAAAAAAATTTCTAGCACGCGGAGGGTCGTGGATTCAAATCCTGGTGCGGGCAGTTTTTTTTTTTTTTTCTTTTTTTTTCTTTTTTTTAATTTTATTGAAAAAACGCTTACCGCAGCATTACAAATAAGCGCTTTAAAAACTCTTTTTTGGTAAGGCTGCGGTAAGCGTTTTTTTCAATAAAATTTAAAAAAAAGAAAAAAAAAAAAAAAAACAGGCCGCGCTAGGATTTGAATCCACGACCCTCCGCGTGCTAGATATTTTTTTCTTACATTTACCAACCCTTTAGACCGCTCCACCAACGCCCGATGATATGAAGAGGTATTAAATTTGTATATTAAGCAAATGTTGTCCTGCAGCATTACATAGAATCATTGTGCAATCAGTTTCAATTCAAGTAAGCAAAAGTAAATAAAAAAGAGAAATTAAAATAGAAAAGTGAAATAAAAAAGGTTGAATAAAAAATATTTTAATAAAAAAAAAAAATAAAGCAAAAACAAATAAAAAAACGGAAAAAAAAATTACCCGGGCTGGGTTCGAACTCACGTTGTTCTTACTGCAGCCTTATAAAAAATCATTGTGATAGTGCTTCTAAATTTCTATGGGGACAAGCACTTTTGAAGTGCTTGGATCAGAAGCGCTAGTAATTTTTCCTCTTGGGAACATCTTCTTTTTTAAGATGTCTTAGTGATGCGTCGTCAGTTAATGTTGGTATGTACGGAATTGCAAAAAAACCGTGTAGGGTTGCCATCTCTTGATGTTTGTTGAATTGTGTAACATGTGTTTTTTTTTATAAGGTGTTCTTTCAACTTTGCTGGGTAATTATTTTTCGTAAGGATGTTCCGAATTTTGTTGATGTTTTCCCTGTGGAAAGTTGCGTCGCTTAGCGTTAGAGCGGTTCGTATTAAGTTATTGGCCGTGTTGCGTTTTTGCTGATACGGTTGCGTAAAGTTGAAATTCATGATTCTTCCGGATGCAGTCGGTTTCATGTACCAATCTAGAATTAATTTTCCGTTTTCTCTGTGGACTGTTGTGTTTAAATATGGTAATTTGTTTTGTTGTTCCGCTTCAACTGTGAAGTACATCTGCACTTCAAAACGAAAGCTTTCCGTTCGAATTGGAGAACACAAAGGAGACGCAAAAAACAAAAAACAAACAACAGCTTTAGCGAAGCATCTAACAGAAAACGAACATACTGCAGACTTTGACAATGTAATGATTCTAGACAAGGAAAGAAGAGCAAATGTTCGGTTCACTTTGGAGAGCCTTCGGATCAGGCAAAAACAGCAATCAGCTGTGAATCATAAAGAAGACTATGATAACATTAGTTTATGTTACAGTGTTGTTTTGTAATTTGTTTGACAGGTGCAAAGGTCTTTTTTTTTCTTTATATAAAATTGTGTAATTTATTATGTATTAATTTATTCAACAAATGTAAGATTTGTGTTTTTTTTTGACAAATGGTATTGAACCATATATATATATATTACTGTTCTTCATTTTTTAGTTTTTCAATAATAAAAATCCCCTGAGGAAGACAAAATCTAATTGGCGAAACGTCGGGAATATGTTATAAAAAATTTTTGTTTTTTATTTAACACAAAAATAATTGACCAAAAAAGCCTAATTACTCCACGCATAAAAAACTAAAAATATTGGTCACAAATTAAATAAACATATGTGTATTTTGGTTGCATTATCGTTTATAATGCTCTAAATATTGCGTTTTGAATATATCTTTTGTATGGGCGGTAGGCATGTGAGTTGGTCGATTTCGCTCATTTTTTATCCCACGAGCTATCTTTGACAACGGAGGCAGCGTACCAAATTTCGTTCAATTATATTGCTTACTTTTCCCATGAAAAATATTTCCACGACAGACAGACACCCAGCCATTCAGACGGGCATTGCTATATCGACTCAGGAGGTGACGCTGATCAAAAATATATCGACGGCTTGTATTCAACACCCTCTATCTACAATTTTTACGAAAACGTGTTTTTGATGGCAAGCTCTTCATTGAGTCAAATATCATGTATGAAATTTATTACAATCAGAAAAACCACTTCCAGAGTTATTTTATTTTAATTTTTATTACTGCTTTATCTACTATAATATTTTTTTGTGAATGTAATATCCTCTGTCTGCACAAAAACTTCTCAAAATACATTAACAGCAAGTGAAAATAGTGTAGATAGAGGATATTGCATTCACAAAACAACTTCGTAGTGCAAAATTTTAACTATTATTCGCTTTGAAATAAGCTCTATCTACTATAATAACACTGTGGAACAAAATTTGGTCAACAAAAGTTTACTCGGATCTGACGCTGCGGGGTGAAAATATAGGCCAAAATAAAAGACCATTTGGCTCAGTTTGTTCAAACTGGCTCTTGTTTTCGAGAAAAGGCCGTTTGAATTTTGCACCTTGAACTATGTGGTTTTTTCGATATATCTCGTAAGTTAACTGAGCTTTATTGCATTTAGTGGTGGGGTTTTGTTTGTCTAATTCATATCTAATCTTTTACTACCAAATAAGTATTTTTGGATGCACTTTTAACAAGTTAGAGCACAAAATTCCCAAAAAAGTGATATTTTTCGCCTTTTATGACATTCGGCTCAATATTAATCACCCGAGTGGTGGATTTATGCCTTTTAACCTATAGCTGAGATCCATACGAACACTTTGATGTAATATATGTGGCATATGGGAAAAAATTTCTCAAGTGAGCCACCTCAGAATTCAAACGTAAAAAAGGCTTTAACAAAATGATGTTTTATAACAACTAGTAAAGATTTTGTAAAAATGTTTTTTTTTAGAGATATTAAGCATAGGTCGGGGAATAAAATGGTGTTTTTGATTTGTAAAAAAATGTTTCACATAAGGAATATGTGAGGAGTAATTTTTCAAAAGGGCTTATAACCAAAAAGTAATGTCATACACATTATTTGCATAATAATCGCTTATTGGATAAATATGATTTTATTTAACTAAATGGCATTAATTCCACGCCATCAGTTAAGCTTTTCGTGAAAACAGATCCCAATTTTATTAATTTATAACAAAGTATCAGGCAATTAATATTATAACACTACTTTTGCCTCGTTTTGGTTATAAGCCCTTTTGAAAAATTACTCCTCATGTGTGAATTTTTTCAGAATTTTTTGAGACATTTTATAATTTTTCAAAAGGTCCGAAAAAAAAAAATTTGATATGTTCCAAAAAAACTCACACGTATTTCTTATATAATTCTAAACATTTTATGCCATATACACTTTTTTCGTAGGATGCCTTGTTTTTCTCTAATGCTGAAAAAAGACTTGCACGACATCACTATATTGTTAATAACTTTTGAACCAATATCGATTACCCCAATTTTTTTTCTGGAATACAGTTTCTTGACAAGTGGAGAGTGCTTACCTATTTTTTATAGTTTTCTCAGAGACGAAGAAGTTGCTTTATTTTTATATACATATTTGAAATAGGGATTTTCAATAATAAATGAAACATTTTTTTACAAATCAAAAACACCATTTTATTCCCCAACCTATGTTAAATATCTCTAAAAAAAAAAAACATTTTTACAAAATCTTTACTAGTTATAAAATATCATTTTGTTAAAGCCTTTTTTACGTTTGATTTCTTAGGTGGCTCACTTGAGAAATTTTTGCCCATATGCCACATATATTATATCAAAGTGTTCGTATGGATCTCAGCTATAGGTTAAAAGGCCTAAATCTACTACTCGGGTGATTACTATTGAGCCGAATGTCATAAAAGGCGAAAAATATCACTTTTTTGGGAATTTTGTGCTCTAACTTGCCAAAAGTGCATCCAAAAATACTTATTTGGTAGTAAAAGATTAGATATGAATTAGACAAACAAAACCCCACCACTAAATGTAATAAAGCTCAGTTAACTTACGATATATCGAAAAAACCACATAGTTCAAGGTGCAAAATTCAAACGGCCTTTTCTCGAAAACAAGAGCCAGTTTGAACAAACTGAGCCAAATGGTCTTTTATTTTGGCCTATATTTTCACCCCGCAGCGTCAGATCCGAGTAAACTTTTGTTGACCAAATTTTGTTCCACAGTGTAATGGGAATAACATTAGTTTTTAAAAAAAGTTTATTTGTGGGGCGAAATAGACCTTTTAAAATACGAATATTGTAGTATTTCACTTGATTAATACTTAATAGAATAGTGATTAAATTGGTTTTTTGCTCTCCTGAGAAATTTGGTTTTTGCAGATAGAGAGTATTGAATATAAGCCGTCAATATATACTTTTCTATACCTGTCACGCCTCCTTCTCTGCGTAACAAACTTAAGGACAAAGTGAATATACCCTTTTCGAAAATTCGCTATATATCGAAAATCATGACACGGATTTAAAACTTTTATGGATTAAATTTGTTGCCAATTGAAATACCTTTCATATGACACCAATATTATTGAAATCTATCAAGGGGTTCCGAATTTATACCGGTTTTCAGAAAAATGTATCCTAATCTTCCGATGGCTTTATCTCGGTCATTCATTGAACTCAGTTCAAGTACTCTTTAAATTCACCCCCTAAAGATGAGGAAGGATCTTCCTCGAAATATTAGGAATCATTTTTAAACAAAAATAAAAACCACAACCTGTGAGGAGTGATTTTTCAAAAGAGCGTAAAACCACTTCCAACCTTGAACAAACCTAAGAATGCCATAGGCATTACCATGCTAAAATGCATCCTCCAGTTCAAAATTCATCCCAAAAAATGCATTTTTCTAAGATAAAATCGTGATCAAAAGTCGCATTTCAGAACAAAAGGACTTATTTCCATATAATTTCATAGAAATTTTTAGAGTTTGATACAAAAAGACGCATTTCGAATAGTGGCCAAAAAAAGGTGCTTACATACCATGCCTATAGACAACAGCATAAACTTCCAAATGGTGAAATAAAAGTGATTTGCAAAAAAAAGGGCTTATATCCAAACGTTTCAGAACAAAAGGGCTTATTTCCAAATGTTTTTTACTTTTTGCAATTACTACAAATATGTTACAACAAAAAAGTTAAGGGGATTTAGAATCTTTGGTCAACTCACTATAACACTGGAGATATTAAAAAAAAAAGTTATTGTAAACAGCCCATAAAAGTTTTTTCTCATTTCTGAAAATTTGTTTAACATGGTTTAACGCCCTTTTGAAAAATCACTCCTTATTTGTAATAAAAAAGATCGAATAAATTTCTTAAAATGTATGAAATGTTAAAAATTATTTTTCCACATACGAATTAAAATACATGCTAAAAATTGAAGCAATTGCTTCGACTTTTAGCAAAGTAATTTTTATTAATACGACCCATTGATTTTTTTATTTAATGTCAAAGTTCACAAAATTTTTCAATATGGCTTTTTGAGATTAAATTTTCAAAAATCACCATAATTTAAGTATTTGACATAAAAAGTCATATGAATGTTTTTTTTTTTAAATTTTAATGATTGCAATTTTTGCCAATATGCTGTTTCGCCATATTTCGATATAAATAGATTAAAAATAGCGTTTCAAAAATTCAATTCATAGTGATTCTTCAAAAACTACAATATGAAAAATTCATAAAAAAGTTATCAAGACTTCACGTTGGATTTCGATTAAGCATACTTTCCTACATATTATATTAGCCGTATTCACACCAACTTTGCCAAAAAAAAAAAGTTGGGCTTCGGGAGCAACGGGAAGCTTGTTCCCAAGATTAACAAATTTTATTAAATAGGCATGAAATAAAATAAATAAATAAAACAAACTCAACTCACTTTTTTCGACTGCTATTAGGCAAATCCATTTACAGAAACTTTCGATTTGGCTGCAACGGATGATTGAAAAAATCTTTTCTTTTGATTTATTTCATGCACTTTTCTGTGGCAGGGAGGAAAAACTGCTTAAATCGACTTAAGCTCAAATAAAAATACAGTAAAAACATTGTGTAAAAGCAGAAAGTTTGCAATAATTTTACTTTAAAAACTGTTGCTCTTTTATTTTCCCAAATAGGGCTCTGGGAATTAATTACAACAACAAGTTCAGGTCGAACCTACTTTCGAAGATATAGCTATCAGAAGATATGGATATATCTTTTATAAAAAAAGGTATAAGTTGGGAAACCCTAAATGGATTTTAATAATATTGGTGCCATGAGAAATGTATTTTAACTGGCAATGCAAACATTTTAAATCCGAGTAATGACTTTTGCGATGTGTCAAATCTTCGAAAATTTTGACCATTTTTTTTGTTTTTAAAGCACTTTTTTTCCAAAAAATGTCTTACTAACAAAAATGGCTGGATTGATTTAATAAGCTACAATATTGACCCAGAAATTTTTGAAATCTGGCTCGTACTTTTCAAGATATTACGACTTTTCTGAAATTTGGAGCGATTTCTTTTCCTCACAGTAATTTTGCATAAAAGTAGGGGTAAGTGAGCGGCCTGCGGCCGAAGCTCAGGACTTAAAACTCCCAAAAATTCAATACCGGCTTCGCGGCGGCCATCGGCAGCGAATCAGTCTATAATATATCCAACACCTAGTTTGCTAGCCAAATTCTTTGGTTTACTTTTTTGTTTTCCTATAAAAAATGTGCTAATGAAGGAAATAAGGCATAAATTGCATATCAAATGAAAGTTAATTGATAAGGCTTCCATAATTTGTTACAAAAACTAAAGGTTTAACAGACATTTTTTGGAAAAATAGTGCTTTAAAAATAAAGTAGCCAAAATTTTCCAAAATACGCCATGTCTCCAAAAACATGACACGGATTTTTGAAACGATTTTGTTAAAATAATCTAAAATTAAGCCGAAAGTTAATGTTGTTGTTTTTTTTTTTTTTTTTTTTTTTTTTGATCGAAATCGACTTAAGCACTTTTTCCTTCCTACCACAGATTTTTAACTTAAAATGGCGACGCACAAGTGCCTTACAAAATTTTATGGTTTATCTTTTTAATAAGCACCTTTTCACCAAAAGTTATAGAAATTCTAAAAATTTCTTACATGAAGGGGAATTTAATTTAAAACAAATTAATCGGAAAAAATTCCGCGCACTGAATTGAAAAATTTTATTCTTAATTCTTAAGTTAATACTCGCAACTTTCACAACTCGAACAAAGTTCACAAATAAATTGATTTGCTTGTGTTCTGTCATTCTTACTTATTTACGTAAACGAAAAAAGAGACAGCATGTGTGCGCAAATTCTTGACACAACAATGTCGGGGTGTGTTCAAACGCTTAGTTCTAACTTACAAATAATCAAAGAGTAAGGGCTTCCATATTGCATGTGAAGAAGCGCTTACTCCTAACTTACAATTAATCAAGGAGAAAAGGCTTCTATAATTGTATGTGAAGAAGCGCTTTTGAATCGCTTGGTTAAGAAGCGATTGATATTTTTCCTCTTGGGATTATATATACTTTTATTGCACACATACAAGCCCATATCAATTTGACATGAACTAATTTGCACTATAGCTCTTGGTACCATTTGCTCTTGGTCATCTTGCTCTTGCACAATTTATTCTCTTTTGAATATCAGTGACGATACCCAAAAATGACCAATATGCTCTACCTATTTTCATAACATGCATGTTACTACTTGCTAAGAATCTGTGAGTGAGAATATGAAGCCGCTGCCTCACCGTAACAGAAACATGATCAACGCATTTGATCAATTTCATACACCCTAATAAACAATGTATTTGTACAAAACAAAAAAAAAAAACCCACGAAAAGACGCTACCTCACATTTGCCTGCGTTTCTCTTCTTTCTGTACTACACATAAGCCGCAAAAGAGAAAATAAAATAAAAAAATAAAGCCCTTTTACGCATACGAAAAACAGTACACGCACTCTCAATTTCTTTGCACTCACACTCACAACTATGATACTGCAAGCAAAACTCAAAGCACTCAAAACAATCTGCTCATGTCGCTTTTGTTATTATTTATCAAAAACTAAATGCACAATATTTGTCACAGAATCTATTATAAAATTGTAAACTATGTACAAAATTATTATAACGCACTATGCCCTAGCTCTACTCTTCACAGTTCTTAGCATAAACGCAAAAAATAGATCGCAAAAAAGGCAAACAAATCAAAACAAAAAAGCCGCAAAATTTCTCACATTGACGCCGCACTGTCGTCGACATTGCTTAAGGCAGTCACAGTGACTTCAATAAAACACTCACAAT
Organism: Calliopum simillimum; assembly: GCA_951812925.1. Classification (NCBI taxonomy): domain Eukaryota; kingdom Metazoa; phylum Arthropoda; class Insecta; order Diptera; family Lauxaniidae; genus Calliopum; species Calliopum simillimum. The sequence goes on along the minus strand of OX638370.1, from coordinate 55,884,296 downwards.
AGCACTTTATAAAATATAATACTCACAAATAACACATTAGGCATGCGCTTATTTTGCGATTTTCTGATTTTCGTTCATGCCGCTCCCTGAAATCCTTCTAATGGTCATAAAAACAAATACTATGAAGTTTCACGGCGATCGGATAACGATAACCCGGCCCGCAAGAGAGGTCAAGGTCAAGTTGAGGTTTCAGGCAAAAAATAATGAAAATTTTTTTTAAACTTAATTAAATTAGTCAAAGCATAACTTTCATTATTTTTTTGCCTGAAACCTCAACTTGACCTTGACCTCTCTTGCGGGCCGGGTTATCGTTATCCGATCGCCGTGAAACTTCATAGTATTTGTTTTTATGACCATTAGAAGGATTTCAGGAGGCGGCATGAACGAAAATCAGAAAATCGTAAAATAAGCGCATGCCTAATAACACATGTTTACAAAAAAAAAAAGAATGTCATGGCGTTTTGACCAGACTATGTGTTTCCTGGGACTTTGACGTCCTGAATCCGAGTCCGGGGTCCGTTTTTTTCCAGAACGTCTGAGAAAAAATATTTCAAGGTCATATGGAGGTCATGTGTCGTTTAGTGATAAATTCGCTAAAATTCTGAAACTAATTTTTAATCATTAGCCTTTAGTCCTTTAAAAGAATATGTGATCAAAAAGGGTGTCTCGGACCTAGTTTCGGAGATATAGCCATCGGAAAATTCGGATATATCTTCTATAAAAACCGCTATAAGTTGGGAACCCCTGTATAAACTTGTAAAATATTGATGTCATATGAAAGGTATTCTGACAGCCTATAAAAATGTTTTGCGCATATTTTCAATTGGATTCAAAGTTTTCGAGATATGAGCTTTTTTGAAATTTTGTGAAATTTTTCAATTGCAACAACAAAATACGTTTCATATGACACCAATATTTTCCAAATCCATTAAGGGGTTCCCAACTTATAGCGGTTTTCATAGAAAATATATATTCTGATCTTCCGATGGCTTTATCTCCGAAACAAGATCCGAGATACCCTTTTTGATCACATATTCTTTATAAGACCTAAGAGCTCAAATATTAAAAATTAGTTTCAGAATTTTAGCGAATTTATCACTAAACGACACATGAACCCAATTTTGACCTCCATATGACCTTGAAATCTTTTTTCTCAGACGTTCTGGAAAAAAACGGACCCCGGATTCGGATTCAGGACGTCAAAGTCCCTAGGAAGCACATAGTCTGGTCAAAACGCCATGATATTTTTTTTTTTGTAAACCTGTGTTATTGTTTTATGCATTTTGCAGAAATATACGTAGTTAATATTTATTATTAACTAAGTCATCGAATGTCGCAATTGCATTTGTTCGCTCATTTTTTCTGACATCACAGCGCCAGTATACTTCCCCTTCTCTCCGCACAGCCACACAACTAATGGTGAAATTAGACAAGAAGTAGCGTTTCGTAACGTGACATCTGTCAAAATCTATCAAATGGCAGAAGCGTGTAAGCGATTAGTGAAATCGTAAAGTAGCGGTACGCAACGTTGAGACCTGTTAAAATTAGATTTTCAAACGTCGCGCTACGTTGTTAGATAAAATAAATTAAATTTGGATGTTATAAGTGGAATTTTTTGAACAAATTAATTAAATTAAGTATGGCAATGGATGTTTGTTTACAAAAACTGGAATTTTTCAATAATTTTTCAGTTGTAAGGTGACATTTCGAACGTTGTCTACCGTTTTCACTAATCAATGCTACGTTGATAACCAACCGTGACGTTACGTTACGAAACGCTACTTCTTGGCTAATTCCAGCATTAGTGAAGTTCTCTTTAGCACAGCGGTCTTCTCATTAACAATTCCTCTCATGCCAAGCTCACATATACATATTTAATATTTGAAATTAAATCCCAATGGGGAATGGGGCGCATTAATAGCGCTTCGGAAGCGCTCTAAAGCAGCAGTGAAGCGCATCTCTCTCGTTTCCAAAAGCTCTGAAATTAACATTGGCATGTCTTTGGAAGGAAGCGCTTCGTTCTCGCTACCAGTTATGCTCTTTGGATGCGCATCGCTCTCGCATTCAGAAATGCTCTTTCGAAGCGGATCGCTCTCGCATTCAGAAATGCTCTTTGGATGCTTTTTGGATGACAATAAAAATATTTAAAAAAATTAATTTTTAATTGAAATTTTACGTCTTTCGCCACAAAGACTCATCAGACTATTATTTTTTTTTATGAAATTATACAGTGGCTCACAGCTTATTTCGTGCAGTAATATTTTTTTAACTTTAAAACACTGTATCTTTAAAACTAATACAAATATTATCAAATTTTAAATGCAGGCTTAGACGGGCATGTCTATTGTTAATAATAAGTAAAAGAAAATCCACATAATTTGATTCCGAGACGCTTAAGGCGGAAAAAACCGACCGAGCAGGTGAAATTGAAGTCACAGCTTATTTCGTGCAGAAGCTTATTTTCCCTTTGGAGCCAGCGTTTCGCGTTATTTACCCGATTTGCATGAACGAAGCTTTCAATTATGCTTTGCATTGTTGGTGGGGCTCAAACTAACATATTAAGAAGCTTAGTGCATAGATTGGACGTTCTTAAAATGAGTTATCACCGATTTTCGTTGCTGGACGAGCCATTTCTGCAAAATGCACTTTTTTACACTCACATGTACATGATCAAACTAAAAATTGGCTGCATCTGGTTGAGAATACCCCACAGAGAACATAGAAAAAGAAATTCTCATTAAATAACGCGAAACGCTGGCTCCAAAGGGAAAATAAGCTTCTGCACGAAATAAGCTGTGACTTCAATTTCTCCTGCTCGTTCGGTTTTTTCCGCCTTAAGCGTCTCGGAATCAAATAATGTGGATTTTCTTTTACTTATTATTAACAATAGACATGCCCGTCTAAGCCTGCATTTAAAATTTGATAATATTTGTATTTGTTTTAAAGATACAGTGTTTTAAAGTTAAAAAAGAATTACTGCACGAAATAAGCTGTGAGCCACTGTAATTGTTTTTATTTTACTAAATTAATTATAATTGAAAAATTGTTGAAGAACTTTTGTGTTAGGTCTGGGCCGGAGTTGAACCGAGGACCTCACGGTTGCTACGACTCTCAATCGCAGTGCCAGTCGCTAAACCACTGCTCCATCCTCGCGCTCTTACGAAGCTGACTTATTGACTTATTTTGTTTTGTGCTTAAATACGTGACCGAAAGCGCTTCGTTCTCGCTACCAGAAATGCACTTTGGATGCGCATCGCTTTCGCATTCAGAAATGCTCTATGGATGCACTTCGCTCTCGCAACCTATAGCGCAGAAAATATGCGCATACAAATCAGCTCTTTAGATGCGAGAAGGACGCGCATCGCTATTGCATCTTGGGGATGCGCATCGAAATTTTCTATTGGGATATGACACTACGCATACATGCACAATAGAATTTCACAATATTCAACGAATTTTCTGGAATTTACTTCCAGAAATTTTGCACTTCGCCAGTTTAAATTAAGAACTTTTTTTTTTAATTTATCCGCTCGAATGACCAATGTTTAAACCTTCGATAGCCAGCGGAATAAAAACACAATAACTAATGTGGAAAAAGGAACTTTGTCCAAAAAACCACATTTATCCTCAGCACACAAAAAGCACAATAAAAAACACAACTTTACTTCACAATAGCTCAAACAATACTGATACATTATACAAATATGAAAATACATTTGGTTGATTCTCTGAGAAAAACTCGTATGCAGAGTGTATACGATACAGTTTGATATCTCGTCAGCCCAAATGGAAAGGCTAAGAATATTCGAGAGATACACTCTCAGGGTGTGCTTGGGTATTAGAGCTAAGCGATACGTAAATGGCACGTAAATGGCTAGATAATTATTTAAATAAGGAAAGTGATATAGCATACCCCATAGAAGATAAGCACATGTCACCCACTCGGAAAATATCGTATGGTATAGAAAAATATCAAGAACTCCAAATTTTTTAAGAGAAATAAAATGACCTAAAATAAATAAATGGGATACGCCACGCACCCAAAATATTTCGTGTCTTGTATGGGGGCTGAAATATCGTATCATCATGCCTCCGAAAGTTCATTCCATTTTTTTTTGTGCATGAGTTATTAACTAAATTTTTATTTTGGTAAAAAGTGGGCGTGACAATTATTGTACAAAGCCCACTTTTCGTTATGCTTTAGATACTCGTGAATCAGATCCGCATACCAAATTTTATCAAAATATGTTGTACCATTTGCGAGAAATAGCATTTAATTTGTTTTACTTGTATGGGAGGTTCCACGCCCACCTGCGATATTTTGCCCACCTTCAGCTCGTAGGTGCCTCATAAAAAGAAGATTCCCTACAGTAAAATTCAGTAGTAGTACCTACATACCAAATTTCATTAAAATATCTTGTAACATTTGCGAGAAATAGCATTTAACGTATTTTGCTTGTATGGGAGGTTCCACGCGCAATGGCGACATTTCGCCCACTTTCCAATCAGAGATGCCATATTGCAATTAGGCTCCTCACAGTTAATTTCAGAATGTTTGCTTTATTAGTTTTCTTTTTATATCGTTTTATATTTTTGTGGGCGGTGCCACGCCCTTCAACGAGTTTTCCCAATATAACGGCGTATCACATATGAATCCTTGTTTTCAGAGGTAATATCTCCTAAATTTTCATAAAAATTGTTGGAGTCGTTTTCGAGTAGTATTGAATCAAAATTTTCAAGGGCTGAAAAGTGGGCGTGGCACCTCTTCGATCCCGCCCACTTTGTCTGTTACAAGGCAATATTAAGCCGTACCCGCTGACCAAATTTCATCCAAATACCTTGTATAGTTTACGAGTTATAACTAAATCAAATTTAAAATTTAGTGCAGTGCCACGCCCTCTGGTGAGCATTTACAAAGTTCAAACCTAGCTCATTATTCATTGTTTGCTAATATCTAACACTATTCTAAGTTTCATTCAAATTTCTGTAGCCGTTTTCGAGAAAAAAAATTGCTTATATAGGAAGTGCCACGCTCTCACCTCCGAGCTTACCTTGATTTTGCGTAAAGCTTGCATTTACTGTTCTGAGTGTTTGAGTAAAATTCGGTTAGGTTTTCCTTAAAAAAATCTTTCATAATAGCATTTTGTAACTTTCGCTTGTATGGGAGGTGCCACGCCCTATAATCCTACATCGCCTACTTTAAGCTCAGAATTTACGATTAATGTTTTTCGTGTTTGAGTAAAATTTGGTTGGATTATCTCAAAAAACACTTTCATTATATAATTTTGAAACATTTGCTTAAATGGGAGGTGCCACGCCCTCTGTCCGAATTCGCCTAGTCTTTGCTCAGAGCTTATACTTACTTTCCCTAGTATTTATGTGTATTTTGCTTCTGTTATTGCAAATAATGCTCTTATTATTACATTTTGAATATATTTTTTGTATGGGCGGTAGGCGTGTCCGTTGACCGATTTCGCTCATTTTTAGCCCCCGAGCTAACTTTTACGACGGAGGCAGGATACCAAATTTCATTAAATTATGTTGCTCAGTTTTCCCAAAAAATTTATTTCCTCACACACCCAGCCAGCCAGACAGACGGACGGACATGGCTGTATCGACTCAGGAGGTGACGCTGATCAAGAATATATATACTTTTCCATACCTGCCACGCCTCCTTCTCTGCGTTACAAACGGAAGGACAAAGTGAATATACCCTGGGTGTAGGGTATAAAAATAGTACATACTTAGTGATACATTTAGTAGAAAAGAACAAAACGATTTCGTGCGTCCTCTATATATCCTCAAAAATCGTGTTTTTGAACTTTTTAGTCATAATATCTTAAAAACCATACATGAGAGCAATTTCGAGACTGGGTTTGAATTCAGATCCGCCAACTACGTCTAAAATTACTTTTTTATACCTTACACCCAGGGTATATTTACTTTGTCCTGCCGTTTGTAACGCAAAGAAGGAGGCGTGGCAGATTGAGAAAAGTATATATGTTCTTGATCAGCGTCATCTGAAAAGAAAAGTTTGAGTTTCGGTAAATTATGTCGGCCTCTATTATCAATTTTTTTGATAATTCAGTATTACAGTATTATTCCAGTTAACAATACTAAAAGAATAAACCATGTTATTAAATAAGGTACAGTGATATAAAATTTTTAAAATGTTTTTGTGATGTTTTTGTCTATAGCGCCCTCTGTGGACAAATTTTCTATTCTGTAGTGTTTTCGGACTACTCTTCTGAGTTATATAAATTGATTGACACCTTGATAACTAAAATCAATAAAGCAGTATACGAGATAGAAGACCCTAAAAGTTATTACATTTATCATGTGTACAGCGCCATCTATTGAATGTATTTCAAAAGTTTAATGCCATCATATTGTCATTTTAGTAAAATGAAAGAGAAAAACTTTATAAGAACCAAAAAGTACTTCAGGAGCTACAAGTCCTAAAATATTTCACTTGTCTGTAGCGCCCTCTATTGACAATTTTTTTAAACGAGTCTATATTTGTCTTGATTGTTTGAATAATCTGAATAAAATGACACCTCAATTTCCAAAATCGGACCAGTAGTTTACGAGTTATTAATTTTGACCAGGTTTTTAACTCAGATACCCCTATGTGCGACGGTTCCCAACGTCCGGACGGTTTTTTCTTTTCGGTGCCCCCTATTAAAATTTTTTTAGAGTATTTTTTAACCCATTATAAACAAGTTTTTGAAAAAGGGGTCAAAAAGACCCTTAAAAACGGGATATCATGGGTTAAGATGTTCACATAACTTAATGTAGAATCAAGCATGGAACAATATTTAAGAACATCTTAACCCATTATAAACAAGTTTTTGGTAAAAGGGGTCGAAAAACCCTAAAAAACACGTTATAATGGGTTAAGATATTCTAAAATATTGTTCCATGCTTGATTCTACATTAAGTTATGTGAACATCTTAACCCATTATAACGCGTTTTTAAGGGTCTTTTCGACCCCTTTTCCAAAAACTTGTTTATAATGGGTTAAGATGTTCTAAAATATTGTTCCATGCTTGATTCTACATTAAGTTATGTGAGCATCTTAACCCATTATATCCCGTTTTCAAGGGTCTTTTTGACCCCTTTTTCAAAAACTTGTTTATAATGGGTTAAAAAATTTTCAAAAATATTCTAAAAAAATTTAACTAGGGGGCACCGAAAAGAAAAAACCGTCCGGACGTTGGGAACCGTCGTTGACTAAATATTTATGCCCGATTTCGTGATATTTTTTGATAATAAAAATCAAAAATTCGTTTTTCATGAATGAAAATAATGTCGTAGCGCATTTCATTATATTTTTTGATAATAAAAATCAGAAATTCGTTTTTCATGAATGAAAATAATGTCGTAGCTATAATTATAATTAGCATTTATAAATCCGAGTGTTTGAGTGTAATTTGGTTGGGTTATCTCAAAAAACGCTTTCCGTATAACATTTTGATACTTTTGTTTGCATGGGAGGTACCACGCCCTCTAGTCCGAATTCGCCTAGTCTTTACTCAGAGCTTATACTTACTTTCCCTAGTATTTATGTGTATTTTGCTTCTGTTATTGCTAATAATGCTCTTATTATTGCATTTTGAATATATTTTTTGTATGGGCGGTAGGCGTGTCCGTTGACCGATTTCGCTCATTTTCAATCCCCCGAGCTAACTTTTACGACGGAGGCAGAATACCAAATTTCATTGAATTATGTGGTTCAGTTTTCCCAAAAAATGTATTTCCACACACACCCAGCCAGCCAGACAGACGGACATGGCTATATCGACTCAGGAGGTGACGCTGATCAAGAATATATATACTTTTCCATACCTGCCACGCCTCCTTCTCTGCGTTACAAACGGAAGGACAAAGTGAATATACCCTGGGTGTAGGATATAAAAACAAACAAACAAACATACAATTTTAGCTCGTATAAGAAGAGAAGATATATATTCAGGTAAAGAACTCTTATTTTATCATAGAAGATTTAAAACACTTGACGTCAGAAATACAGTGTATAGCGCTAGTCAATTTCTGCAAAATTAATGACGAGCTAAAATAAAATAAGAGTTCTTTATCTGTTGTTATATAGTTTTAGGTAGTTTTAAGAAATTTCCTTTTTTTTTAATTTTTTCGGAAAAAATTACCTCAATGTAAACAATGTATTTTATAGTTAATGTTATGTAGTTGTTTACGTGGAAACGTAAACGTAAAATAGGCCCCAACTACCATTCTAAAGTTTTTAAAAATTTTACCCAAGTGATTTTTATACGACGGCAACCCTACCCACTCGCACGGCGAATTCATATTTTAATCTAAAATATGTATTGACTTTAATATGTGCGGTGTTGCCGTCTCACTCACTCTGCTGTGTTCTGGCTGAAATGTCATTCGTGCATGACATGGAATTTTCTTCATTACTTGGATTTCTAACTTCAGCAGCAGCAGTGTGCTTAATTGCTTTGATATTTTCAATTTTTATAATAAAAAGTAAAGAAAGTCACTTAAACCTAGCTTAAATTAATTCTTAAATAAAGCTTAAAATAAATCCTAAAATTAACTTAAATCTAAAGTGTTTTTCCTATAATAAAACCAAAATCAAAGATTTTTCCGCGTGCAGTAAGCACGCTAAAAGGGTAGAAATTCCTGCATGTCCCAAGGATACGGGGCCATCTAGCACCAGAGCACCAGCAGATCAAGTGTGACAGGTGGAGCAGTCTCAGCAGCAGGCTAAGAACCGCTAAACAGCAGCCCGCAGGCAGCAACGTGTAGCAGACCATCGTGCAGCACCGTACCCCATAGGTACTCCAAAGGTAACCTTTTGCCATTTCTTTTCTTGTGTATTTTACGCATACCTTAAAGGGTATAATTTTGGTCCCCGACCAAACATATGGTCCTTCGGCCTTCTTTGTGGCCAGTATATATATACATTTGGAAATAAAATTTTTTAATTTTTGCACGGCATCGGCCATTTTGTTATCGAGTAAATTTTACGTGTGTTCATGTATTTTACATAAGAAATTTTTCCCGCGGAAATTTTGTAATCGTGATTAACCTTTGTAAGTGTACAAGGTTAACACATACCCATGTGTTTTTTCTTTTGCTAACGGACAGTTTGTATGTGTGCTTAACCTTTGAAATTGGTCAAAGTTAACGCAAACTCGCGAGTTTTTTCTAACCAAATTGTGATATTTTTTAATATCGTGTATTTGAACCTTTGAAGTTGCTTAAGGTTAAAGCAAACACTTGTGTTTTTTTTTTTTTTGAAATTTCTAACCTTTGAAATATTTCAAGGTGAAATCAAAATACCCATTATAAAGTAACCTAAACCACCGCAGAGTATCACGCGTTTATTTTACACCAGTGTACACAGCTTTCGAAACCTTTTTTAAGAAATTTTTTATAATTTTTTTTTTTTTTGTAATTTTGTTGACTCGTGACGTAAAAAGTAGAACGTTTCTCGTGTTTTTCAAACAATAGAGCCCCATTTTATGAGCTTTTGTGTGACGACATAAGCTTTAACCCTGCGTGCATCTCCGCTTCAAAAAGTTTTTTGCGTGATTATTTTTGTTTGTTTTTTGGTTCTTTGGCTTAACGTTTCAACATCAAAATGGAACGAAAATTGGAGAAGTACTCTCGCCAAAAATTGAGCGTTTTGAATTTTGCAGCCAACACCAAGAAAACTAGTAAGGCAAAACAGACCAAAGGTTTCGTAACAACACGCAAGACTCTTCTTGAACAATATTGGAGAAATTTCAAAAAGCTTTATGATGAAGTACTTGATGAATATCCAGAGGAAGACTCAGTGAAAGCTCTGCTAGAGAATGAGGATTTTGATTCAGTAGAATGTTCTTACGTGGAAGCAGTGTCGGAATTGTGCGACATGTTAGAAGTGCTTGAACCACCACAAGTTCCACCACATATACCCACAGCAAACACCACACTTGACCAAACTTCAGTTATTGCTGCAACAACAAGTTTGCCTCGAATAAAGATTCCGCCATTTAATGGCGCATATTCTCAGTGGTACCCTTTCAAAGATCTTTTTGTTTCAATCGTCACGTCAAATAATTCTTTAACCAATACTCAGCGGCTACAATATTTAAAAGACAGCCTTACTGGGGACGCTCGTCATGCTTTAGATAATATTTCAACCACAGAAGCTAATTTTACCACAGCTTGGGAACTGTTAGAGCGCAAGTATGACAATAAACGTATTATAATCAATGCTTATCTCACTGAGATTACGAATTTAGCTGCAATTCCAAAAGAATGTGCATCAAGTTTGCGAAAACTTCTTGATGGAGTTACATCTGCAGTGCGTGCTTTGGAACAACTTAAGCGTCCAGTTGCACACTGGGACGATTGGCTAGTTTTCATTACTGTCCAAAAGCTGGATTCATCTACACGAAAAGCTTGGGAGCTTTCGCTTAATTCAGATTCTGAGGTTCCAACTTTTAAGGAACTGATTCGTTTCATGGAAAACCGTACCCAATCCCTTGAAGTCTTGCAATGTTTCGGAGATTCCAAGTCGGAAAAAAAGTCACATACTGAGACAACTCCGAAGCGCGTACATCCTTTGCGATCATTTCATAACAACGTTCAGGTTCCTAAATGCATAATATGTAAAGATGCTCATCCGCTTCGATCATGCGCAAAATTTCTAAAGCTAAACGTTCATGAGCGATATTCTTTAGTGAAAAAGCACAGTTTTTGTGTAAATTGTTTAGCATTTAACCATGAAGTGAAAAATTGCAAAAGTTTATACACATGTTCCAAATGTAAGAAAAAACACCATACACTGTTGCATAGGGAAGATATTCCAAGTTCTCGAAAATTTACTAATCATAAAAGTTATGCAAATGAGCAAACTTTTAACAGAAGTGACAATGCACATAGTTCTGCAGTCACTTATACCTCTACAATACAGTCCACTGTTGAAAAACCGACTACGTCGGAAAATTTGTCTACGACAATTAACCCTACGGGTACAGTAAACACCCATTTTACGTCAGCCACGAAAAAGGTTATCCTTGGAACGGCATTAATTGACATTTACCATCTGGGATCAACTTTTAAGGCTCGCGCCTTGATTGACCCTGCTTCTGAATGCAGCTTCGTGTCAGAACGCATTCAACGTATGCTTAAACTTTCGACCAAACCCATTTCAGCCCAAGTAACGGGTCTGAATGGGACAATCAACACCTTACCAACCATGAGGGCTTCGTTTCACATCGGTTCTCCTTTGAACCGAAAAAATCCAATCGAGATGAGTGCACTGGTGGTCCCAAAAGTGACCGAAAATTTGCCATCGCTTGATTTCGACATTTCTCATTTCATAGAAATGCCCTCTTTTGCATTTGCAGATCCGAATTTTAATCGTAGTTCCGTTGTAGATTTGCTTATCGGTGGAGACCTTTACCCTACAATACTTCTTGGTGGAGTTCAAAAAAATGTTTTTGGATCTCTAATTGGCCAAGAAACCATTTTTGGATGGATCCTCACAGGACCAGTGCCAGCTGAGCAACCAATGCTCTCCTTAAAAGTTGTCTCGCATTTTACAGAAATAACTCTGAACGAACAACTTAAAAGATTTTGGGAAATCGAAGAAATCCCACATAAATCTTTAGTCTCCAAATCCGATGAAATCTGTGAACAGATTTATTCAAGTACCACAAAAAGAAATGTGAATGGTCGATATATTGTTAATTTACCCTTCAAACTAGAATTTCCTAGCTCTAAATCTTTAGGCCAAACGAAATTCATTGCCAGAAGCCAGTTTCTACGAAACGAAAAACAACTACTCAAAAAACCAGAACTTAAGTCTCAGTATGACAACGTCATATTAGAGTATTTGGAACTCAATCACATGGTCGAAATCGAGCCTAAAAATTTTGAAGAAAATATTTCTTATTATTTACCCCATCATGCTGTGCTAAGGCCAGACAGTGCAAGCACGAAACTTCGTGTTGTTTTCAACGCATCGTGTCCCTCTTCGAATTCTAATAGTTTGAATGACGTCTTATACACGGGACCGGTACTTCAAAACGATTTAGTCACACTTATTCTTAAGTGGCGACTATTCGAATTTGTTTTCAATGCTGACATTCAGAAAATGTACAGACAAATCTTAGTGAACCCAGATCAAACTGCATTTCAACGAATTATATTTCTCCAAAATTCAGCAGATGAACTTAAAGAATTTGAGCTAAAAACCGTCACATTTGGTGTTAACTGTGCACCCTATTTAGCGATTCGTACGCTTTTACAATTAGCTGATGATGAACAGCACCGTTTTCCTCTGGGCTCAGCAATTTTGCGTGAGCACATGTACGTTGACGACGTTTTAGCGGGATCTCACGATCTTACAACAGCAAAAAACTGTCGTGATCAGCTCAATAATATCTTGCTGTCAGCAGGTTTTGAGTTGAGAAAATGGACGGCAAACTCAAAAGAATTGCTTTCTGATCTTCCACACGATCATTTATTAAATGCTGAGTTTCTTTCATTAGAAGATAAAAGTTTAGCAAAAACTCTGGGAATTCGATGGAATGCGAAATTTGATTATTTTTATTTCAACGTTCAACCACTAACACATAAACCAAATTATACCAAACGCGAAGTTTTGTCCACAATTGCAAAATTGTTTGACCCGGTTGGTTGGCTTGCCCCAATCATTATCACAGCAAAAATTATTATGCAGCAACTTTGGCTCGAAAAAACTGATTGGGATGATAACATCAAAATTCAGTCACTTCAAAAATGGCATTCTTTTGTTGAAAATTATGAGAAAATTAATGATATTTCCTTACCTCGGTGGGTACACTTTTCACCCACAAATAAAGTTGAATTTCATGCTTTTTCAGATGCTTCTGAAAAAGCTTACGCTTGTGCAGTATATATTCGTGTTGAAACACAAAACTGCATTTTTACCCACTTATTAACTTCCAAATCTAAAGTTTCACCAGTTAAAACCATATCGTTGCCTAGACTTGAACTTTGTGGCGCAGTTTTGCTAGCAAAACTTGTGAACTCTGTCATTCCACAATTAAAAATTGATAATTTTTCAATATTCAAGTGGACGGATTCCACAATTGTTCTTTCATGGTTGCAAAAACCTCCATGCACATGGAAAACATTCGTTGCAAACAGAGTCACCACTATAATTGACAAACTAGGCATTGAAAATTGGGCTCATGTCGATACCAGGGATCACCCTGCCGACCTAGCAACCCGGGGGCTACATCCTGCGGATCTTAAAAATAGTAAGCTCTGGTGGAATGGTCCTTCTTGGCTTAAGCTTCCAAAATCTGAATGGCCAAAAAGTTCATGTTTACTACAACCAGATACTACACTGGAGAGCAAGCCTGTGAAATCTTTCATTACTAGCTCGACAGTGAGGGAAGATATCTTGGAGCGTTTTTCCTCTTTAGACAAAGCGTTGCGAGTGATTGCCCATATTTTTCGATTTTTTAATCGAGCTCGTCGACTTGTCGACTCAACACCACCTTACACGTCCGGTAAGATTTCAAGTGAAGAACTTAAATTTGTGAAAAGGAGACTAATTCGACTATCTCAGCAAATTTACTTCCATAATGACTACTTTCATTTACTAGATAGTAAAACAATTGATTCCAAAAGTTCTTTGTTAACTTTGACTCCGTTTATGGATCGAGAAAACATAATAAGAGCAAATGGTCGCCTAGCATCTTCTCCAGCTTTGGATTACAATGAAAGGCACCCTATAATACTCGCGTATGAAAGTCGTTTTTCCAGATTACTAGTGAAATCTATGCATCATATGTCTCTTCATGGTGAAAACCAGTTAGTTCTTCGTCTAATACGTCGTGAGTTTTGGATACTCAAAGTGAAAAATTTAATAAAAACTTGTATCCACAACTGCAAAATTTGTGTCATTAATAAAAAGCGCTACCATGGTCAAATTATGGCTGCCTTGCCTCCTGAGCGTGCAACCATATCACGTCCTTTTACCAACACAGGCGTTGATTTTGCTGGACCCTTTGAGATAAAAAGTTTTACTGGTAGATACTGTAAAATTACCAAAGGATATGCTTGCCTCTTTGTCTGTTTTTCTACAAAGGCTATCCATCTTGAACCCGTGAGTGATCTGACGTCCCAGGCTTTCTTAGCAGCTCTATCAAGATTTGTTTCCCGAAGAGGTTGTCCTGATAACATATATTCAGACAATGGGACCAACTTCGTGGGTGCCGCTGGAATGCTTCAAAAGGATTTTAAACGCTTTATACAAGTTGTTAAGGACGATACAGTTGAAAAATATGGCTATCAGCAACTTTCATGGCACTTTATACCGGCCTCAGCACCCCACATGGGTGGCCTATGGGAAGCCGGCGTAAAATCCTTCAAGAAACACTTTAGAAAGATCACCGGACACTTAAAGTATACTTTTGAAGAGTTTGCCACGATACTCGCGAGAATAGAGGCTTGTCTCAATTCAAGACCACTCAACGCTGCGTCTGAGAACGTAACTGACTTGGCTGTGCTGACTCCAGGGCACTTCTTAATTGGAGCCCCATTGTTGTCTCCAGCAGAACCAGAAGACACCAACTCAACCATTAGCATCTTCAACCGCTGGCAGCGAGTTAAAGCCACAGCTCAAGAGTTTTGTCGTCGATGGAAGGATGAATACCTAAAAGAGCTACTTAAGCGCACCAAATGGAAGACACCAACAGCTAACCTAAAAATAGGAGATCTTGTCGTCATACGCCATGAATCACTCTGCCCTACAGAGTGGAGACTCGGCCGTATCATCAAAATCTTTCACGGTTCTGACGGAAAGGTTCGTGTGGCAACTTTAAACACTAACTCCGGTGAGATCACACGACCAATCCAGAAACTCGTTGTGATTCCCCAATGATTTAATATGTTTTATATTTTGTTCTATATTACTGTTTGTATCTGTTGAAATAAATACATTTTCTAACCTATAACCACTCTATTGAATTATACAAAATGCTTTATTTGTGAAATTACCCAAAAACACACTCTACAGATTAAAATATATAACTGGTGAACGCGAGAACCAACACCGTTGGACGTTTCATCGGACTATAGCAGTCAAATTTACCATCTTTCAACCAGCTTTAGCACACAGTCAACTCACCATCGCCATGGCTCCAGTCATCAAAAAATGTTCTTCAGCTTCTTGTCTTTGTTGTCGCAAAAAAGAAACAAGCGACCACAGGACCCGTGTCTCACATCTGGAGCACAAAACCAGCAAACACGCCGTTCGCCATGTTGCATGTGGCATATGCAAAAAGGACCACCGTCTCTCAACATGTTATAAATACCGTGAGATGAATTTGACCAAGAAGTACGATACGGTCATTAGCATGCATTATTGCATCAACTGCTTGGCTCGGTCTCACAACATCAAAAACTGTACTAGTCACGATAAGTGTGCGATTTGTCATGCAAAGCATCATACTAGCTTGCATGGCCATCCTCGCGTGATTGCAGCTGCGCATCAAGATTTAAGGGATACTCGGTCTACCAACGAAATCAGAATTTTGTGCTCTAAGCAGACTCTGTTACCTACAGCAACAATAAAATTGCATTTTGATGGTGAATACCAGACTCTCAGAGGGCTAATCAACCCAGCAGTAGCGGTAACGACAATTGCCTCCGAAACTGTGAAAAAGCTAAAGATAAAGTTGATCTACCTTGAGTCAAAGAAGTTTTGCAATATTGTCGTTGGTTCAAAAATAAATCCAAAGTTCAAATTGGAGATAAGTGCTCTCATCAGTGACGAGCTTCCAAAAAGGATCTACCGACAAGATCTACCGGAGAGTGCCAAAAGAGCGTATAACAACATGTTGGCGGACCAAAATTATACATCGTCTTCCAAGATTGAAGTGATCCTTGGAGCCGATATTTACCCGCAGATAATGAAATCTGGAAGTATGCCCTCCGAAAATGGAAGAATGTTGGCGCAAAATACAGTGTTTGGCTGGATTGTGTCTGGTCCATGTGGACTATGAAATGTCTTATATATGAATTAAATTTATATGACCCAAAAATGAATTTTAACCCTTATAAAACTACGTAGATATATATATCTATATATGCAAATAAATAAAATGAATAAACATATTGAATATAATGAATTCATTGACCCAATATGAATGTTTGTTTAACCCTTTAAGTTTCATTTGAAACCAAACCAAAACAGGATATAACTCTTTATCAAAATTTACTCTAAACCATCTATTGCTCTTCGTTTTTAGGATGTTGTCTCAAAAAAAGAGATATGTAGGTGCCTGCGAGCGTTCAAATTAAACCTTGTATGTTTGTTCCACGAAAAACCATGTATTTGAAATCTCTCATATATTTTTCAAAAAGTCCCAAGTTGCAATTTTATACTATATCTATTTCATATAGTTTTCAAAAAATAGTCCCAAGTGGCAACTTTTGTAACATGTATATTAATATCATACATTTTTTGGAGAAAGTCCCAAGAGGCAATTTCTCAATATGTAATATGAACCTTTGAAATATTTCATATATTTTTGAAAACAACAAAAAAAGCCCCAAGCGGCTCTATTGTAACCACTTTGAATATTTTTTATATTTATATTTTTGAAAAAAAGCCCGAAGCGGCAGCTTTGTAAGTTTTTTTCATGTATTTACTTCATTCCTACTTTAAAATCTCCCTTACTTATGTATTTGAAAAGGTCCTACGTGGCCCCTTATACCTATTACCGACCATTTTTTGAAATACTTTTGAATAAGCCCCAAGAGGCACTTTTTCGAATACAATTTCTTATAAAAATTTGTACTTAGAACCACAAAAACAATTAATTTAAAGCGAACATCAAAACCAAAATTTGTATGTATCCATAAGTGACATGAAAACCTAAACTAATTAAAATATGTACACATATCTATATAAGTAAAAAAACCCTTGGATTTGTAAAATAAAAACAAATAAAAAGTCAACCTGAATCTTAACTTTGCTGCAGATGCTGCAAGGCGGGCAGTATGTTTACGTGGAAACGTAAACGTAAAATAGGCCCCAACTACCATTCTAAAGTTTTTAAAAATTTTACCCAAGTGATTTTTATACGACGGCAACCCTACCCACTCGCACGGCGAATTCATATTTTAATCTAAAATATGTATTGACTTTAATATGTGCGGTGTTGCCGTCTCACTCACTCTGCTGTGTTCTGGCTGAAATGTCATTCGTGCATGACATGGAATTTTCTTCATTACTTGGATTTCTAACTTCAGCAGCAGCAGTGTGCTTAATTGCTTTGATATTTTCAATTTTTATAATAAAAAGTAAAGAAAGTCACTTAAACCTAGCTTAAATTAATTCTTAAATAAAGCTTAAAATAAATCCTAAAATTAACTTAAATCTAAAGTGTTTTTCCTATAATAAAACCAAAATCAAAGATTTTTCCGCGTGCAGTAAGCACGCTAAAAGGGTAGAAATTCCTGCATGTCCCAAGGATACGGGGCCATCTAGCACCAGAGCACCAGCAGATCAAGTGTGACAGGTGGAGCAGTCTCAGCAGCAGGCTAAGAACCGCTAAACAGCAGCCCGCAGGCAGCAACGTGTAGCAGACCATCGTGCAGCACCGTACCCCATAGGGACTCCAAAGGTAACCTTTTGCCATTTCTTTTCTTGTGTATTTTACGCATACCTTAAAGGGTATAATTTTGGTCCCCGACCAAACAGTAGTAAAATAAGATATGTATTATTTTTACAAATTTATAAACCTAATTAAGAAACTCTTAGATAAATACGTGTGTATGTTAAGAAAGAATGTATATTTTAAAGTAATTAAATAAATGGCAATGAGTTGCAAGACAGATTTTAAGCAATAAAGCGAAAAGGTTGTACACACATTGCCAGTGAAAGTAAATATAATGCTAATTGTAATATTAGATTTTGAATGTAATAGTGAAATAAACAATTGTACCATGTGAAAACAAAAATTTGCAATTTAAATAAACCATTTTATAACTAAATAAAGTGTGTGTTTCTGATTGCTACACAATCCAGTGATTGAACTCAGAAAACTGTAAGAGACTGAAATTATCGTCATAGAGACAGGAAATTTCGTAACAATATACTCCCATAAGTAAGGTTCTTTCTTTATTCCGAATTTTCTAAAAATTGTTGCAGCTGTGCAGCCGTGACAGCGGATTTTACCGCTATGGTCGTGGCACCGCCTACGAAAAAACAACAAAATTTTAATGTACTTTCTCCATTTCAATTTCTCTAATAATCGGTGCAGTGTTTTAGCCATGCATTTGCATTTGCATTTTACCGTTAGGAGCGTGACAGCACACACTAAAAACCAAAATTTTTAACATTGTTTGTTAGGGTTCTATCTTCTATCGGAGTTTCATAAAAATCGATTCAGTGTCTAAGCCATGACAGCGTGTTTACCACGTTAGAGGCAGTCACAAAGAAACATTTGCCTTGCGCTTCTTTATAACCTCTCTCACAAATAAACCAAGTGAATATATTGTGTTTAAGGTAGTTAAAAAGGGACTGAACCATTTTGCTTTAGGTAATGTATATATATAATAAAAAATTGTAACGTTCGCAACGTAACGTGCGCAACACATAAAAGCTAAATTTTTGTACGATCGAAGGACTCTTTAAATCTTTCAAAAGCATTTCGATATGCTCAAATATTCCTCTTTCTTTGGAGGATTTTGCTTTTTTCGTTTATACTGCAAAATTTGCTAAAAATTTTGAAAATGTACATTGACATACAGGTTAGGTTAGGTTTAAGTGGCGGCAAATTAGCCACACATAGACCAAAAAGGTCCGTAGTGATACCACATCATCCCGGACGTTGAGTCGCGTAGATGTAATAATGGGGTTTCAGCCCTCTTCAGGCTTGAGCGTGAAGGCTTTAGAAGCCATTGCGAAGTTTTAAATTGGTTTTAGACCAGTATCTGAAAGTTCTTCAAGATTGTTAAAAAACATTTGTCCAAGGGTTTTAAATCTGGTTCTGCAAAGCGCTGGACAAAAACACAGTAGATGTTCCAAATTCTCCTCTTCGTCTTCATTACACCACCGACACTTACTATCCGCTAGAATGCCCATTTTATGAGCGTGATAACCAATAAGACAGTGTTCAGTGATGGCTCCCACAACAGTTCTACATGTTTTACGAGATAAAGAGAGAAGGTAGTCGGTTTTATCTTTACAGAAAGTTGGGCAAAAATTTTTGGTTATTTTGCTAGTATTTGAGTTGATTCATTTTAGGCTAGCCTCACAGTAAAGCGATTTCTGATATATAACATTGTGGTGCTGTAAGGGAAGTGATACGCCTAACGGTTCACCATCGAGTAGCACTCCTGCTTTTGCCTGTTCATCAGCAATTTCGTTACCCTCTATACCTTGGTGACCAGGTACCCAGTTCAGGCATGTTTCAAACTTACTGCTGAGGGTTTGAAGTAGATTGTAGCATCGAAGGACTGACTTGGATTTAATTATATAGTTTGTAAGGGACTTAGGGCAGCTTGGCTGTCAACATAAAAATTTACCCTTTCGAAGCCTCTGCTCGCCATTACATGTTCCGTCGCCATACTAATCGCCTCCAACTCAGCTTGAAAGATGCTACAGTATTGTGGCAATTTATACTTTAATGTTGTATTATAGGTGGGAATGAAAACCCCAGCCCCCACCCCTGCTTCTTGTTTAGAGCCGTCCGTGTAACAAAAACATTAACATACACAACGCCTCCTTTTTTTTGTAACGTGCGAACAGCACTTTATGAAATATTTTTAAATGCCTTCTGAAAGTACTTTCAAAAGGTAATATACAACTCCAGGTAAATTAAGAATTTAACGTTCAGAACGTCTTCAGGATTAAAAAATATGCCTACGAATGTAACGTTCGCAACGCAGGATTAGCCCATATGCAGTTAAGTATTTGTGGCCTTTTCTGTTGTAAGCGAATACAATTTGTAAAAACATTGTAAAATTAGAAACACAAAGTTTTGGCTGCAGCTTTTTGCAAAAGCGTCAATCTATATGCATACACTTTTAATAATTTTAGCGTTACATTTTTTCGTTTTCTTTAAAATTTTTTTAATTTTTTCATTTTCCAAATTAACAAAATATTTATTAATTAACAAGAACAAAATTAGATATACCACAGATATAAAATAATGAACAATAGTTCAAACGTAGAAAATTAAAGAATCTGCCCCTCCTCTTTACATGACGCACATATTATTTTTATTTAAACTATTTTAAACACTTAGAGCGTACGACGAATATTTGGTGGCAAAATTAAAATGCACAGGAGTATATGAAATTGAACACAGCTGCATCGAACGACATTTACCGTCGTCAGGCTGACTGTGTTTAACAGAGCGAATTTCGATGGCAAAATTTAATTGACAGCGAATTTTCGTCTTACGCTCCAACTGTGTTTAAGCTTTTATTATTATACTATATTATTATTATTATATTTAAGCTTTATTAAAAATATCAAAATTTTATTTAGAATGTATTTACATATATGCATGACAAATTACATTTTTTTTCAAATGTTGATTAGATAAATAAAAAACTATAGTAACAAATTAAAAGCAAAAATTCGCCAGACGAAAAACTCACTCAATTAGAAACATTGTTAGCAATTGTAAGCAAAATTTTCAGGTTCCACTTTGATTAGAAATTATTCCTTTGCCAATATCCTGAGAGCTTTTGTTATTAGGTTTTAACATTTTTATTCACTTCTATTGTGAAATAAATTTTCGCCCGGATTTTTTACGTTTTTTCCTCCTGCGAAATGGAGTTACTGCGCAAAGGAATATTTTTATCTTTTACATTATGTCATCAATATATATTAAGAGATTTGCTACCGATATCGACTCACTTTGGATTAGGAAAATCGATTTTATAGTGAATTAGTCTGAAGTTCAGTGATTATAATCATTTTTACGGTTTATCTCTGGTTTTTGAGATATTCAAGGTTAAAAATAAGTTTCATTTATGTTTCACTTATTCTACGATGAACGTCCCGTATGTAAAATACGTTTTTTTATGTGCATAAGTAAAGTCATTTGGTAGTTTAACATGGAAATTAGTTTTCTACAAATATCCCTATAACGGTTAATTTAAGAGAAAAATATTGTTCGACATTTTAAAGCTTTCTGGTCCCAAAATTGTTTTCGTGCGACTTAAGGAAAGTGGCAAAGCTTGGTAACGTATGGATGCGACTTATTTTTCTCTTGAAGATATTTGCAAAAAACTGATTTTAGGCCCCATTTTTCCAATACGGCGGCGCGAGCTTACAAATATGAGGTGGCTAGGTACCTATTTTTTAAAAATCCCGGAAAACTTTGCAGGTAATCCCGTTTTTTTAGTCCCAAATGACTGTACTATAAAGTTTTATCTTTATAATGGTAAAAATCGACAATTTATCGTAACGTTTGCAAAATTTATGCCTCGAAAAACAGAGGTAAGCCATAAAGCTGACTGATATTACCAAACTAAGCGTACTCAAATTGTATTTACTATTTTGAATTAAATCGGATATTTATACTTAGAAATCGTCAGCAATTAATTAACAATAAATGACGATTAATTAAATAATACAATGAAATATAATTGAAGGTTTATAGATAAAAATATCAGTTATCGACGAGTTACGAATTACACGTCGGAAAAAAAATTTAGTTCTTACTTTTTATTTACTTGAAATATGCAACGTTTAAGCAAGTCTTTTTTTTTCTAAAAAACGCGAGTACTCAAAATTTATATATTTCAAACCAACTTTTAATTATAATAGCTACAGCTTTTTTGTATCTTCACTGATCGGACACATTCAAAGACATTTATAAAACAGTGGCGCCAATTCAGAAAAATATGCAAGCGAAATATGAAACAATTATGCCAAGAAAATTATTTAATTTTACTGTACTAATATTTAATATAAAGCTAAATAAGCAGATATTTTAAGTAAGAACTCGAACAGGATTGACATATTTTAAGCATCACTTACACATTAAATAGTTTTGATTCAAAAGCCTTGCTGTAGCATAAGTGCCTGCACAGCTCGTTTGATTTGCGTCGAAGTGCTTGCTCTTGACTTAATGCCCAACGAAAATGCTACACATAGAATTTCAATAGAATGTTCTTGAAGTAACACAACAAATTCAACTAAATTATCTACAGCCGTTGAGGCTACAGATGAGTTATCACTGCATAGGCACTGAATGAATGCGTTCAGTGTACATCGAATTATATCTGATCGTCCTGGTTGGTTTTTAAGGTGTCGGATAAGAAGTATATATGCGATAGAACGTACTTGTGCACTAGTAGAGAAAATAAGATCAAGAAGTCGGTCGAATAACTCATGAATAAAATAAAATCGTTTAGATGTTACACTTTCAATCTCTTGTAAAGGACCTAATATGATTTCTTCTATGTCAGATCGTTTTATGATTTGAAATAAATGATATATATGTGATGAAACTTGTAACGATTGCTTTTGTATTTCAGAAAACGCTATTGAGGTCGCCACCTTACTTCCAATATCTTGCTGAATATTCGAAATAATTCCTATATCAATGGATTCAGTATCTGTTATCGATTTGTAATCCAAAGTGTCATCTAAACAATGTTCTTGTTTTATATCTTCTCCAACAATCCCACTTGATACACGTGATTTATGTTTAAGTAAAGATAACCCCTGAACTAATTGCTGCAAAGTTAACAAATATTTGAAATTTGCAGCTAGGTTTTGAAGGACAACAGTATTTTTTTCTATAAATACAAAAGCACAAGAAGGGTTTTCTTTAATGTATGCTTGTAAAAGTTCAACAAACTTTATAACTATTTGATAAGTTTCTTTTTCACGATAATGATGTCTAAAAAATGTAAAGTAACATTCAAGGCCTTTTTGTAGACATTGAGTATACTCATCGTTAAAAATGATTGGCTTTAAAACTTCAAACGTACGTAATATCTGTATAAATCGATGTATATAGTGCTCATCACGTAAAGTGAAAATATTTATGTGGGCTTTTCCTTGAATTTGCGAACAAAGAACACCTAACTGCCTTAAAAACAATGAAGGATGTGAAGCAGCTAACTTTCGCATTAATAATTCGGTATCACTGGATAAAGTTTCAAAATCTTTCCTAGAGAATAGATTGCCTAAGCTAGTGACTAAATAGTTTGTTACTTTATCACAACGGAATCCATTAAAATTTTGAAGTTTGGCTAAATAAATTCTATTTAAACCTCTTTTCATAAATTTTATTTTTGGATGCATCATATACAATTGTTCCAAAAATTTAAATGTAACTGGAGGAGAACTAGGGTGATTAATCACATATTCAAGGCAATTTAAAAAAAATGAGTTCTTCTTATTAGAAATTTGAATAAGCAAGTCAATGCGAGTTCGCAATATTTCTTTATACCTTAAGGGTTTGTGTAAAACTCTTGACTTTGCTTCTTTTAAAATATATAGAGTAAGTACTTCTAACTTATGCTCATCCAAAACGAATAAAACATCCATTTTAAGTTTTTTGGACATGGTTTTGTCGCGACCTTTCCATAATCTTGGGTTATTTAATAGAGCTTCAATAAAATCCAGTATAGCGCTTTCATTGAATTCCGGATTGAATTGTTGAAGCAGATAGTTTATCGTTTTATTTATAGTATCCCAAGTTGTTTCATGACACAAAAGAGAAAGTAAATAATAACGAAAGTCTTTAAAGCTCTCTGAAAACATAAGACATAATTGTAAAGTTTTGTTTACAGTTATAAGTTCAGGATCAACTTCCACACTCCAATCGACTAACAATCCCTTTTGACTGTATTTTTCTTCATTAGTAAATTTTGTAACCCCTTTGGCACATATTTGGAGATAAGCTATTATGTTTTCAACTAAAACTTTGGTGCTTCTTTTTTGAATTATTCGATAAATAACCTTTCGGCCACTATTTTGGTGATACACTAAAGACAAAATTTGATCCATTTCAACAGTGTCAATGCCAGGTTCAAGAGTATTTAAATCATTTATTTTACAAAAGAATAAAAGTTTGTGGAAAAAAATTATAAGCAGTCTTGCATTTTGTGATTGTAGGGTTTGAGTAAAAGCTTTTAAATTACATATCCTTTCATTTAGACTGTCAAAATCGCTTCTCCATGTATGCTTGGTTTCTATATGTTTCAACAAAACGCGGAGTAGTGTATATACATTTCTCTTTTCTGAAAAATTGTTAAGTGTAGAATCTGTTTTCGAATTTTCGGCACAAAGTATAATGTAAGGTAAAATTTTTTTTGTTAAATTAAAATGGCAATCCTTTCGACATGAAAATGTTAACTCACAATGATGCAACAGCTGATGAATAAGTTTCCAAAATTTATCTTTATAAAATGTATTTAAAACTGTAGTTTTCACGACTTCATTAATTATACTTTCAACGTCAGCTTTTGTTTTATTCATTTGATATGCTCTTAGATTCGACGTATGTAGATTTACAGATTCAATTCTATCCAACTGGAGCTTGGGTTGGTCAGGTACTGTCTGAGAATGGGAATGTAGTTCAAGCGCTTGAATAGTAACGTGACCATTTTTCGCACCCCTTACATGTTGTATTTTAATAAGCTGTGCAAGGTAAGCTTTATTCAAAATAGCTAATTTAACTTCTTCAAATTGTTCAATAACTGCATGATCTAGTAATGCTAATAATTTTGACATTGAAGAAACTGGAGTTCCAAAATTTTGAACGAACAAAACAATTTGATCAGGTGTAAGTTCATACATAGCGGCTTCAACAAGACGCTGAACAGGTGATCTTATCATTTTTAATTTTAACCAGTCGGGCAAAAATTGAACGTGTTCATTTGACAGATCAGGTATAAACGCATGGGGTACACCCCGACCTGGAGGAAACCAATAATCAAGAATTGGCATTGACTCTGGGATGGTATTGCTAGAATGCGTAAGTAAAATCACAAACGCATGAATTATATTTAAGTGTATCGGAAGTTGAACTCCATCATCAAATTGAACCATTAACAAGTCAGGATAGTGAACCCATTCATATGGCTCTTGGTGTTCTCTTAGCTTTATAATATAATTATTAAACATAACAAAAAGACACTTTAATGTCTGCCTACGTTTGTTATTTTGAACACTATCAGATTTGCAACTTAATGAAGATGCTACTGAAATAAAAGGTGTTATATGTTGAAACATTGTGTTTCGTTCCACAATCAACTGTGCCATGTCCATAACATAATCCACCATAACAGTAACTGTATCATTTTGTGAATGCGCAGCAATAAATTGAATGTAAATCATAACAAGATCGGGTTCGTTCTCTACCTGACAAGCTGAGCAAAGGTGTTGTATTATAAAAGGGCAAATATCTGCAAAATATGGAATATTTGGTAAAGTGAAAAGTAGCCAATTTTCATTATCCTTAAGCAGCAACTTAAGTGCGGAAAGAGCAGCAATACGAGACAGTTTCACCGTAGATGACAATCTCCTAAAAATGTAATCTAAAACTTCACATACTGTTTTCTTGTTAGAATTTTTTTCTTCAATAAGTTTACGTAAGTACTTCAGCAGTTTGGCATCACGACTATTCTCTTCACTTAATGTATCAGCGTTAGAAAGCAGAAACTCGCATAAACATTGAACAGGTAAGTGTCGAAATTCACCATCACTGTTTTGCACTAGATCTGATAGCCAAGGCATGGACTGGGTTGTACCTTGCTTTTGTATTATTTCAAGTAACAAATCTGGCTTGCGGCTTCGGCACAGTAAATGACCTAATTTGAGCTGTTTATTAAGATGTTTTAATTGATCTAACACAATGGTGGGGATTCGACGTGCACATCCCATTGGATCCATCAGCATCACTTGAGTAATTAATATTGCATTCTCTTCAGTTATTATAGCTTGGGAAGTTTGTGCCGCCAGATGTTTTTCTAATTCGACAATCTGTTCACGTTCTATTGATAAAATCTGTAAAGAAAATCAAAAAAAAAAAAAATAGTTTTACTAGTCGTTTTACAACAGTTAGCTTAAAATGTGTACCTACAGTGTAGCGTTTGAGTAAAATCTACAAGAAATAAGATCAGTTATTTGGGTATGCAGAAATCATGTGCACTGGTCAGATTTTTAAAGTTATTTTAACTAATTTCAAGAACAAACAACAACTAAAATAAACTAGTAAGGATGGTATCTTTGGCCTGGCCAAAAACTAAATACCCTACACTGCATTTCAAGTATATTATTAAACACTTAGTTGATAAATACTATGCAATATTCTTGTACATACAAGTTTTTATTAAAATAAATTGTTTTATTACTCTACTGAGTGTTTGAGTGAAATTCGGTTAGGTTTTCTTAAAAAAAAACTTTCAGTATAGGGTCATTTCATCTCAAATCGTCCAGGCAGAATTTTTTTTTTTTGCATATTATGTTTTTAATAGTTTCTACATTGAAATCGATGAGACACGTATTTTTTCCTTTAGCTTGATTTTGAGTTCTTTCGTCGTGGGGAATTTTTTAAAATTCGTCTACAAACTCGATTTTGCGCTATTGTCGCATGTCAATTTTCACGGAAAATGTGATAACTTTGCGAATTGAAAATTGTCTACTTACAAATTGATATACAAAAACAGTAATAAAGAATGGACAAATCGTAGCAATGCTAAAATTTTTGGGCTAAGTCATTTGATTTTTTTTTTCTATTTTAAAGACGGTTATAAAAAAAATATCCAAAAATGTACTACACTTCATGATTCTTTCTTCTAGAACGGACCTTTGACTGTTGACAGACAAAATATCATAACGATTGAGCTACTTTTGACTAAATGATAACATATATCATGAATGAAGCCCAAAATTACTAAATAATTGGGACTGTTTCTTCAAAAAATCATAATTCCCAAACAACGAATTTGGGCTAATAGAGGCTGTTACATAATATTGTTTTTATGTATGGCTATTTAAAAAAAAAATGTGAAGAAAAAAAAAACTGATGCAATTGGAAATTTTTCAAGTCAAAAATTTTTTGATTTTTTTTTTCAAATGACGATATAAAAATTATTTTTTGAAATATACCCTGTGTCATATTTTTTTCTTTTAGAGGAACCTTTTAGCTACAAACATACCAAAAATTACGAAGATCGGACGTTTTTTCGCAAAGTTATCACATTTTCCGTGAAAATTGGCATGCGACAATAGCGCAAAATCGAGTTTGTAGACGAATTTTAAAAAATTCCCCACGACGAAAGAACTTAAAATCAAGCAAAAGGAAAAAATACGTGTCTCATCGATTTCAATGTAGAGACAATTAAAAACATAATGTGCAAAAAAAAAATTCTGCCTGGACGATTTGAGATGAAATGACCCTACAGCATTTTGAAACTTTGGCTTAAATGGGAGGTACCATGACCTCTAGTGCTACTACTTCGCCTACTTTTTGCTCAGAGTTTGCAAATTATGTTCTTAGTGTTTGGGTGAAATTTGGTTGGATTATCTCAAAAAACACTTTCAGAATATCATTTTGAAACTTTTGCTTATTTGAGAGGTGCCACGCCCTATTGTTTGAGTTCGCTTAGTTTTTTCTCAGAGCTTGCATTTATTTATCTGAATGTTTGATTGCAATTTGGTTGGGTTACCACAAAAAACGCTTTCAGTATAACATTTTGAAACTTGTTTATATAGGAGGTGCCACGTCCTCTAGTCCAAATTCACCTAGGTTTGCTCAGAGCTTGTACTAGTATTTATGTGTATTTTGCTTCTGTAATTGCAAATAATGCTCTCATTATTGCATTTTGAATAAATTTTTTGTATGGGCTGTAGGCATGTGCGTTGACCGATTTCGCTCATTTCCAATCCCCAGAGCTAACTATAACGACGAAGGCAGATCGCCAAATTTCATTGAATTATGTTACTCAGATTGGCTGAGAATCCACATACGATTTTTAACTTTCATATATCATTTTAAAGTGGTCATAACTTTTTATGGAAAAATCATACAAGACCAATTCATAGCTTATTTTGAAGGCGAACTAGTAAGGGTGGTATCTTTGGCCTGGCCAAAAACTAAATACCCTACACTGCATTTCAAGTCTATTATTAGGAGAGTATATGAACAAATTGCTTGTATGGGAAGTGCCACACCCGCGCCTCCAAGCTTACCTTGATTATGCGTAGAGCTTGCATTTACTGTTCTGAGTGTTTGAGAAAGTTCGGTTAGGTTTTCTTAAAAAAATCTTTCAGTATAGCATTTTGAAACTTTCGCTTATATGGGAGGTGCCACACCCTCTTGTCCTACTTCGCCTACTTTTTGCTCAGAGTTTGCCATTAATGTTCTTAGTGTTTGGGTGAAATTTGGTTGGGTTATCTCAAAAAACGCTTTCCGTACAACATTTTGAAACTTTTTTTTATATGGAAGGTGCCACGCCCTATAGTCTGAATTCGCCTAGTTTTTGCTTAGAGCTTATACTTACTTTCCCTAGTATATATGTGTATTTTGCTTCTGTTATTGCAAATAATGCTGTTATTATTGCATTTGAATATATTTTTTGTATGGGCGGTAGGCGTGTCCGTTGACCGATTTCGCTCATATTTAATCCCCCGAGCTAACTTTTACGACGGAGGCAGAATACCAAATTTCATTAAATTAAGTTGCTCAGTTTTCTCAAAAAATTTATTTCCACACACACCCAGCCAGCCAGACAGACAGACGGATCGACTTGACATGAAGATTGCTGCCGCCCTAGCTCTGAGAGATGACGGGAAGGGGTGTCGATATATTTTTGAATGTTGAAAAACGTGGTTCAAAAATGTATGCTCATAGGTCCGAAATAAATCAATTCTCATCTTCGTAGTAGGTCGAAAATTAAAATCCAAGACATGGATTCTTATGTATTTTTTCCCGTAGAATCGAATGGCACCATTGTCCATTTTTGGCATTAAGTGAACTTTTCAGCTCACAAAAGTCGAAATTTTTCGAAAACCCCCTGTTTGAGCACTCCACAATTGAACAGAAAAAGTCTAGGAAAGATTTGAAATGTATATTTTGTTAGGATTTTTCCTGACGAATCCAATGGTACCATTTTTTTATTTTCATTCATGAAAAACGAATTTCTGATTTTTATTATCAAAAAATATAACGAAATCGGGCGTAAATATCACTAGTTTACAGTCCAAAAATGACCAGGACTTTATTGTGAAATTCCTTTTTGCTATGGTCCCCTAACCTAAAAAAAAAATTTAAAAAAAATATTCATGGATAGGTTTCCGAGATATCGGCCGAACCATTTTTTTACTTTTTTTGAAAAATCATTATTCCGAATAAATTCCGTTGGGACTGACGGATTTGACCAAAATTATATTTTTATGAAAGACAATTAAATTGTCAAGAACTTTCTAATACATTTCGACCTCATCCGAATATTAACTGCGGAGATATGAATTTATATTTACGAACTTCATTATATTTTTTTGGGAATTCTGTGATCGAAAACACTTTTTATCACCTCAAAAAGAAAGAATCTGCCAAATGACCTCAAAATAAAAAATTTTAAGCCGTCAATGAGCAAAATCTATGGACTTATAAGATAGTTACAGACCTTAAAGTGAGATCACCTTTTTTTAAAGGTTTTCGAAATTTGCATTTTCACCTGTTTCTAGTCCAGCAACTGGGCCAATACGTGTAAACAACCTCATTGTTGACTTGCTTATGTGTTTTGCTTGCATTTCTTAGAACACACGAAACAAAAACATGTTTTTCCTTCGATTTAGAATAGATTTTGGATTTATTTTCCTCACACAGGTAGATCATTATATGCCAAAACGAATGAGAAAGGTAAGGAATGTAAAAAATATACCTGCTTGGTATAAAAAGGTGTCTGCATGTAAATGTATAGGGGTCTGGCCAGGTACCATCCGCCGGTTTTTGTTCTGTTTATTGGGCGAATGTATGTTTTTTGGTGACTGTAAGAACAATATTTTCACTGAAGTTGATATTGAGATCTTAGTATCATATTTTAACAAACGTTTAGCCCCTAATCCTTTACAAAAAAAAAAAAAAACATCAGTTACGCCATACCTAAAGTTAAAGTCCCAGATTTGGACCGCATGAAATGTCAGAGCTAGTGTTTTCGCTCCAAAAAATTAAAAAGAACAAAGCGCTTGAGTAAGATGGTATTCCAGCTGAGTGTTTTCAAAATTTTACGCCTGAGTTATTGTACTATCTTTTAAAGCTAATTAATAAAATTTTTATAGACGATGAAGTCCCCTCAAACTTTTTAGCTTTCAGTATATATGCCAAACCCTTCCGGAAAACTATTGCGGAATATCCATTCTGAACACCCTAAGGAAGGTGTTCACCCAAATATTGTACAACAGATTAGTAAAATGGCTTGACTCCAACAACGTTATAAGTCCTTTTCAGGCTGGTTTTCGGTCCAACCTCTCAACCATTGCACTATTGGTCAAAACGCACATTTTTCTGTCCAAAACCTATAACGTCTATATTATCATGGTGATCAACTGGAAATGCAGTTTTTTATGTTGACTGTAGACCAAAAGAACAATTCTGAGAAAAATATTAGCCCTTGTACTACCGGATCAAAAATGGGACGTACTAAACTGTTTAAATTAATATTAAATACCTGCAAGGTTTTGTTTCTAGGCATTTTCGAAGTGACATTTAACTTTGTGCGTTGAATCCGATTAGAGGTCAAAATTGGGCTATCACCTCACGATGTTGAGATATTTGAGGTTAAATATGCGAAAAATAGCTATTTTGGTTATTTTTGAGGTTAGATGCAGATTGCAAAAAGTTTTAATTACTTTTTTTTAACTAATCAACCACGTTGTACTATTCTGATCCTTCAAAATGAGCTCTTAAAAAGTGCCATACAATAGCCGTGTTTCTTTTGACGCGTATATACAATTGTGGATATTTTTAATGGTAGAATTAGCCAAGAAGTAGCGTTTCGTAACGTGACTTCTGTCAAAATCTATCAAATGGCAGAAGCGTGTAAGCGATTAGTGAAATCGTAAAGTAGCGGTACGCAACGTTGAGACCTGTTGAAATTAGATTTTCAAACGTCGCGCTACTTTGTTTGATAAAATAAATTAAATTTGGATGTTGTAAATGAAATTTTTTGAACAAATTAATTAAAATAAGTATGATAATGGATGCTTGTTTACAAAAATTGGAATTTTTCAAGTAATTTTTAAGTTGTAAGGTGACATTTCGAACGTTGCCTACCGTTTTCACTAATCGATGCTACGTTGACAAGAAACCGTGACGTTACTTTACGAAACGCTACTTCTTGGCTAATTCCAGCATAAGTTGCGATAACTCATGAACATGAAGTCGCACAATAAAATACTAGGGAACTTTTTTATGAAGAATCACGTTCTCTACAAAAACTTTTCATTTTACTTTTAAAAAAATTTATCTTTTAGGAGTTATTCTATAAAAACTGGTTAAGCGCCGAAAAAAGGCAAAAAATCACTTTTTTTTAAATAACTTCTAAATAATTTTGTTTTTTTTTTTACAAAAGATTAAAATTATTTGTAGAACATGTGGTTCTCAATGAAAAAGACTCTTGGACTTTTTTCGTACGACTCACCGTTCATAAGTTATCGCAATTTGAAAACTACCACAATTTTTAAGAAACATTATCCGAACTTTACTCTAACACTCAGAACAATAAATACAAGCTCTACGCAAAATCTAGGTAAGCTCGGAGAGGGCGTGGCACTCCTCATATAAGCAATTTGTTCTTATACTCTCCTAGAGGTTACGAAGAATTCAACAATTTATTTTATTAAAAACTTGTATGTACAAGAATACGTATATTGGATAGTATTTATCAACTAAATGTTTAATAATATCCGAGTACTTGAAATGCAGTGTAGGGTATTAAGTTTTTGGCCAGGCCAAAGATACCACCCTTAATAGTTTTTAAATTGCGCTAACTCATGAATAGTGAGTCGCACAATAAAACTCTAAGAAACTTTTTTTTGGACAATCAAGTTCTCTACAAAAACTTTTCATTTTATTTTTAAAAAAATTTATCTTTAAGGAACTATTGTATAAAAACTGGTTAAGCGGCGATAAACAGTAAAAAATCACTTTTTTTTAAATAACTTCTAAATAATTTTGTTTTTTTTACAAAAGATTAAAATTATTTGTAGAACATGTGGTTCTCAATGAAAAAGACTCTTAGACTTTTTTCGTACGACTCACCGTTCATAAGTTATCGCAATTTGAAAACTACCACAATTGTATATACGCGTCAAAAAAACAGGCCTAATACTTCCTTCAAAAGTTTTGAGCGATTTAAGATGACATCTTGAAATCCCATATAACGGGTAAAACGTCACAGGCTTTGGATTTCATGATGTCTTTTTAAATCGGCCATAACTTTTGAAGGAGGTATTGTATGCTAGTTTTTAAGAGAAAGAGTGGCACTAATTGACGAATTACATAAAAAAAAATAACAAAACATTTTGTGCTGCGTCGAACTAGCCTTTAAACCCAACGGGAAACGAAAGCGCATTGAAACGACTTCAGTTGCGCTTCTAGGGAAGCAAGAAGTTGCTTCCAGTGCTGTTCTCACTGCTTATCTTTTTAAACACAGCACCCAACGGGAAACGGAAGCGCGTCGAAACAACTTCAGTTGCGCTTCTAGGGAACCAAGAAGCTGCTTCCAGTGCTGTTTGCACTGCTTATATTTTTCAACACAGCATGTCCTAGCGGAGATGCACATCTTTGGAAGCACATGAAATACGCTTCAAATACGCTTCCGTGGAAGTTGAGTGGAAGCACACATTTGGAAGCATATGAAATACGCTTCCGTGGAAGTTTTTAAAAATTTTAAGTTCCATTTCAAAAAATTACTTTTTTCTGTAACTTTTGGTAGATTTATTAACTTTAATAAGGAATAAAAAAAAAATAGAATTTGAAAATTTTTGTATGCTACCAGAGATGTGCTTCTATTGCGCTCGTTTGCCCGTTCTCGATGGCCTTTACGTATGAAGTCCCATTCATCTCCATCGTCCCTCTCTTCCAATCACCAAGGATTTCAAGATCCATGTATCAACTTTTATAATCATAGCTCCCATATGTACAGAGATATTGTTGGAAATACAATTGAAATACTTTGTTTAGAATTACTTGTTTTATTATGAATACAATTATCATGTACGTTTTGTTTCTTACTGTAATAATTGAAATTATTTTTTCTTCACTTTAAATATAAATTTCCTACAATACGTTTGTCCAAAATAAGAGTTTCTTCACTGCTGTTAAATTGAACAGGTTATGGGCCATCACACCATGGATTTTCTTAAAGGATCCTTTGGCAAAATTAAACGCAGAGAATTACCATCTATGGAATTTTAAATTGGAATTGATCTTCCGCAAGGAAGGGACATGGAAATGTATTGCGGAGCCTACACCCAAAGAGCTGGATGCTGCTTGGAAACAGTTAAATGATGAAGCTATCGTCACTATTGGATTAAGTGTAGATGATAGTCAGCTGCTGTTAATTAAAAAGGCGAAGACGGCGCTTGAGGCTTGGGAAATTTTGAAAAGTCAACATGAAAATGATACGCTCGGAAGTAGCGTGCGGATCATGCGAAAAATTTGCGGAATGAAATTTTCTGCTGGTTTAAATATCAGTGAACACATCATGGAGATGAAAATATTGTTTGAAAAGCTAGAAGCACTAGGTGAAGAATTTTCAGAGCGATGGTTGATGGCTATGTTATTAAGTAGCTTGCCATCTTCATTTGATACCCTGGTGACAGCTCTAGAGGCTCGCAAAATGGATGAATTAACACTGAAGTTTGGTGGAAGAATGCCTTAGAAAGGGTACCACTAGCGAAGAATCAGCATTGAAATCAGAAAAGTTTTATGATAAATCATCAAAACGGTGCCATTTTTGCAAAGGAAAAGGACACACAAAGAAGGATTGCTGGAAGTTTAAGAAGTCTAAGGAATGTAAAATAACAAATGAAGCGCGAAATTGCGAACATGATAATAGAAATTATTGTTTTTCTTTATTAAATGATCGCAATTCTTGGGTCATTGATTCTGGTGCAAATTGCCATATCAGTTCGAGGTCTACAGATTTTAAAACTCTTGACAAGTCTGTGCATGAGAAGGTCACAGTTGCTAATGGTCAATGGGTGATATCTAGCGGCAAAGGAACGTGTGAAATTGTACTTTACAATACAAGTGGGAAAAGAGCAACGTCATTGTGAGGGATGTGTTATTCATACCATCTTTTCAAGGTAATTTGTTATCAGCATCGAAAGTTCTACACAATGGTTTCAACATGGTGTTTAAGAAGGCAACATGCAGCATTCAAACTCAAGATGGGAAAGAAATCGGTGTAGCAGAAACAAACAATGGTCTTTTTCGTTTAAAACAGAATTGTGGACAGACAGCAATGGCATCACAATGAAGTTTGCGCAACTGTCAGCTTTACTGGCACAAGATTTTGGGTCATCGTGATATAAACGCAATTAAGGAAATGCAGAAAAATTCTATGGTAAGCGATTTCAAAATAGTCGATTGCGGCGTCAAGATAGATTGTGATGTGTGTATTCAAAATAAAATGGTTAGGAAGCCATTTCAAGATTCAAACATAAAATCTAAGAATGTGTTGGACTTGATCCACACAGATGTTTGCGGTCCTATGCAAACAATAACGCCGGGCAAAAAGCGTTATTTTCTGACTTTTATTGACGATTATAGTCGTTACACTACAGTTTATTTGCTTCATGAAAAATCAGAAGTTTTCGATAAGCTCAGGAGTTATGTCCAATTTGTATACAACAAATTTTCGCGTTATCCTAAAATAATAAGATCAGACAATGGAGGGGAATTTTGTTCACGTAAGGTTCAAGAATATCTTGATACAATAGGTGTTCAACGCCAGTATACAGTTCCTTACACACCACAACAAAATGGTGTTGCAGAGCGGAAGAATAGAACTCTGGTGGAAATGTCTAGATGTCTGCTAGCTGAAGCAAGACTGCAAAATTTGTTCTGGGGTGAAGCAATTATGACTGCAAACTATTTGCAAAATCGTAGTGTAACTAGTTCAACAAATTGCACTCCTTTTGAGAGATGGGAAGGTAGAAAACCAAACATAAAGTATTTAAAAATTTTTGGCTCAAAGGCATTTGTTTTGGTTCCGAAAGAAAAACGCCTGAAGTTAGACAGCAGGTCTAAGTTACTAACATTTGTTGGTTATGATGAGCATGCAAAAGGCTTTAGATTAGTTGCTGTAACCACGAAGAAAATAACTGTTAGCAGGGATGTCAAATTCATTGAAAATGGTGAAATTTACCATAATTGTCCGACTTACGCAGGAAAGAATTTTAATAATTTTTCAGAAATACCTGTTGGTGTACTGAGTCCTTCGAATCGACAAATTGAAATTGATAGAAAAGAAACTAAATCAATATCAGAAGTATGCTCGGAAGATGAAAGTTCGTTCCGAAGCATAGAAGATTTAATAGGTTTTGAGAGCGATTCTAATAAATCGGAAAGTGAGATGAATACATCAGATATACACATTGAAAATGAGATGAATACATCAGATATACACATTCAGGGTGATGTTTTAGAGATTGTACCTTCTGTTGAAAGTCAGGAAATACAAGCTTCTAACGATACAGTTCGAAGATCTTCAAGGTCAACGAAAGGCAAAGTGCCAGATCGTTTTGGTTACCAAGTAAGTTACGATAAAATTGTTGAACCAAAAACATACAAAGAAGCTGTTTGCTCAGTTCAGCGTGATAAATGGGTTGAAGCGATGAAAGAAGAATATTCATCACTTAAGTCATCTAAAACTTGGGAATTGGTAGTACCACCTCAAAATGCTAATATTGTCAGTTGCAAATGGACTAAAAAATGGACTATAAAATCAAACGAGATGAAAACGGGAAAATTCAACGATATAAAGCTAGGTTAGTAGCAAGAGGTTTCAGCCAAAAATACGGTTGCGATTACGATGAAGTCTTCGCGCCTGTTGTGCGACAGGAAACATTCAGAACACTACTTAATATTGCTGGTGATAAAAAGATGTCCGTTGTTCACATGGATGTAAAATCAGCCTTTCTTAATGGCACATTAGAAGAAGTGATATATATGCGTCAACCTAAAGGGTTCGAAGAAGGGGAAGATAAAATGGTTTGTAAGCTAAAGAAAAGCTTATACGGTCTGAAACAGGCAGCAACCAGACAACCAAAGCTGCTTAAAACTCATCAAAGAAGAGAAGCTCAGTAATCGTACGAAACATATTGACACCAAGATACACTTTGTAAAGGATCATGTAATTAAAGGTGATGTGAAATGCGAATACTGCCCAAGCGAAGATATGTTAGCTGATATGCTCACAAAACCGTTGCCAGCATCAAGACTAAAAATCCTGCGAACAACTGCTGGAGTATTCAATTGAGGAAGGGTGTTGGAAATACAATTGAAATACTTTGTTTAGAATTACTTGTTTTATTATGAATACAATTATCATGTTCGTTTTGTTTCTTACTGTAATAATTGAAAATATTTTTTCTTCACTTTAAATATAAATTTCCTACAATACGTTTGTCCAAAATAAGAGTTTCTTCACTGCTGTTAAATTGAACAGATATAGCATTTTATATATTTTTTGTATGAAAGGTGCAACTCCCCCTTTTTACCACCCCCAAATTTTTCAAGGTGAATGGTAGATAGAATATACAACCATGTATGTATAAAGTTTTATAACGATATCTGACATGTGAAGAAGTATAGCGTTTTCTATATTTGTAAAGAGGATGCAATTCTCCCACACCTAATATCCCCCAAGTATTGCATTGTGAATGGTAAATACATTATGCATAAGTTCACCAACTTTCATAATCATAGCTTGTATAAGTGCAGAGATATAGCATTTTTTGTATTTTTTTTGTATGGGGGGTGCAACCCCCGTTCCCGTTGGGCATGTCCTAGCGGAGATACACATCTTCAGAAGCACATGAGATACGCTACGCTTTCGTGGAAGTTTTTCAAAATTTTAAGTTCCATTTCACAAAAATTACTTTTTTTCTGTAACTTTTGGTAGATTTATTAACTTTAATAAGCAATAAAAAAATAGAATTTGAAAATTTTTGTATGCTACCAGAGATGCGCTCTTTTTGGAAGCAGCTTCATTTCTTCCCGTTGGGAAGTAACAAATATATTAATTTTCGTGTATTAACTTCAAATATCTCTAATTTTCAAAAAACCTAACGCAAAAATTATTCGCACTTTTCCGTGAGTTACTTGGACTAGTTGTAGCTTCAGTATTTTTTAATAAGAAATTGAAAAACAGCTACTTCTTTTTCTTTTTGATCTGTCTTTTGCAACCAGACTTCGAATAAATCGGAATTGCGGAAGAATAAGTTGCCGATAAAAAAATTCATTAAAAAAAACGGTCAAAATCGGGCGTCTATGTTTTTAAATAACATTAACAATAGCACCGTCTAACTAGTTTTAGGTTTTTTAAGTTTTAATTATAGTACTTTTTAGTAATTGAAAAAAAGAGTTAAAATTACGACTTTCTTACGTTATCTAAGTAAAATGCAAATGCATTAACTTTGACACATCGCTGGAGAACGGTTATTTATTTTTTCCAAAACAAAAAAACATTTTTGTTTGTATTAAAGTATACTACCCCAACAGAAAATTTCGATGCGCATCCCCAAGATGCAATAGCGATGCGCGTCCTTCTCGCATCTAAAGAGCTGATTTTGATGTGCATATTTTCTGCGCTATAGGTAGCGAGAGCGAAGCGCATCCAAAGACATTCCCTGTGCATCTGACATTGTACTAATATGCGTAGAAGTTACTATTCGCAAATCAAGTTTATATATTCTTAACACCTATATTCCTCCCAATAGTAGCATAGAAGTCTACGATAGTCGTGCACAGTCTTGACGTTAATGACGACATTTAATTATTAGGTGATTTCAATTTGCCTGACCTAACATGAACTTTGTCTGAGGATGACACACATTATTATGCGTCATGTCCTAGAACCCGACAACAACAAATTTTTGTTGACGAAATTTTAACTGATTTACAACAAGTTAGTTGTAAAACAAATTGTCGCGGACGACAACTTGACTTATGCCCTAATTCTCTATCACGAAAACTCTCACTTTTCGACTGAAAAGTGACTAAAAATCAAAAAGCTCAATATTTTGTATTCACTAAAACGAAAAACGACGACAAAGTGAGAGCGATTGAATATTTTATGTTCGAAAATGAGCGACGGAGTATTTTATAATTGAAATGGTTGTGATCTTTGATTTATACGTTTACATTGAATAAATGTTTTGGAGATTTCAGAATCAGCGTAAGTACGTAGATAAATACCACGACTGAAGTTAAGCGTTGCTAATTTATTTAGCAGACAATTTTTACGATCCCTTATTAAAGTGCAGAAGATAAATACTTTTGGATACTTAAAAAATATCATATGGCTGTGTAATCTCTGTGAGATTTAGAAAACCATATTTAAAACAAAAACATTCAAGATGCACAAATTACAAATTGTAATTTTTCACCTCAATATACACCAAACTCAATCTTATGAAGTAAATTTTTGAAATTTTGGTCACCGTTCAGAAATCCATAAAATATAACGAGAAATTTTGTAATTGAACGCTGTTTTGGAGTCCTCAAAAATAGGTTTCGATGCATTTTTACCGAAAGAGGACTCCATTACTCTCCTATGGTAATAACTAAAACTATAAATGTTTGTTGTTCTCAACATAATGCTTGTATACATTACAAAAATGAGATGCCGCCTTTAGAAGAACTCGAAAGCAATGAAATTGTAAGTGAAACTGAGAGACCACCAAATGAAAACATTCCAACTTTAGCTACAACTTTCAAGGAGAAGAATAGCAGAAACTTTTGTATGTTACATTGCAATCGAATACTTTTTATATTTATTTAAAGGATTTAATTAGATAAACTAAAATTGGGTACATGTACAACTAAAAAATCTTCAATCGCTGTCTTCACTTCGCTCAACCGTTTGCCGTTTTTTTTTTTTTTTTATAATTTTAAAACCAATTTTCAAAACGAATATCCAAACAGAACTGCCATTTCAAAACTTTTTTTTCAGTTGAAAATATTCAGTAAAAAGTTCGAAATATCATAAAAAAAATAGTTGGCAGGGCTCAAAAATGTATTGTCTTTACTTATTCGAAAACAAAGCCACAAACCAAATGAGTGTTGACGAAAAACTCAATTCGATTTACAGAAAACATTTTTCAAACGAAAATGACTGCAAACGAATTTCAGTCGCTCATATTTTTGAGATAGAGAATTAGGGCTTTAGTTTTGGCTACAGATACAATAGTAGTAAGGTTGTTGTAAATAACGCCTTTAATGCCCTCAGTGTGGTTGTGACTTATCATCCACCTTTGAATATATTGTACCAAACGGCGCTGTCCTGAGAATTTAAATAACGATAACAACACCCCTCTGAGGTTATTTCATATCATGAAAGCCTATTAAATTCTGCATATTTTGGTGAATTTTTAAAAAAATCATTAGAGCACTTTTTGAAAAAAAGCCAAAAAACCGTTAAAATTGAAATGAAAAAAAAGTTTTGAGTTGACGCACAAAAATTAAATTTTTATCAATATTTTAGCAAATAATGACTATAATGGTTATATATTATGAAAGCATATTAAATTCTTCAGAATATAAGACTAAGTAAAAAAAAATCGATGAGCCGGTTTTCAAAAATATGGCAAAAAACCGTTAAAATTTCAATGAAAATCAATATTTTTAGTCGACATATAAAAATTAATTTTGCTAATTATTGCAACAAATAATGAAAATTATAAATATACACATATTTTATATATATATCATGTATGTTTTTTATATAATAAAATGTTTACGTTCCTTAACAAAAAAACACTCAAAAAAATTATTAAAAAAATTATTTAGTTAAAAAATATCGTTAAAACTCAAGTAATGCCTACACAAATTCGGATTTTTCTGCAAAATAGTTCGAAGTGAAATTTTGTCACCAGAATACTCTTTATTTATGCATGAAAGATAAAGTGTGAAAAAATCATGATGAAATCTTCTACGCATAAAAAGTTATTTAAGATCAAAGGTCGAAAAAATCAGTTTTTTGCAAATATCACACTAACGGTTACTTTTTCAGAAAAATAGGTATAAACAATTTTGTAGCCCTGAAAATTTACTATAGAAAAAATCTGTGAGTTGTCTTCGTACGACTAATAGTTTAGGAGATATTCTAATTAAAAATGTGTCAAAGCTCGGTAATGCATACATGCGGTATATAAGTGGGCATAGCCACATTTTGATTTTTAATGTGCCATAACTTATGAACGATAAGCTGCACGAAAAAAACAAAACTATCAGGTTATAGGGAATTGTATGCTCTATAAATGATAAGCAATGTATGTACACATACAATTTACCGTTTAGGAGTAATTCAATAAAAAACAGATTTTTTTAACGTTTTCCTCAATTTTTATGGTTTTCATTGAATAACTCCTAAACGGTAAATTGTATGTGTACATACATTGCTTATCATTTATAGAGCATACAATTCCCTATAACCTGATAGTTTTGTTTTTTTCGTGCAGCTTATCGTTCATAAGTTATGGCACATTAAAAATCAAAATGTGGCTATGCCCACTTATATACCGCATGTATGCATTACACGGCGTGCTTGAACCAAGTTTAAATAAAAGTTCCTTGCATATGAGTTTTTTGACTGAATTATGTTACGTAATAACTTCACGAATCAAATGATCCCAAAATTAAAAAAATCGAATGGGCCCTTTTTGAAATAAGGAGCCTTAAGCAATAACTATAAAAAGTTAGTACAACACAAAATTAAAAATATTTGTAACATTTTGCAAACCATTTTTTCTAAACTAATTTGAGGTCGCTGAACACGAAAAACGCATTTATTTTTTTTTTCCTTGGGGTCGTTCTCAAGTTATTCGATAATTTATAATTTCGAGGTTATAGCTTCATATACATCAATATATTTCTATGACGCCAAGTCCGATCAATTTTATTTTCCCACGCTTACAAAGAGTGATTAACGGCGCTTCTAACAAGTATACAAATAATTATGCTCCAAACAAAATTGACTGAGTTAAAGCAGGAAAAAGCTTGATATTTCAACAATTTTTTAAATTTTTCACATCAACTTCAAATAAAACACTTTGTTTTTGGCACATATTTTTTTTAAATAATTATTTTTAGAAATGTGATTTAATGGCGCATATAATTGCAAACATTTTAAGCCTATGTTGAGCAAAATCGAATGAAATTTCCAAAAGATATAAAGGCTTTAGTGCAATAAGGAAGATGTGAGAATTTTCGAAATGTTCGGCCTGAGTCAACAGATCCAATTTTTCAGCCTCCAAATAGGACACCCTACACTTATTGAACACTTTAAAGATGATTTAAGTAACTTCTAATCATTCTCTGTAGAAGAAAATTGCGGATTGTATCAAAAATATTAATTTTTGAAAGAAATCGAAATTTCTCTATTGCACTAAAACCTTAATATCTTTTGGAAATTTCATTCGATTTTGCTCAACATAGGTTAAAATGTTTGCAATTATATGCGCCATTAAATAACATTTCTAAAAATAATTATTTAAAAAAAATATCTGCCAAAAACAAAGTGTTTCATTTGAAGTTGATGTGAAAAATTTAAAAAACTTTTGAAATATCAAGCTTTTTCCAGCTTTAACTCAGTCAATTTTGTTTGGAGCATAATTATTGGTGTACTTGTTAGAAGCGCCGTTAATCACTCTTTGTAAGCGTGGGAAAATAAAATTGATCGGACTTGGCGTCATAGAAATATATTGATGTATATGAAGCTATAACCTCGAAATTATAAATTATCGAATAACTTGAGAACGACCCCAAGGAAAAACTAGTAAGGGTGTAAATTTTGGCCTGGCCAAAAAATAAATACCCTACACTGCAGTATTTTGAAAATTTTGCTTATATGGGAGGTACCACGCCCTCTTGTTCGAGTACACCCAGTTTTTGTTCAGAACTTACATTTATAGTTTTTAGTGTCAGAGTGAAATTTAGTTGGATTATCTCAAAAAACTCTTTCAGTATAGCATTTTGAATCTTTTGCTTATATGGGAGGTGCCACGCCCCCTTGTACGATTTCAACCAATTTTTGCTGAGAGCTTTCATTTATAATTTTTAGTGTCTGAGTCAAAGTTGGTTCGAATATCTCAAAAAACGCTTTCAGTATAGCGTTTTGAAGCTTTTGCTTATATGGGAGGTGCCACGCCCTCTTGTCCGAATTCGCTCAGTTTTTTATCAGAGCTTGCGCTTACAATTCGTAGTATTTATGTGTATTGTGGTTGCATTGTCGTGAAAAATACTCTTAAAATTGCATTTTGAATATAATTTTTGTATGGGCGGTAGGCGTGTCCGTTAACCGATTTTGCTCATTTTCAATCCCCCGAGCTAACTTTGACGACGGAGGCAGTGTACCAAATTTCATTGAATTATCTTGCTCAGTTTTCCCAAAAAGTGTATTTCAACACACAGCCAGCCACCCAGCCAGCCAGCCAGCCAGCCAGCCAGCCAGCCAGCCAGCCAGCCAGCCAGCCAGCCAGCCAGCCAGCCAGCCAGCCAGCCAGCCAGCCAGCCAGCCAGCCAGCCAGCCAGCCAGCCACCCAGCCAGCCAGCCAGACAGACGGACATGGCTATATCGACTCAGGAGGTGACGCTGATCAAGAATATATATACTTTTCTATACCTGCCACGCCTCCTTCTCTGCGTTACAAACGGAAGGACAAAGTGAATATACCCTGGGTGTAGGGTATAAAAAATAAATGCGTTTTTCGTGTTCAGCGACCTCAAATTAGTTTAGAAAAAATGGTTTGCAAAATGTTACAAATATTTTTAATTTTGTGTTGTATTAACTTTTTATAGTTATTGCTTAAGGCTCCTTATTTCAAAAAGGGCCCATTCGATTTTTTTAATTTTGGGATCATTTGATTCGTGAAGTTATTACGTAACATAATTCAGTCAAAAAACTCATATGCAAGAAACTTTTATTTAAACTTGGTTCAAGCACGCCGTGATTACCGAGCTTTGACACTTTTTTAATTAGAATATCTCCTAAACTATTAGTCGTACGAAGACAACTCACAGATTTTTTCTATAGTAAATTTTCAGGGCTACAAAATTGTTTATACCTATTTTTCTGAAAAAGTAACCGTTAGTGTGATATTTGCAAAAAACTGATTTTTTCGACCTTTGATCTTAAATAACTTTTTATGCGTAGAAGATTTCATCATGATTTTTTCACACTTTATCTTTCATGCATAAATAAAGAGTATTCTGTGACAAAATTTCACTTCGAACTATTTTGCAGAAAAATCCGAATTTGTGTCGGCCTTGCTCCAGTTTTAACGATATTTTTTAACTAAATAATTTTTTTAATAATTTTTTTCAGTGTTTTTTTGTTAAGGAACGTAAACATTTTATTATATAGAAAACATACATGATAGATATATAAAATAAGTGTATATTTATAATTTTCGTTATTTGTTGCAATAATTAGCAAAATTAATTTTTATATGTCGACTAAAAATATTGATTTTCATTGAAATTTTAACGGTTTTTTGCCATATTTTTGAAAACTGGCTCATCGATTT
Organism: Calliopum simillimum; assembly: GCA_951812925.1. Classification (NCBI taxonomy): domain Eukaryota; kingdom Metazoa; phylum Arthropoda; class Insecta; order Diptera; family Lauxaniidae; genus Calliopum; species Calliopum simillimum. The sequence continues at coordinate 55,840,515 of OX638370.1, read as the reverse complement.
TTTTTTACTTAGTCTAATATTCTGAAGAATTTAATATGCTTTCATAATATATACACATTATAATCATTCTTTGCTAAAATATTGATAAAAATTTAATTTTTGTGTGTCAACTCAAAACTTTTTTTTCATTTCAATTTTAACGGTTTTTTGGCTTTTTTCAAAAAGCGCTCTAACGATTTTTTTAAAAATTCACCAAAATATGCAGAAATTGATAATCTTTCAAAATGTGAAATAACCCCAGAGGGGTGTTGTTATCGTTATTTAAACTCTCAGGACAGCGCCGTGACCAATCAGATCAAATAATTTAAATAATAAAGGTCCTTCTATAAATTTTATGAATTCAAATTCAAAAAAGCTGACTTTTTTTTTTGAAGTTGAATAACATTTTAGGGAACAATGTTAATAATTTTATAAACATCTTTGAAAATAATTCTTTGGATAATAACATTAAATTTTTCTATAAAGTTTTTAAAGCTATAGCTTTGGCAGTGCCACATACATTGAAATAAGTTAATAACTCTTCATACCCTTGGTATACAAAAGACTTAAAGTAAGACTTACTGTAGTCAAAATAGCCCAGGAAAATAAGACGAAAACAGAGCTGCTGTGCGAAATAATTCCAAGTGAATTTTTTTCACCGGAATTATCTTAATTAATGCATGATACATAAAGTGTGAAAAGTCCATTGCAAAGTCGTGTGCGCGTTAAAAGTTATTAAGGCTCAAATGTCGCTTAAATCAGTTATTTGCAAATATCTCGCTAATGCTAACTTTTACAGAAAAATGTTGGTCACCAATTTTGTAATATAGGAAATTTCCTACAAAAGTACCTTAAAAATTTTTTCGTACGACTTATAGTTTAGAAGATCACCCAACCTAAAAAGTTGTTAACAATCATGATACAAAATGCTACCCATGAGTTCGTATTAAAATATCTTACTTTTTAAATAGCGATAACTCTTCAATGCGGAGTCGTGCAAACAAAATTTAAATATCGTTTAAAAAATAATTTGATTGTCTGTATTGCGTACTAATTTTTTTTTCGAAAGACCCATGGTTTAAAATATATTTTTGAAAAACCGTTAAGACTTCGAAAATACTGGTTTTTGAAGAATATTTCCGAAACGAATAGTCATATGGTAATAAGTAAAAGGACCGACTTTGTAGAGAATCACAAAATCTACAAAAAATAAGCGATAAGTGTACACATAGAAGCAACCGTTTAGAAGATATTCCAAAAAAAATCCTTAAAATGACAAAAAACCGGTTTTTATTGAATATCTTCTGTAAGGTTACTTTTATGTGTACACTTATCGCTTTTTTTGTTGTAGATTTTGTGATTCTCTACAAAGTCGGTCCTTTTACTTTTTACTATAGTGCTTATCGATTCGGAGATATCCGTCAAAAACCAGAATTTTCGAAGTCTTAACGGTTTTTCAAGAATATCTTTAAGGCCATGGGTCGTTCGAAAAAAAGATTTAGTACGCTATATAGGGAATCAAATTACCTTTTAAGTGGTATTTTAATTTTGTTTCTACAACTCCTCATTAAAGAGTTAATGCAATTTAAAAAGTAAGATATTTTAATATGAACTCATAGGTAGCACTTGGAATCATAATTGTTAACAATTTTTAAAATCCAGGGATCTTCTAAACTATAAGTCGTTCGAAAACATTTTTAACGTACTTTTGTAGAAAATTTCCTGTTTTACAAAATTAGGGACCAACATTTTCTGTAAAAGCTAGCATTAGCGAGATATTTGCAAAAAACTGATTTTAGCGACCTTTGAGCTTTTATAACTTTTTATGCGCACACGACTTTGCAATGGACTTTTCACACTTTATTTATAATGCATTAATTAAGATAATTCCGGTGAAAAAAATTTACTTGGAATTATTTAGCAGAAAAATTCTAATTTTCCTGGGCTAAAACTGAAACGATTTAGAAAATTAATACAAACTGTTTGACGAATATCACTAGGCAACAGCCAAAATGTAACATTTTGCAGACCATATTTTCTAAATTAATTTGAGGTCGCTGAGTCCAAAAATCGCATTTATTTTTTTTTCCTAGGGGCCGTTCTCGAGATAATCGACGTTTTGGATTTTTGAGGTTATAGCTCCATTTTTTCGAACAAATTTTAAGAAGCCCAATTTCGATCGAATATGTTTTTACACTTTTATAGAGACAAATTCTTAAATTTCCAACAAATGTACCAATATCGAAGATACGATTCAAATTGGCTGAGTTATAGCAACGAAAAGTTCATTTTTATAGTAGTTTTTTACACTTTTTCGTGTTTAAGCCAAATTAAACACGGTTTTTTTGCCAGTAGCTTATACAAATATATATTTTTTATATTTTAGTTCAATAGTGTATTTAATTGCAAATATTTGGAGTTCAATTTTAGCAAAATCAGATAATTTTTTATAAAGTTATTAAGGTTTTAGTGAAATAAGACCATTTCGATTTAAATAGAAAACACAAATTATTTTTTAAATTTTTGTTGAAAAAATTAATTTTTTCTATGAAAATCGAAATGGTCTTATTTCACTAAAACCTTAATAACTTTTTTAAAAATGATCCGATTTCGCTAAAATTGAACTCCAAATATATATTTGTATAAGCTACTGGCAAAAAAACTGTGTTTAATCTGGCTTAAACACGAAAAAGTGTAAAAAACTACTATAAATATGAACTTTTCGTTGCTATAACTCAGCCAATTTGAATTGGATCTTAGATATTGGTACACTTGTTGGAAGATTAAGAATTTTTGTCTATAATAGTGTAAAAACATATTCGATCGAAATTGGGCTTCTCAAAATATGTTCGAAAAAATGGAGCTATAACCTCAAAAATCGAAAAGGTCGATTATCTCGAGAACGGCCCCTAGGAAAAAAAAAATAAATGCGATTTTTGGACTCAGCGACCTCAAATTAGTTTAGAAAATATGGTCTGCAAAATGTTACACACACACATTAATTATTTGTAATGTAGTGTATTCAATTGAAATCAGCTTCTGTTTATTCTGATAGAATTTTTGGGGATTAATTCAAAAAAAAAGTCAGACGGTTTTCCGACTGAGTTGAAGACTGGTGACGGGCTTACCAGCAACCCCGAAATAATTTCGGGGTTGTTTGCTAATTTATTTAAAAATTATTTTTCATCTGATTTATTTAGCCCTGATACCCCCTATTTTGAATTCATGGAAACTGACCCGAAAGTTTCATTTAATGCAATATCTTTCTCGCCTGAACTCGTGGAGAAATATATTGCATTTATTGATGACGATCTTGGAAGTGGACCTGATGGTATTCCAGCAACATTAATAATTAATTGTAGTTTTATCTTGAGTCATCCACTCAGCTTTTTATTTAATAAATCTATTAACGATAACTATTTTCCTCAATTTTGGAAGGAATCATTCATAAGTCCAATCTTTAAGAAAGGATGTAAAAATGATGTTTCAAATTACAGACCCATAGCCAAGCTATCATCAATACCGAAGCTTATTGAAAAAAATTATATAAGATTTGCTAATATATCGTTGGCTGAGTATTATTTTACCGTAAACACCACTTCGTTGAAAAAGCAAAAGCAGATAACTTGTTCTCGTCTCTACACAAGTTATGTGGCGTTTACGGCAAAATAATACTCAGCCGACGATATGCAGATGATATGAAAATATACAGGATCGTGAAGGGAGATGAAGACAGTTTCCTACTTCAGTCTGACTTGAAATCTTTTGAAGTTTACATCTCAATTCTGACAAATGCCAAACAATTACTTTTTCTAGAAAAAATAATATTGAAGAGTTTAATTATATATTTAATGATAAACATCACTGCTTAGGCAAAAGAATTTAATATCCCTTTAGTAACGATGACTTTATATAGCACAATTGTGCGCCCTCACTTAGAGTACGCTAGCCAAGTTTGGCTATCAATAGAATTGAAAGAATTCAAAAAAAGGCTTTAATTGGACGGATTCTTCAAACCTTCCTCCTTATGAGGATCGTTTGATGTTTGTAATGGTCCTTCTGTCTTATATCTGACTGACGTCAGAATGAACGTTGTAAAACAAACAAAAATGGTCGTTTGTTGAAGCCAGAATAAAACCCTAAAAGTTCTACCAAAAAAAAACTCCTTGACTTCACTTAAATCAATAGTTAAATAACGTTCTTGGCATACTGGTGTGCACATCTAGCTATGCTCTTGCTAGCTCGTCGAATTGTCGGAGATCTTGTTTCGCCCTTATACACCTAGACATTACCAGATTTAATTTGATGTGCACTTTGAGGTAGAGTAGTGAAAGAAGAAGGAAATGCGATTACTTTAGAGGCAAAAGTTAAAAGAACCGGAAATTTAGGCTGACATTGGTTTATATTGCCCCAAAACCAATTTTAATTATGTAATCATACCATTGCCTTATTCATGCTACACCTTTATACGGGCGAAACCGAATGACTCAAAACAACATTATTTCAATTCTCAGAGAACAACTAAATTCATAATTTTATTAAGTACAGTCTGTTAAATAAGAGCGTGGTCATTGTTGTGAGAAAATGAAAATACCCATTGCGAAAATTCTTTTTAATATTGATTTATTTGATCGAAAACTTCAATGCAAATACATTAATAGCAGGTCCAATCACCCCCAGCATCAATTATAGCTTGACATCTTCGCGACATACTTTGAATAAGATTTTGCGCATACTCTTCTGAAAACGACCTCCAAATTTTGTGAATGCGTCGAACCAGCTGTTTCAAGTTTGTTGGTGGGTGTGGTCCAGGCATGCCTGATGATAGGAAAGGCCCAAAAAGAGGATTCATCAGTGAAGATAACGTTGCCCCAGTCACGATCCAAATTGTCTTTGGCCCATTCAAGACGTTTTTGGACATGTTTTTCACTGAGCATCGGTTTTTGCAAAGTACTTCGGTATTTCACACTATTTGCAATCAAATGATTACGAATAGTTCCGTGGGAGATATTCAAACCTTTTTGGGACAATTTCGAAGCACCTTCACGCAAAGTTAATGTTAGATTTTTCGAAAATAGAGCACAGATCAGTTTTTCCTGTTTTTCCGTCACTACACCGACAGACCCGCGATTTGGAAAGTCATCGACATTTTTTACTTCTTTGAAGCGATTCACCCACTTACTCACAAACTGTTTCGACTTTTGCATATACTTCGCAGCCGCCGCTTGGGTCATTTTGGGACCTTTGGGGTGCAAACACAAAAAAACGGCTTCAAAGCGCGACGCGTACGCGGTACTCATTTTGGAAAAATGCTGAGAACGCATTGAAAACAGTGGTCAGCTGATTCACTTTCACGAAGCATGAAGGACAATACTGCCCTCTGTGTGAGAAAAAAAAATTACAGCATTATACTTTACCGATCGCGAGTAATCGTGACCACGCTCTTATTTAACAGACTGTATAACAGTTTTATGCTCATTGTATAACACTTATAGCAATGCTTAGTTAATACCTGCAGAGAGATAATAGAGAAATTATAATACGCGCGAGAAAATTCACTTAAAAGAAAAACGAAAAGAGTGTTTGCAAACTCATTGCAACAACAATATAATGCAAGCTTTCACCTATGCTCAATTTAAAAGTATCTGAAGTTCGATTTGAAATTTTTAAACTACAAATGTAGGGTGTTCCAAACAAAAAATAGTTTAAACCTCGACTAAGCAATTGTGTATAAATTATTTAAACCTTAAATATAATTAGTTTTAGGTTTCATTTAGTAATTTTAATATAAGATAGTTTTATTAAAGTAATTGAATTCAAATTGAATTTAAACATCATATCTTTATGAGAACATGATTAGGTATTTACAGAAAACAAATTAAATCTACTCAATTCTTTTTAAACCAAATTATTATGATTTGAAGATATTTTAAATTAAGGGGGGCTTCTCATGTAACACGTCAAAAAGTAGTTGTTTTCCGGGATTGATTTTCACTCGGAAAATAAAAACACACACAAATAATTTTTTGCATATATTTAAGAACATGTTTGAACTATAAAAAAAAGCATTTATTCAAAAACTAATATGACAAAATGGCGGACTTATTCAATGTTGCGTGTGGCGACATTTAACAAGTAGGATTTATCGCAGTACATTGTGGAGCCGTAAGTATTTATCTGAAAATTAAAACAAAATTTTTTTATTACTCAGCAGGGTTCCCCTGAGTGCATGAATGTCTGCAACTCCAAAAAATTCGATTTTACAATATTGAAATCACGTCTTGAAAAAAAGTGCTATTTTTTCGTCATTTTTTTCACTAAATGGGGCTAAAAAGTGTATAAAATAATTTTTTTTCCACAATTTCAGACATTCATGCACTCGTTCAATTTATAATCTGCAAAACACTTTTTAGAAATCAAAAATCGGTTAAGTAGTTTTTTCGCAATCGTGTACCGCGATTTTAAAACCATAGTTTTGAGAAAAAACGATTTAAAGTTTGAAAAAAAAAAAAAAAATCGCATACAATTTTATATGAGCTCGCTGGTTCAATCAATCATATTTTCCATAATATTTAGAGTTGAGTCATGAAACTTTGGGAATATACTCCCAAGACAATATTCTATCAACCTATGAAAAAAAAAAAATCGATTTTTACATGAGAAGCCCCCCTTAATAAATTTTATAGATATAAATGATTATCTTACGACTTACAAAGTTGATTATCCATCATGGAAATCGGTGGGCCCAGCGAAATATCGATGCGTTGTAGGTGTACATGGGCTGCTATATATATTTCTGGCCTAGGCAACACTAATGTCAATAGCTAAAATCTGGCAACACCATAATAAAGTTTGACATTTTTTAGCATAAACGTACTCATTTTTCATTTAAAGCTTGAAGCTAAATAGCCAAGAAGGCTAATAGCTGTAGTAGCTAAACTCTATTATTATTATTATTAGAATCGCCCAGTGGTCAATATTTAACCACAAATGACATTAAATAATTTTGGTACTTTTTGGACACTTTTAGTACTTTTTTTTGCTATTTGGTACGAAATAGAAAAGCTAATTTTTCATCCCTGGTATAATTCATGCGAAATATAAACAAAACAAAGAACATGAAGTCAGTGCTATGCTTTTTGTCTTTCTCTTTGTGCTTTAACTTTTTCTCAGCTCTGTGTGACCGTGTATTTTGTTGTTGTTAATACTGAAAAGTTTGGATTTAATTTTATCTAGTTTAAATTCAAAATATTCACATAATCTTAACTTTGTGCACATCATACACAAATACCTTTCTAATGGTGTATAATTTAAAGTCGTACTACATTTCTAACAAAGTAAAAAAAGATGGACAAATTTTTGTCTTGCATATTAATATATAGATTAGACGTGTAAAATGAAATTCTCAATAGGTGTACAAGAAAATTTCGACATGGGGGTATCAGGATGTTGTTTTACCTGAAATTTTCGGGAAAATCGAGACATCCGATAATATACGGGCGGGCACATATTTCATAAGTAATTGATATGTTACGGGGCTCCTTTTCGAATATTCTTAAGTAAAATTCAGAAAAACCGTAAGTGGGACATGGCAACACAATGAGTTCAAATGTCTAAATCGCTCATTACGGCCACATAACAGGTCCTAAAATTCTGAAAAAAATTCGATTTTTACTCGGCATGGAAAGGTATACTGTTAGGTGGACATGCTTTGAACCCTAATTGAAATATGTTGAAATTTCAAACACAAATTTTCTCTCAAATCAAAACGCAATATCGGCAATCTTTAAGCTTTTATAGAGTCTACAGTCATCAAAAAGTAATTTTCATTTTTTTTTTTTTTTTTTTTTTTTGGTACATTGCTGTGAGGTTCACTCGCTGTGAATCCCTTTTCAACCTTCTTCTTTTTTGCAATACTTTGGAAAATACAGGTTTTTAGCTTCTACTGAAAATTCATATTTGTGGCACACATTGCGTTTTGATTTGGTAAAAGTACCTGGAGACCGATCCCTGCTCGGTCAACAATCAACAATTTATAGCTGTTTTTTGTTATAAAATTCGTACCTTTTCACCTCCAATGTTCATGCTTTCAAAATGATAAATTAACCGATGAGAATAATAATAAAAAAAACTCGGAAATTATCGATTGGTATAGAAAAATATCAAGAACTCCTAATTTTTTTGGTGAAATAGAATGCCCTAAAATAAATAAATGGGATATGCCACGCACCCAAAGTATTTCGTCTCTTGCATGGGGGCTGAAATATCTAATCTTCAAAGGATCATGCCTCGGAAAGTAAGAGACCTATTGGAAAAGTCCGCAAGGATATTTTGATAAGGAAGAGTGTGGCTATTCGACGCCATTAATAAAAAAGATTTCACCTTTTCTTATAGATACGCAGTAAGACTGAACACAGCGTTTTCTTCAACTTCAAGCAAAGATATTTCAAAATACTGCAGGTATAATGACAGTTCTGCTGATGACGGAATCAGCGTCAAAAAGTACAAAGACTGCATATAAGAAATAAAAAGTTCATTCCATTTTTTTTTTTTTTTTTTGTGCCTGAGTTATTACAGGGTGGCTGATTCGAACTGTTACCAACTTCAGATAGACTTATCTGACAGATGGAACATGACAGCTGTTTAAAAATTGGCATGATGTTAGTTCATTCTATTATCAACAAGTAACCAAAAGCATTTGCGCGTCAATTTATTGAAAATAAAAAATTTTCGAAATGGAATTCAAACGTAATAGTGTGATTGCTCTTTATTTGGCTGGAAAATCGCAACCAGCAATTGTTCGTGAGCTGAAACATTTAAAAGTGAATAAAATGTTTGTGTATCGGACCATAACACGTTACAATGGTACCGGCAGCGTTGCCAAACGACATGGTGGTGGTCGGAAAATAACTGCAACATCACCAGAAATGGTTCGAAAGGTGAAGGCCAGAATTGAGCGAAATCCGAGACGCAGTGGCAGACAAATGGCTGCCGAGCTGAAAATATCGCGTGAACGAATGCAACACATATTGTCAAACAAGCTCGGACTAAAGGCCCTCAAGTTCCAAAAGGAGCATGATCTCACTCCTGCTCAAAAAAAAGTTAGGCTCGATAGAGCCAAGGAGTTGTTGCGCTTGCACGCCGCCGGAAATCTGTCACAAATTGTCTTCTCTGATGAGAAAAATTACTGTATCCAGCAATACGTAAACAAACAAAATGATCGGGTTTACTTGACAGAGAGGTCCTACGAAAATTTGAATGTTCGTTTGGCCACCAGGACGCAGGCACCACCGCATGTGATGGTTTGGGCTGCAGTGACTGCTGATGGGCGCTCACCACTCGTTTTTTTGGCCGCTGGCGTCAAAGTAAACGCCCAGGTGTATCGTGAATCAGTGTTGGAGGGTGCTTTACTACCATGGGCACGCAAACGTTTCGGTCGCAAGCCATGGACATTCCAACAAGACTCGGCACCGTCACACAAAGCTCGTGTGAATCAAGAATGGTTAGAAAAAAACGTTCCTAGCTTCATTTCTGCTCAACAATGGCTCTCAAATTCGCCTGATGCGAATCCGCTGGATTTCTCAATCTGGGGTATGTTGGACAGGAAGGTCTTGACTAAAAAATACCAGAGCGTTGATGCGCTAAAAGTGGCCCTTCAACGAGAATGGCGCAAACTTCCACAAAATCAAATTCGTGCAGCATGCGACCCGTTCTTCAACCGTCTACGGGCCATAGTTAAGGCCAAAGGTGGCCATATCAAAAATCTCATGTAGATTCTTAAATTTGAACATTTCTCAACAATTATAGCGTTTGATCAATAAAATCTGTGCATGGAAACTAAAAATATAGTCTTTTGAATTGGTAACACTTCGAATCAGCCACCCTGTAACTTCAATTTTTATTTTGGTAAAAAAGTGGGCGTGGCAATTATTGAACAACGCCCACTTTTCGTTATGCTTTAGATACTTATGATCCAGATCCACATACCAAATTTCATCAAAATATGTTGTACCATTTGCGAGAAATATCATTTGATTTGTTTTACTTTTTTACGTTTTTACTTCAGTCAAACTCAGACAGATTGCTTTAGTAGTTTTCTTTTTATAGCGTATTATATTTTTGTGGGCGGAGCCACGCCCTCCAACGAGTTTTCCTAATATAACTGCATATATGATATATTGATAATTGTTTTCAGGAGTAAAATCTCTTAAATTTTCATTAAAATTGTTGCGAGTCGTTTTCGAGTAATATTGAATCAAAATTTTCAATGGTTAAAAAAAGGGTGTGGTACTTCTTCGATACCGCCCACTTTTTGGTTATTGGAAGACATTGATAAGCAGTACCTACATACCAAATTTCATTAAAATATCTTGTAACATTTGGGAGAAATATCATTTATTATTATTTTGCTTGTATGAGAAGTTCCACGCGCAGCGGCGATATTTTGCCCTCTTTCAGGTCAGAGATGCCCTATGGTAATTAGGCTCCTCACGGTAAATTTCAGAATGTTTGCTTTATTAGTGTTCTTTTTATATCGTTTTATATTTTTTTTGGCGGTGCCACGCCCTTCAACGAGTTTTCCCAATATAACGGCGTATCACATATTAAACCTTGTTTACAGATGTAACATCTCCTAAATTTTCATTAAAATTGTTGAAGTCGTTTTCGAGTATTATTGAATCAAAATTTTCAAAGGCTAAAAAGTGGGCGTGGCACTTCTTCGATCCCGCCCACTTTTTGTCTGTAACAAGGTATTATTAAGCCGTACCCGTTTACCAAATTTCATATAAATACCTTGTACGGTTTGCGAGTAATGATCAAATCAAATTTAAAATTTAGGGCAGTGCCACGCCACCTGGTGAGCATTTACAAAGTTCAAACCTACCTCATTCTTCATCACGGCGAGCCTTAACCAAAATAAAGTTTTATATCAACCACGTAAAATTCGGCGTGTGCAGGATTATTCTACTTAAAAACACTAATTAATAACTGTAAATAAAAGTTTCGTACCTGATCGTCTGAAGAAGATATTGCATTTTTACTAATTTTTTTTCTTTGAGTGCATTTATTTTCATATTGTTTTAAGTTTGAAGAAAAAAATAAAAAACTGAGTATGCAGAAAATTTTCTGCATGTTTTTAAATTTTAAAACTGCAAACCAAAAAACCCTAGCTGATTCCATTCAGGAGATATTGAATTTTAAACTATTTTTTATGCTTTTTAAAAAAAAAACGGTTTTTTCGTATTTAAGACAAACACAAACAAAAACCAGAAACACTAATAGTCATTCCAGATGTGATTTTTGATGCTTAATTCAAATCCGCTCTTAGAATTGCTATATTACGTCTGGGTTTTGAGATATCCTTACATAAAAGTTTAAAGGACACCATTTTTTTTTATTTTTAAGTTATATAACAAGACAAGGTAATTTTAAGCCGAAAAATCTGGTATGAAAACTAATAGCCCTAGTTTTTTTCTTCAAAACACAATTGGACCAATATCGATATCTTTTTTTTTTTCGGAGATATCTGAACCTAAAATGCTAAAAAAGTACAAAAACACGATTTTTGGCTATATTGAATGTCATATGCAGGACGCACAAAATTTTTCTGTGAACTTTTACTACCAGAATCTTTTGGTACTTTTTTTTGGCTTCAAATCGAGCCATCAAAAGGTTATTTATAATATTTCTCTGCAAAGTTATGATAATTTTAAAATCACATCATGAAACTCAAAGTGAAAAATCTCGGTTTTTGGCTATATTTGAGGTTGTATACAATACGGACGAACTTCGCCTGCCCTTTTTTTCTGAACGAATCATGTAATACCATTCTTTATCTCCAAAATGAGCTACAAAGTGGTCTCTTGTGATTGTTTTCTACAAAGTTATGACTATTTAAAAATTACATTATGGAGTGCAAACTCACAGGGGTGTCACTAAAATATAGTGTACGAGTATTTATTATATTGCTGCAGCATGGCATCTTAAAGTAGTCATATCTTTTTTAGAAAACAATCACAAGAGACCACTTTGTAGCTCATTTTGGAGATAAAGAATGGTATTACATGATTCGTTTAGAAAAAAAGGGCAGGCGAAGTTCGTCCGTATTGTATACAACCTCAAATATAGCCAAAAACCGAGATTTTTCACTTTGAGTTTCATGATGTGATTTTAAAATTATCATAACTTTGCAGAGAAATATTATAAATAACCTTTTGATGGCTCGATTTGAAGCCAAAAAAAAGTACCAAATGATTCTGGTAGTAAAAGTTCACAGACAAATTTTGTGCGTCCTGCATATGACATTCAATATAGCCAAAAATCGTGTTTTTGTACTTTTTTAGCATTTTAGGTTCAGATATCTCCGACAAAAAAAAAAGATATCGATATTGGTCCAATTGTGTTTTGAAGAAAAAAACTAGGGCTATTAGTGTTCATACCAGATTTTTCGGCTTAAAATTACCTTGTCTTGTTATATAACTTAAAAAATAGGAAAAAATGGTGTCCTTTAAACTTTTATGTAAGGATATCTCAAAACCCAGACGTAATATAGCAATTCTAAGAGCGGATTTGAATTAAGCATCAAAAATCACATCTGGAATGACTATTAGTGTTTCTGGTTTTTGTTTGTGTTTGTCTTAAATACGAAAAAACTGTTTTTTTTTTTAAAAAGCGTAAAAAATAGTTTAAAATTCAATATCTCCTGAATGGAATCAGCTAGGGTTTTTTGGTTTGCAGTTTTAAAATTTAAAAACATGCAGAAAATTTTCTGCATACTCAGTTTTTTATTTTTTTCTTCAAACTTAAAACAATATGAAAATAAATGCACTCAAAGAAAAAAAATTAGTAAAAATGCAATATCTTCTTCAGACGATCAGGTACGAAACTTTTATTTACAGTTATTAATTAGTGTTTTTAAGTAGAATAATCCTGCATACGCCGAATTTTACGTGGTTGATATAAAACTTTATTTTGGTTAAGGCTCGCCGTGTCATTGTATGCTAATATCTAGCACTATTCCAAGTTTCATTAAAATCGCTGTAGCCGTTTTCGAGAAAAAATATTGGCACAGAAATAAGTACATAAAAACAAACATACAATTTTAGCTCGTATAAGAAGAGAAGATATCTTACCTGTAATTCGTCCTTTGTTAAGCTTGAGTCAATAAACTGATTAGTAATACACATTTCGATCAGCATTTTCATTGTTGGGTAATGGTTCCAGCAAAATGCTCCAAAAGTTGAGGGATTGTGCGCAGATATCATTAACATAATAGTCCAGGCTTTCCAATATAAAACAGATATTGCTAATTTCGGAGGGCTGTAATCTTTTGGAAGTTTGATTTTTTCTGGGCAATGATATTCAGCCATACTGAATAGGAAATCAATTATTTCAAATTTATTTGCATGAATCACAGGTATGTCTGCATTACGGAGTGTTGACGCTCGCTTTATAACTTGAACCAAAACTTCAAATGTATCAGAAATAGTAAACGGAATATCATGAGTAATTCCAATTAAAATAATCCGTAATAATGTGTCTTCATAAATCGGAGTTTCCGACACCATCCGAAGAAGTGTAGATCTCTCAGGTTCAGAAGGCCATTGGTCACTACGGGAATATTGATCGGGTGATTCCAGCAGAAGGATTTTATGCAACGCTTGACTAAAGTCAGAGCCTTGTAATGAATAAATATTTGGAACTATCTCATACATCCAAGAGACAGTATCTAACTGTATTTGCGATATTTGTTGATAGAAATGTAACAAAGCAACATTACTTTTTACGTCACGTCCATTCCTTTGTGAAACAAGAGCTTCACGCACCGATGGTGACACTGAAAGCAACATACAGAGGCAAATTATATCAACCACGGAATGAAAAATTCTTTCTTTATATTCAGACTGTTGAATTTGTGGTGTAAGCTCAGGTCTTCCATTTAAAAATGACTTGCAAAATTCAACAATGTTAATATCAAATCGTAATATTCGTACTAGCTCTCTTAAAAATACTCTTAAAGTCCTTAGGCAGTCCTCACGTTGCAACAAACATTCTTTGTATATTTCTGCTAGGTGTTTTGCCGATTTTTCTGGACACACTTGAAACATTGTAGCTGTAAATAAAATAAACGTTAAAAAACAAATTAATATCTATTGGATTTACTTAATAACAAATCGGGCTGCAAACCACTTCAAAAATCGATGAGGTTCGGTTCAGTGGTTTGAACCATTTAACAAAAACTTTTACCGGTTCAAGAACCGGTTTTATTTTCTGCATAATTTTGCTAAAATTTTTAAATATCACATGATGAAACGGGTGTTTAATATTGTCGAAACTATTTCAGTAAGAAGATGGCAAAATATGATACGTCAATTTTTATAAATTTTCCAGACAGAATTAAAATTTTAATTTGATAGGAAAAATCATACAAATCAGTCGAACCATATTTTGTAATGTGTTTTTTCTCGAGAACCAGAAGTAGAGATATAAGATTTCTCCAGCTCTTTGATTTTGCTGAGAGCTGCTGCTTCGATATGGAAAAAACCCATTATCACATTTTGCCATCTTTGCACAGATTGATTATATAGTGAGTTGATTTTCTATTTGGCAAAGTTTTGTTGTCCATATCTTAAGTATAGACTTGAGTTCATTAACGGAGCTTTCTCGAAATATTGGAGATTCCTCTTATTTATTTAATAGTAATCAAAGTTTTATTTATTTATTGTTATCAAAGTTTTATTTATTTATTGTTATCAAAGTTTTATTTATTTATTGATTCAATTTGTTTGCATAGAAGAACTTAGTCTTTAACATGCCACTTATTCATAGTAATAACAACCAAATTATAACAACAATCTTAAAAATAGTGATGTTTTCATTTCAAAGAAGTTTGACTTTAACGTTAAATGATATCGTATATTATTATACTATCTTACTATAGGATGTTTTTTAAACATGATAGAACTTGAAACTGTAAAAAATAACACAAAAAATTAAATTGTACTCAAAATTTTTTTTTATTCGGAAGATCAATACATGACATTAACATTTCAAAATGACGCAGTCGTCTAAAAGTGGCACGAATCAACTACTGATTTTCAAAGAAATTTGATTAATTTCGTTACCCGATAGAACTTGAAATTGTAAAAAAATAGCCCAAAAAATTAAATTGTAATCAAAATTTTTTTTATTTGGAAGATCAATACATGGCTTTAACATTTGAAAATTATTTTGGGCGATTGTGAGCATTTCAAAATGATTTCGGGCGATGGGACGGTTATGTGTGTCATAAAAATCAAGCAGTCGTCTAAAAGTGGCACGAATCAACTACTGATTTTCAAAGAAATTTGATTAATTTCGTTGCCCGATAGAACTTGAAATTGTAAAAAATAGCACAAGATATTAAATTGTAATCAACTTTTTTTTTATTTGGAAGATCAATACATGGCTTTAACATTTGAAAATTATTTTGGGCGATTGTGAGCGCCATAATAATCACGAAGACGACTTAAGTTACACGAATCGACGACTGATTTTCAAAGTAAATTCTGATAATTTCGTAATTTTTGATTTGTTAGAGTATAGTGAAACAAATAAAAAAAAAAATAATCTTGAAAATTTAATTTTTTGTGTTATTTTTTAGAATTTGAATCTATCAGTCTTAAAAAAACACCCTTTATATAAAATCGTTGGTGCGGATGTTTGTCATCGCTTACCGCCTAAACCACTTAACGGATTGGCACTATATTCACACCATAGGTTTTTTTAGTGCTCCGATTGGTTTACATTTAACATGAAGGGGATCAGGCAAGAGGGTGTGATACCCCCATACAAAAAACGACAAAAGTTAGTGTTTTTGTGTGTTTTTTTGTCATCGCATCACGCCTAAACCATTAGATATATGGAAGAAATATTTTCGCAATATCTGCGCCTAACCTTCGGCCAGGTTAATATCGTAAAAAAAGGGAAAAAATTATGACGCGTTGCACACCGCAAATAAAAATTGCATGCAAAAAAAATAAAATCAAAACTTTATATCTCCGCACCTACGACAGGTATGAATTTGAAGCTTGATGCATGGATGTATATGGTATTTACCAAGGATTCTACAAAAAAAGGGAATTGAGACAGGGGAAGTTGCAAACACCATACAAAGAAAGTCTCAACAATCAATACTTCTGGAATGACATCACGTTTATAGCTGGAAGTGATGACATCGAAAACGTCGATAGCTTCACGTATTTAGGCTGCATTATCTCCATGGATGGTGGAGCAAAAGAGGATATGAACTCAAGAATAGCAAAAACAAAAGGCGCGTTTGCTCAACTGAACAAAATATGGTCTTCATCCGTTATATCCACTAAAACGAGAGTGCGAATTTTTGATTCGAATATGAAATCGGTTTTGTTATATGGGTGCGAAATATGGCTTGTTACTGAACAACACTGTCAACAGTAAATCTGTTATTACGTGCAAATTTTTCGCTCCCGTTTAAATCAAAGTTTTAGTTGCTTTAATAAATTTTTACTTAGTCCTTCTAGTGTAAAATAATAAACTTAATTATTTTCTTGTGACTTTTTATAAAGTCAAGTGAAATTTTATTCGTATTGTGATTAATACTGTAAATAAAGTTTCAATCGAAATAATTTCTTTAAGTTTCTGTAGGTGCTTATGCATTGGTGCTGAAATTTTGCTGCTGTCATTGTTATCCAAGACACTTCATCAAGTATTGCCAACATACTTCAAGTAGCAAATTGCATTACTGGCGCCATCTGTTGATAAGTACCTCTTGAATCATCTTCATCATTTCGGAATGAAGTTGTTAAGGATTCTGGTCAAACTACTGGCCCTTCTTCTGATCTCTTAACTGTTAATGGTGTTGCTACTGGTCAAATTACGGTTAGTCCTTCTGGGTCCTCAACGTTAAATGCGGTTGCTCCTGGTGCTATTCCTAAAAAACTGGTAGCTTTACCATCAATCAAATCTTTTTTTATTTCTCGGTTAGCAGCGGATACTACTGAGGTAGATGTTTTGCACCACATAAATACCAATTTGAAACTGCCTAATATAAAAGTTAAAGTCTCTAAACTGAACTTTTCTTATGAAAGAGTCACTTCCTCGTTTCGCTTAACTTTGCCTCCCAATGAATGTATTTGAGAAGTTGATTGGTCCCTCGTTTTGGCCTAAAATGTGGTAGTTTATGAGTTTGCTTCTCGGCATAAGTCAAATCGTCAAAGTGTTAGCTCAAAAAGTCTTACTTTGTCTAATAATACTCAAAATACTTCTCTGCCTTCTCAAGATTCTGCTTCAAAAAACTAAATGAGTTCAATATACTTTATCAGAATGTTAGGGGCTTAAATACTAAGCTTTATAACATCTTTATTAACAGTAGTGGATTTGAATACCATGTTATCTGTTTTTCTG
Organism: Calliopum simillimum; assembly: GCA_951812925.1. Taxonomy (NCBI): domain Eukaryota; kingdom Metazoa; phylum Arthropoda; class Insecta; order Diptera; family Lauxaniidae; genus Calliopum; species Calliopum simillimum. The sequence goes on along the minus strand of OX638370.1, from coordinate 55,823,112 downwards.
AAACAAGGCTAAAACCCAGTACGCTATGTACTGAAGTTTTTGCAAGCAACTTCATAATATATCGTAAAGATAGAAATTCTGTTCCAAATAATAATTCTAGCGGTGGTGGTGTTTTAATCGCTGTCTGCTCAAACTTATTCTCCCAAGCAATCGTTTTGGAAGAGTTTTCAGGCATTGAATTCTGTTGTGTTTTTGTTAAATTTCAACTCTTTAGCTTATATATAACCTGTTCAAATATTCCACCTCACTCCAGCTGTGATGTTTACATTAAACATTCTAATGCAATAAAACTTGTAAATTATAAGTTAAAAGATGACGCTCACTTTATGGTTACAGGTGATTTTAATTTACCAAACATCTCTTGGAGTTCCAATACTTTGGATCCAATAAAGTTGCTTCCATCGCCAGGCAACCAGCTTGAAACAGATTTTTTTAATTCTATATCTGCTTTGGGACTTTTTCAAGTAAATCACGTACTGAATCTGAGGTCTAGGACGTTAGATTTGATTTTTTTTGATGATTGTGATATTATTCGTATCTCACGCTGTGATCCTCTAGCGTTGCCTGAAGACTCCTACCATCCTTCCCTGGAAATTGTATTAGATGTACATGTGACTAGTAGCATTAAAGGCGATAAATCTTTTTACTTCAAGCAAACTAATTATGTTTTATTGAATGCGATGCTATCTGAAATTGATTGGAACTCTGTTCTTCATCTCGATGAAGACATCATTACTGTTATCGGTTGTTTTGAACATTCTGCACCAAAATTTTTTAAGTCTGCTTCTTCTGGCCCAATATTGACATGTTCACCTTAGGCAAATGTTTTCCTCAAGCAAAATACTCACCATAAACGAAATATTCACCTCAAATGGAATGTTCTTTTCAAATGAAATATTCACCTCAAGGAAAATGTTCACCTCAAGTGTAAAGTGACAGTGTAAGTAGTCTGTGCGTAGAGTACCTTTTCATGGTATTCACCAAGCGTGCATGGTAGTGTATTTTAAGGTTAAGCTGGGAAGTTTTTCATACCTTCTGAAGGCTCCTGGACACCATCTGGTGAACAGTGTAAGTAGTCTGTGCGTAGAGTACTTTTTCATGGTATTCACCAAGCGTTCATGGTAGTGTATTCTAAGGTTAGGCTGGGAAGGTTTTTCATACCTTCTGAAGGCTCCTGGACACCATCTGGTGAACAGTGTAAGTAGTCTGTGCGTAGAGTACTTTTTCATGGTATTCACCAAGCGTGCATGGTAGTGTATTTTAAGATTAGGCTTGGAAGGTTTTTCATACCTTCTGAAGGCTCCTGGACACCATCTGGTGAACAGTGTAAGTAGTCTGTGCGTAGAGTACCTTTTCATGGTATTCATCAAGCGTGCATGGTAGTGTATTTTAAGATTAAGCTGGGAAGGTTTTTCATACCTTCTGAAGCCTTCTGGACAACATCTAGTTGACAGTGTAAGTAGTCTGTGCGTAGAGTACCTTTTCATGGTTTTCACCAAGCGTGCATGGTAGTGTATTTTAAGGTTAGGCTGGGAAGGTTTTTCATTCCTTCTGAAGGCTCCTGGATACCATCTGGTGAACAGTGTAAGTAGTCTGTGCGTGAAATACCTTTTCATCGTATTCATCAAGCGTGCATGGTAGTGTATTTTAAGGTTAAGCTGGGAAGGTTTTTGATACCTTCTGAAGGCTCCTGGACACCATCTGGTGAACAGTGTAAGTAGTCTGTGCGTAGAGTACCTTTTCATGGTATTCATCAAACGTGCATGGTAGTGTATTTTTAAGGTTAAGCTGGGAAGGTTTTTAATACCTTCTGACGGCTCATAGACACCATCTGGTGAACAGTGTTGTAGATTGTGCGTGGAATACCTTTTCATGGTATTCATAAAGCGTGCATGATAATATAATAATTTTATAACTTTACCGACACAGGTCAACCCACACGACGTAGTCTCCATAACGACACGCAAGCAGCTATCAACTAAAACGGAAAAGGAATATATCATCGGATAATTGGATGCAAGACCCCGATATATCCCGGCAGAGAATATTATTTATAGGATATTTGAAGTATTGAAGAAATTATAAATTAACCCTAACGAAAATTAAGCACACATTTTCCTTGTAAACTATTATTAAGCAAATAAGTAAATAAATATTTTTGTAAACTGAAGGTTTTGGATTGTCTTTTAGTCTGACCCTGGAAGGTGCATAAAGGGAGCTATGCAGGTGTGACGAATTTCGATGTTTTTTGGTTGGGAATTTCGAGCTATTCAACAGTAATTTCGAGCTGTCTGGGAAATTTTCCATTTTCCGGAAAAGCGGAAAAATTGTTCTGCATAGCTAAGTTTATTTTTTCAGCCAGACGAATTCGCGGGAAGAGTTAGCGATGAAATCTTTTTACGCAGGAATTTCGAGCTACTTTCGAGCTAATTTTGAGCTGGAAGCATTTTCCGGAAAACTCCCAATTTTCCCGGAAAATCCCCAAAAAACTTTTTTTATGGCTAACTTTATTTTTTTCAGCCAGACGAATCCGCGGGAACAGTAAGGGATGAAATCTTTTAACGCAGGAATTTCGAGCTACTTTCGAGCTGACCTTGAATGAGGTATTTTCCTTAAATTTCCCCGGAAAATCCCAAAAAACTAAATTTTTTTTTTCCCTGTGTTATGTCCGCATGTTATTATTATTATGTCCGAAAGTTTTTCGCGGATCAGCCTATAATATATCCAACACCTAGTTTGCTAGCCACAGTAATTTTACATAAGAGTAGGGTAAGTGGGCGGCCTGCGGCCGCAGCTCAAGATTTAAAACTCCCAAAAATCCAACACCGGCTTCGCGGCGGCCTTCGGCCGCGGATCAGTCGGTAATATATCCAATAGTTTGCGGACATAACACTTATTTACAAAATGGGGATTATGTCATGGCACCGCCATAAAAAAAGATTTTTTGGGATTTTCCGGGAAAGTTTGGGGTTTCCCGGGAAAGTTTGGGGTTTTCCGGAAAACACTTTTCGTTTTTGATGAGCTCGAAACTAGCTCCAAATTCGTGTGTTAAATGATATGATCGCGAAATATTCTCATGGGTTCGTCCGGCTGAAAAAATAAAGCAAGCCCTTAAAAAATTTTTTGGGATTTTCCGGGGAAATTTAAGGAAAACACTTCATGCAAGGTCAGCTCGAAAGTAGCTCGAAATTCCTGCATTAAAAGATTTCATCCCTTACTATTCCCGCGGATTCGTCTGGCTGAAAAAAATAAAGTTTGCCATAAAAAATTTTTTTTTGGGATTTTCCGGGAAATTTGGGAGTTTTCCGGAAAATGCTTTTAGCTCAAAATTAGCTCGAAAGTAGCTCGAAATTCCTGCGCAAAAAGATTTCATCGCTAACTCTTCCCGCGGATTCGTCTGGCTGAAAAAATAAACTCAGCTATGCAGAACAATTTTTCCGCTTTTCCGGAAAATGGAAAATTTCCCAGGCAGCTCGAAATTATTGTTGAAAAGCTCGAAAATAGCTCGAAATTCCCAAACAAAAAACATCGAAATTCGTCACACCTGCATAGCTCACTTTATAGACCTGACCCTGGACACCGCTGCAGCGTACCTCAGCCCTAGACCAAAACAATCGTTACAAACTTAAAATCTAAACTTTACAGGAAGTTCAGAATGTCGTCCAAATCTACAGACTAGACCAATTATTGTTCTGCAAGGATTAGGTATCAATTATTAAGTAATAAAGCCTATCAATCATACCTACAAAAGGTAAAACTAAATTTGAAATCCGATCCCAAGTCTTTCTGGAGCTTCATTAAATTAAAACGAAAGAATAATGCCTTTCCAACGGCAATGAAATACGATGTAGTCGAATCCGATATTTGCCATCTTTTTGCAAAATTTTTTCAATCTACTTACTCATCGTCTACATATAATCGTAATAATTATCCTTTTCCAGTACCTTCGGGTCTGGTAAGAATGCCACATATTGATAAGGACATTGTCCTTAGCAAATTAAGCAAAATTAAAATTTAATTTTCTGCAGGACCCGATGGTATTCCATCTTGTGTTCTTATAAATTGCTGTGAAGTCCTCGCTTTCCCAATCCATGAAATATTCAAAAAATCTCTAACTTGCGGCATTTTCCCTGAAAAGTGGAAGGCATCTTTTATAATTCCTTTGCATAAATCTGGTAGCAGATCTAAGATATCTAATTATAGGGGGATTGCTAAATTAAGCGCACTACCTAAACTTTTCGAGCACATTTTAACTTTGCAAATTGCTCATAGTTTTAATCCTTACATTTCTCCTCACCAGCATGGCTTTTTGCAAGGTAGATCAACTGTTACACATTTTAACTTTGCAAATTGGTTGCAATGTATAGCGTCCTTCTAACGCTAGGGTGGTTCGCGAGCACCATTCTCTGCCGTGTCATAGTTCCTGGCCAAAGAGTTTAGAATAGCAATTTAAGGAAACTCTTGCGAGGATCTCTCAAATTGCATATTTCAATAATGCTTTGTTACGGTACTATTTGAACCACTTTCTTTTTTTTTTTGTAACCACTACTTTCATCATACCAGCTTCCACAAAGCGTTTCATCTAACGCTTTGGCCATAGCGCTCCTTACTGCGCTTTCGTCGAGATAGTGGTTGCAATGTATAGCGTCCTTCTAGCGCTAGGGTGGTTTGCGAGCACCATTCTGTGCCGTGCCATAGCTCCTAGGCAAAGAGTTTGGAAAAGCAATTTAAGAAAACTCTTGCGAGTAATCTTTCAAATTGCATATTTCAATAATGCTTTGTTCCGGTACTATTTGAACCACCTTGTTTGTAACCACTACTTTCGGATCCAGCCGGCTGTCACCTTACTCTTATTTGTGAGCTGTTTTTATACGAAATTATAATTTGGAGTCTCGCTCATTTGTATTAATGTTTATATTTTTGAATTGTATTATATAAAAAATCATTATTGTAATTTATAAGGGCATTACAGCTCAGTAAATGAAATTTAAATAAATAAATAAATAAACTAACGAACAGATATGGTGGCCTCGCACTATATCAAATGCCGAGCTACATCAAAAATGCAATCAGAGGGCTATAGCAAACGAGGTCAAGCTGCGCAAATGGGGATGGATTGGTCACACTCCCCGGAAACCACACAGCGAAGTTTGTCGCCAGGCTCTTGACTGGAATCCACAAGGCAGTAGAGGACGTGGTGGACCCAAAACCAACTGGAAAAGGTCGCTGGAAAAGGAAATCCAAGAATCGGGGGAAGTCGTTGCAAGAGATCAAAGTCAGTGCAAGGGATCGCGACGAATGGAGATGTTTCATATTGGCTCTATGCTCCTCCTAGAAGTTAAAGGAGAATACATACATACAATAATTCTTCACTTATTTTAGTTATGAAACTTTTAATATGAATGAACATCGTACCTTCTAAGGACAATGCAAAAAATGGTGGATTGTACAAGGGGCGCCACCCAGAGAAAAGGGCAATACAACGTTTGCCGGGCCATCTAGTACTTAAAAAAATAATTAAAATTTTTTTGTTGTTTCTACTGAATTTAATTTCTGTAATTATTGTATGTATTGTATTTTATAGTCCCTGAGGATGATTGCCAGTGGCAATCGAAATATCGGAAATAAACAAATTAAAAATTTAAAACAAAGTTTTTAATTTAAAATTGACCTTAAAGCCCGAAGATCCACAAATTTAAAAAAGTTTTATTCAAAAAGTTTTACCCAATTCGCAGTTTTGTAATCCAAGACGAAACCTACTTGTTTTTAAGTAGCGTAACGTCATCGCATATTAGCCGTGTTTCTTTTGACGTGTATATACAATTGTGGTAATTTTCAAATTGCGATAACTTATGAACGGTGTGTCGTACGATAAAAAGTCCAAGGGTCTTTTTCATTGAGAACCACATGCTCTACAAATAATTTTAATCTTTTGTAAAAAAAAAAAAAAATTTATTTAGAAGTTATTTAAAAAAAAAGTGATTTTTTGCCGTTTATCGGCGCTCAACCAGTTTTTATAGAATAACTCCTAAAAGATAAATTTTTTTAAAAATAATGAAAAATTTTGTAGAACGTAATTCTCCATAAAAAAGTTCATTAGAGTTTTATTGTGCGACTCACTGTCCATGAGTTATCGCAATTTAAAAATATCCACAATTGTATATACGCGTCAAAAGAAACACGGCTATTTTTGCTTATATTTGTTAACTGAATATAGTGCTACTTAATTACAACGCAAATATAAAACAACCTTTTTAAAAATTTGGCTTTTTCATTTCTTTTTTTTTTATGTATGTTTACACCATTCTATTTCCATAAGCAAAATTATGACTTCATAAACTTAAAGTGCATTTACACAATGTGTTGCATTTTTAATGTTTTACTTACCGAGTATTCCCATATTGTTAGGGTTTCTTAAACTCGACAGCTCATTCTGCAGCACCAACTTAAGGGTAATTGGTAGAGTGTTTGTGTTTAATACAATCACTTCTTTTAAGCAAGCCATATAAAAATTAATTAAAAGTTTAGTTTTTAACCGCATTTTGACCAAACTTGCTAGTACTTCACGATCTTTAACTGAGCGACTGTTTATATTAAAGCATATGTACGACAGAAGCTCTTGTGCTGTTTTCATAAGTTTCCCATTATGCAACCACATCTCCAACCTTGATGTAGATAAATACCTTACTTCATCAATGCCTGAAGTGGAACAAAGAAATTTCAAGAAATTTCTAGTGTAACAATCCTGCGATTGACGTCTGTTAAGTGTTTCCTTAATGTTTTCAATAATACACTGTTCTATAACATCAGAACATGTAGTATATCGATCTTGAACATCACATTTCAAACAAGAACCTGCAAAACGCATTTGTGTTATTGCAGCATATTCTGGGCCATGAATCGCAAATTGATCTCTAGATTCCTCATCCATCGTCACAGTTGTTGCATTGAAATGCGGCTGAGGATTTGACGTTGATGTTGAAGGTGCTATATTTAAGCCCAACTCAGCCTGCAGGAAAGATTTAGGAGGAACACGTGTTCGAAATGTGGAGCATATGTTCATTATGAATGGGGCACATAACTCATTGTCAACCCACAAACGCTCATTAACAGCATCATCCAAATAGGCACGAAGAAAAGATTGCGGCCATTCTTTTTTATTTTTGAACCCTCGAAACAAAATATTTGTAGCTACTACATATGTGCAAGTACTTGGCTTTGATTTGAAAGTATGAAAAGACTCTCGTCTTAATAATGAGAGAAGAGCTGTTGTGATAATATCATTACAAAATAAAAGTGGACGAATTTTGGATATATAGATAAGCAACAAATTGAGAAGGTTGTCAGTCTTCGAGCGTGACAAAGGTTGACCTAGCACCCTTGCCGAACCACACAACAGTCCTATTACAGTTTTAAAGTCCTGCTCATCAATTGCAGAATACAAGCTGAGAATCAGTTCCAATGGATCGCTTTCCACAGCGATTTTTTCCCATGTCTCAACTATGAGAGTACCTGTAGAGCATTCATCATCGGACAGAGTTAATAACGGCACAGCTAAATTCGTTTTCGGCTTTTTTGATGAACCGCCAAGAGAAGGACCTTCACGTTTACGCTCGTTAGAGACGGAACAAGTACTCTTTATGGCATATAGCTTCGATTTATCATCTCGGGAAGTAGTTTTCGATCCTAGAGCATATAATTCACCACCAATTAATGATGAGCTTTTGCCTTTCGAACTTCTAGATCCAATTTTATTTTTCTCCATTCTTACTTTTTAATACATTGATTGGCGAAATAAGTTAGTACCAAGCCACAACAAACTGGGGTGTACACACTATCAAATTTCAAAAAATTATTTCATGAGTTCAAATTTGTTTGGCATCACTAATTTAAAGTAAAACAATTTTTATGGATGTGAAGAGTTTTGATAGTAAGAAACTTCTTCAAACAATTTGTCATAAACTTTGAAGAAAATCAAAAATTTTTGACTTTCCGCTAATTTGACGATTGATTTCATGAGTTATTTGTAAATGTGAACGCAAATACAATTTTCTGCATGCATATTTTTATTTCAAAAAAAAAATTAAACGAGTGAACATAGCTCGGATGATGAAAGTAAAGAGGAATATGATTTTCTTTATAGAATAAGGGTTGTTTTCATTATTTTAAGTAAGGTTGTGGTTAAAAGAAAACTTAAATAAATTAATTCAATTATTTTATAACTTCTTAGCCAATTTGCATATACACTTGTTGTTGTACATGCAGCTACTGAAGAATTTAATATATTTTTTTGTAAAATAGTAACAAAATAATTTTGTGTTGTCTTTTCAATGGATGGAATAATTCATTTCTGCAAATAAAATTTTATTTAAGGGGCCTTATCGTAAATCTGAAGGGAGTTCCATTCTCTCCCTCCCGGGGAAGGAGCAGTGGAAGTAGTGAATATTTCATTAATGGAAACTCCCCTTCCTGGAGGGATGCTTTTTTTATTTTAATATCGTCAAACTTTGACGAGTTATCATACATTGTTGCAGAAAGTGGATGTGATGTAATTTGTGTTGCGGAGACGTGGTTAAGTGACAATGTTCACGATAGTTTAGTTGGCATTAACGGGTATAAGTTATTCCGTAACGATAGAGTTTTAAGGCGTGGTGGAGGTCTTTGTGTCTACTGCCGGTCTCAACTTCAAGTTAAAGTTATATCTCACTCCGAAAATACGAACGTCGAGTTTTTATTTATAGAGATAAGCGATTCAGTCAATAAGTGCTTCATGGGTTGTGTCTATAACCCTCTGCGTAGCAACGACTTAAGTGAATTTTTTAATGAGTTGAGCAGAGCCATATATACTTATTCTGAGGTTATTTTATGTAGTGACTTTAACCGTAATCTTCTTGTCTCTGACAATTTAAGTACATCTTTTACAAATGGGTTTGAAGGTCTGGGCTTACATGTTGTTAATACGATAAATCCAACACATTTTTCTGTATTGTCTTCATCACTTTTAGATAATTTCATCGTTTCTGACGTGAATAATGTGCTGTTGTTTGATCAGATTTCTCTTCCAGGGATATCTGACCATGATCTCTTGTATTTAACATACAACTTGCGTTTTCTTCCTGAGCCTTCTTAGAAGTATGCCGAGTTTAGAGATTATAATTGAGGGGGTTAGAAGCGAAGGGGTACAAGTAACAAAAAGTAAATTTTGAGTAAAATATAGTTAAAGTTAACGTTGCTTCATAAATTGCAGAGTGAGTTAAAAATAAAATATTGCACGTCAAATAACATTTAAAGTATGCTCCATCTAATGTTGTTTTCAAATTTTTTCTATGAGTCCCCCTTTAAAAGTTATTAGTATTTCAGTGACAGCCTACACCATTTTACTCAAATTTTTTTTTTTGTAGTGAAAATGGAGTAAAGTTAGCACGTGTAGCAACTTACATAGCAGAAGAAAAAACTTAGTATCATGACTCTAAGAATCCTTAAAACGTTCTCTGTTAAAGGTATTTTTTAAAATTTTTATAGAGGTTCGCTTTTAAAAGTTATTAGTATTTTACTGAAAGCCTACTGCCCTCGTTACTTTTCATTTCAAAACGAAAATATTTTATTCAATATTTTAAACTCGTTTAGAAGCAAAGGGGTACAAGTGCGGTAGGCTTTCATTAAAGTACTAATAACTTTTAAAAACAGACCTCTAGAAAATTTTTAAAAAATACCTTAAAAAGGCAATTTTTCAAGGATTCTTAAAATTGAGGTATTTAATTTTTTCTTAACCTATGTTAGATGATACGCTGCGCTAACTCTGCTTCTTATTTACTAAAAAAAATTTCTTTTGAATTTTGTTTTAAAGCAAATCTATAATTTTGTGAACTGGTTTACCTTAATGGGGCTCTATAGATGTGTAGGAACTCAAAAGCTTAGGTAATGTTTGTTTCATAAATAAAGCAAAGCTCCCACTACCTATTCTCATACTTAACTCACTTTTTCGTAATTTGTCACTTGTACCCCTTTGCTTCTAACCCCCTCAATTCTATTAATCTTCAAGCCCTTCATCACGATGCTCATAACCTGGATTAGGGTGGTTGTTTACGCCTGGTAGATGTCGATTCCAAGTGTAATTATTTTTCTGATTTAGTCAACTACCTTTTTGGGATACATGTTCCTATTAAAAGGATCATAATTAAAAATGAACATCGACCTTGGTTTACGCATAATGTACGTAACCTCATTAAAGTTAGGAATAAAGCGTATCATAAATGGAAGCATGACAAAAGAAAGCTCTTATTCGCGAGTAAATTTCTGTGTTTGTAGAAATCGAGTTACTGCGGCAGTAAAGTTGGCAAAACTTAACTACTTTTCTAAGAATCTTGACACTACTCTTCCTCCAAAGAGGCTCTGGAAAAACCTTGCAAATTTGGGTGTCTATTGTTGTGTTTCTCCATCTTGTGAGCTAGATCCTGATAGGTTAAATACTTTTTTTGTTAATTCACAAAGTGCTGGTCCTTTAGGGGATCTGTCGTTAAATGAGTCTAGCGAGTTCTTGGGCACTAGGTTTGAATTTATTCATGTGGCTGAGTGGCAGGTGTTGCATACAGTGAAAAAGTTAAAATCATCGGCTATAGGTGCTGATGCTATATCACTTAGGTTTTTGAAAATGATTTTCCCTTTTGCAATCGCTAGCCTTACTCATATTATAAACCACACATCAGTCTTTCCTTCATCCTGGAAGTTAGCCTTGGTTCGCCCAATCCCAAAAAAGCCTAATGCTTCGGACTACGAAGATTTCCGCCCCATAAGCATTTTGTCATGTCTGTCAAAAATTGCTGAATCTATAATTAAGATTCAAATAACAGATCATGTTGAACTGAACAGCTTACTAACGCCTATTCAATCGGGGTTCCGTGCTAATCACAGCTGTACAACGGCGCTATTAAAAGTTTTTGAAGATATTAGGGTGAATTTTGATAATGATGAGGTTACGCTATTAGGCCTTTTGGATTTCACAAAAGCTTTTAATTCTATTAACTTTTCAGTTTTATTTGATAAATTGATTACTCAATTTGGCTTCAGCACTCAAGCTGCGTCATTAATTTTCAATTACTTAAACTGCAGATCGCAAAAGGTTGTCTCCGATGTGGGCTCCTCTAGCTACCTCCCTCTTATATCTGGTGTTCCGCAGGGCTCGATTCTGGGTCCTTTGCTTTTTTCTTTGGTAATTAATGACATTGTTAATGAATGCCGTAATTGTAGGATCCATCTATACGCTGATGATGTGCAGATCTACATTTCCAGGCCACTGGGGTTGATGGAGGATGCTGCTTTCCGATTAAATGAGGATATTCAAAGAATTTTTGAGTGGTGTTCTAGAAACTCTTTGCTTTTAAACCCACTGAAGTCTAAATGTTTGGTGTTGGCAAAAACATTGCCAAGTTTAGATGAGCTTCCGCCAATCAATTGTGATGGTCGCACTATTGAATATTGTACTTCGGTTCGAAAGTTGGGAATTGTAATGGATAGTAAACTTTCGCCGGTAGGTCATGTTCACTTTATCACTGGCAGAGTATATGCTGGGTTACGGAAATTATGGGCAAGTGCATCTTACACTCCTTTTGGTATGCGCTTCAAACTGGCTATGGCTTTATTGAAGCCTATTTTGCTTTTTGGTGAAAATATTTACCCTAAACCGGCCTTCCTAACTTTTAGGAAGTTGGAACTTGCCCATAATGCTATACTTAGGTATATATTCAGGCGTCGCAAATACGATCATATATCAGACGTACGGTTTGCTTTCCTTGGCTGTAGCTTAAGTGATTATATGGATATGTGTAATTTAATTTTTATAAAAAAGTTAATGTTAACAAAACAACCTAACTATCTGTACGAGAAGTTACATCACTTTCAAAGCACACGCTCATTTAATTTAATTGTTCCGCGGTTCAATTACCTCAACAGTAGGCGCTTATTTTTTGTGCACGTGGCTGTATTATGGAACTCACTCCCTACTACGGTTAAACAATTAAGCAATATTACCGAGTTGAAGCGGGCTTTGATGAATAAAAGATAATTAGTTCTAGTCAGACATTTGTTAAATAAAAATCTAGTCTCTGTATATCTGCATTATGCTTTATTGTGATCTAGTTTCGAGAATTATTTATCTTGCTTCTATTATTGTTAAATCAAAATTGTTTAATAAGTGTTCAACACTTTTATTTATTAGGTTTGGTTATAGTGTACTATAAAAGATATCTTGTCTTAAAATAAAATAAAATAAATAAATAACATAAATTTTCAGAAATAACCAGTTTGCAACGCTGCGTTTTTCCAATAGCGTTGACATTTTACACAAAAACAACATCTGGCAACGCTGTGTCTTTCCCATATCTCTGACATTTTGCGCAAACACCAGTCTGAACGCTGATTTTTTCCAATTTCGTAGACATTTTGCACAAAAAAATAAACACGTGGCAACGCTTTTTTCCATAAATCGTTGACATTTTTTTCCATTTTCCACTGGATTTTGACAACTGACTTAAAAAAAAGATAAACAAGAAACAGCAATTGCAAAAGAAGTAAAAGAAGCAATTGCAGCAGTGAAATGTAAATTAATGCTTTGCTTTTTATAGTAAAAAATGTATTTTTAATCATTTTTGTGGATTTGAAAAATCAAAATTTTGCATCAAAAGGTTTAAAAAAAAAAAATAAAAAATTTAAGTGAAAAGTGGTTTTAGCAGAACCAGTATAAGTTGGAAACGCTTGGATGGATATCAAAAACTTTAGTGTCATATGAAAGCTATTTCAATAATCTTTAAAATTGTTGTTCTAAAGTTTTTAACTGTCAAATGTTATTTATAATTATTCATTTATACATTAGTACTCCCTAGCAAAAAGTTGAGGAGCAAATTTAACAAATAAAAGCGAAAAAACTCGCTCTCAACTTATTGTTGATTAAATAATTTTTCCAGTGAATTTTCCCTTTCCATGAAATTTTTTTTGCGATTGCAAACCAGGGAGTTAGTGTATAAATTCTCGAGAAAATTTATTTACGATAAGGCCCATGATATTTCCACTACATTTTAATAATCAGTTTCTTTGTTTTTCATCGACGCTTCAATTTCCATATTCAGAATTCATCCGCTATTGCGATGTTACCTCATCGGTGTACAAAGCAAAACCGAAATCTTTTTTTTGAAATGAAAATTCGCATGCAAAAAATGTATTTGCGTTCACATTTTCAAATAACTCATCAAATCACTCGTCAAATCAGAAAAAAGTCAAAAATTTTTGATTTTCTTCAAAGTTTTTGACAAATTATTTGAAAAAGCGTTAATATCAAAAACTCATCAAATCCATAAAATTTTTTTTTTTTGACGGCAAAATTAGTGATGTCAAACAAATTCGAGCTCATCAAATAAATTTTTGCAATTTGATAGTGATTTGATGGTGTGGATGGTTTGGAGTATGAAACTCGATCGTACTCTTCAAATTTTAAGAGTGCAAGTCGCACACGAAATCTCTGCTTAGAAACACTCTCACTGTTTGGTTTTTGGGAAAGAGTTAAGAGTGTGGACGAGTGTCTGGACGAGTTTTAGCTAGCGAAGTTGACACCAGAGGTCTGCAACAAGTGGCTTGTATTTACGAACACTCGTCATTGATCGAACATTTCAATCTGTTTGTTCCTTTTCGCTTTTTGGAGTATGAAACTCGATCGTACTCTTCAAAAATTTAAGAGTGCAAGTCGCACATGAACTCTCTGCTTAGAAACACTCTCACTGTTTGGTTTTTGGGAAAAAGCTAAAGAGTGTCTGGACGAGTCTTAGCATGCGTAGATGACACGCAGCAGACATTTTTTTTTACAACATAATTGTGCTGCTGCTGTTGTTTTCATTTTATTTTTTTGTTTTATTTGTAATTTTAGTGCATTGTTTTTGTGAACTTCGCTCGTTTTTTGACAACGACAACAAAAACAAATTTTTTCGGAATAAAACATTTATAAGGTAAAAACCCTAAATACAAAAAAAAAAAAAAATCGCAAGCAATCAAAGCAAAACAAATGTAAAAGCTGTTACATAAATAAAGTTTTGTAAAAAAGATTATGTTTTGCTTGCTCCTTCTCTTACTCAGAATTTTTCAAGGGTTGGCAAATTTATGTGTGAGAGCAGATATGCGGGAGATAGAAAAAGATTGACAGAGGTAGATAATGGATACCGCTCTTGAATCTTTTCCCGGGACTTTTTTAGTTTTATTGCTTTGTTTTGATATTTGTGTACATTGTTTGTTCGTCAACTGTTAGTCATGGAAATTTTAGGAAAAATTAAAAATAATATACATATAAAGTACATTATCATATCATACTACTATATGAAACGTCTGTTTGTCTGTATGTGGCTCCATAACTCGAGAACCATTTGTCCGACTTGCATGATTTGTTTCTTCCTTCATAGATATTTTACATCGCAAGGGTCAAGGCTTCAAATTCAAAAAGTTATTTTAATTAATAAATTTAATAAAATTCGGGCGAAGTTTTTGGAGTACCTCTTAATTCGAAAAATCAGTTTACTGTAAAGGTATTTTAGCAGGTGAGATTCCACTGCAAACTCTAATTTGAAATTCCCTCGGCTTCGCCCGGAATATTAAAACATTCTTATTATCAGGAACGGGTTAATTACTGCCATTTGTGTTTTCAACTTTTAATGTTTTTCTTTTAGAATAAACAAAAAACCCATCCAGGATCATAGAACGAAAGAATATATGCACATAAAACGGCCGTTTTGTATTTAGCTCTATGTCCAAAATATGAACACAAACAGTAAAAAGGAAAACAATTGCTAAAGTTGGTCTACGAATTTCGTTTCTAGAAATAGATTTCGTTTTATTATTTTATACTCCCGCTCTCAATTTTTCATTTTCAAACAAAACAGCTCTAACTAGACTTCAAAATTCCTCTCAGCTCTCTGTTTGATTTGATTTGTTTATAAAATGATCCTTAGTGCTAACAAGATGAAATCTTATAAACTAGCACTAATTAAATGATGTCTATACAGGATATTGAATCACAAATAAAAGTTAATATATAAAAAATAACATAATGTTTAAAAAACATAATGTTTAAAAACATAATGTTTAAAAAACACAAATTAAATTTGTTAGAATTACAAAGAATATTAAACAATATTGTATATATATGTTTTTTTTTCCAAGAAACCAGTAAAAAATTAAAAATCTACAATGAGGACAAGTACTCTAAGGTAGCATTTTTGAACTGCATTGCATTGCTAATACGCTGAATTATGTGAGGAAGCGAATTCCAAAGACGTATACCGTTAACGAAGAACTGGTGTTCAGATATAAAAAACGTAGGCCTAGGTTGAATAAGATTTCTACCCCGGTTAGATCGAAGGAATTGTAATTTATTAAATAAATAATTAGGTTCTTGGGTGTAAACTATTTTATGAAGGGTAATTAATGTTCTTAGAACTAGTAGCTTTTCGAATGGTAAATTAAAAATCTGATTTGCATGGTGAGACCCATGATCAGTACGCTTAAGTGCATAAACGTAGCGGGCGATATTATTGTATGCAACTTGTAGTTTACGTTTACTTGCACAATCGCAACTGGCAAAGATTTCATATCCATAGAGAAGAATGGGCACTAAATAAGTTTTGGCCAAAAGTAGCCTGATTCTTTGGAGGGTGAAATATTGTGAAGCCCACAAACTACAGAGCATAGCGTCAACTTTACCAGTAGTAATGTTGATATGGTTTGACCATGTTAATGTGCTATTGAATGTGATGCCTAAATTTTTTGCGCAACTCAGAATTTCAATGCGAGAGCCTTTGAGAACAATTATCGGCGCTACCGAAACATTGTTTGACCTTTTACCTATCATTAGACATTTTGACTTGGTTGGGTTTAAAGAAAGCCCGTTAATAGTTGCCCATGAACAAATTTGTTCATTATTTAAATCAGTTACACAGCTAGTAACTTGGTCCGGTGGGCAACTGATGTGTAATTGCACATCGTCAGCTTACATTTGGACATTACATGATCTTAAGGCATTCGGCAAGCCATTGTTAATAAGAGAGGTACTCCTCTTACCACTGGCAGAAAATCCAAATAGGCGCTACCAAGGTTAACCGATTGCGATCTACCAGTCAAGTATGATTGTATAAGACGAACGCTGGGGGAAGAAAATTTGTATAAATTTAATAGCTTAGAGCATAAGACTCAATGATGAACCGAATCGAAAGCTTTTGAATGATCAAGCAGAACTAGAAGTGTTAACCTATTAATATCAACATTGACTCGAATGTCTTCTGACACATCTAGCAGCGCTGACACACAGCTCTGCTTGGATCGAAACCAGATTGCTTATCACTAAGTAAAGAGTGTCTCAGTAGATAATCGTTCATTTGCTTGTTAATTAGTAATTCAAAAAGTTTAGATAGAAATGGTAAAATGGCGATGGGGCGAAAGTCATTTCCTGATTTCGGAACAGGTATTATTTTTTGCCTTTTTCCAGCTCAAAGGGAATGAAGAGGTTGTGAGGATATTATTAAAAAGAAAAGTTATGTACGGTAAGAGTTTCGGAAGAATGATTTTAAGAAACTTGGGATGCATTTTATCTAAGCTCACTGCGTTAGATTTTACGCCTAAAAACCAAAGAATAACTGATTCCTGGGAGACACCCTCAAAACAAAAGTCGGAATCAGGGTTGAAGCCACTTTCATATCCAGCATAGAAATTTATGTCTGGCTGAGGCATGGGAAAATCAACAAAATTTTGTGTGGAATGCTCTTACCTATACCTATATTTCTAATAACCTTCCATTCTGTTTTCCACAAATAGCTGAATCATATTCATTTTCGTAGTAAGCTAATTTTGCGGCCTTCACTGTTTTCACTACATTTCTTCTACAATACTATTTTGGAAATTTTTGTGGAATTCAGGAGTTTTAAAGCGTTTCCAACGGCTGTATGCAACATTACGATTAGTTATTAAAGTTTTACTCATACCACGAAACCAAGGCGGTTGATTGTGTTTAACAGTCTTAGTTTTGACTGGCACATATTTGTCAAAAATGACATTGATACTATTTTGAAGAAATTCTAGTTGATCATATACAGATGGCATGAAGTATATGTTTGATCAGTCCGCAAGTTCAAGTTCGTGGTTAAGCATGAAATAGTCAATGTTACGAAAATCACGATATGATATTTTTTGTTCTTGATGCTTTAGTTGATAATCATAGCAGAGAAAAATTAGATCATGTTTCGAGAAGACTGATGCTGATAACTGGTCGTATAGCAGAACTTTGTCTTTATCACTAACAAAGAAGAGATCAAGTAAAGTATTCGTCTCTCTAAAGAAGTGAGTGGGAAAGTGCTGTTCACGGAAGTTAGGCCAAAACTTTTAATTTCTTCTGTGAGACGACTTTCGATTAATATATTGCTGTTGAAATCACCAGATATGATTATATTTGAGTATGATGACGCTAGAATTTAAACTTTTAGAACGAAAGTTGTAGTGTCGATGCTACGGTTAGGACTATATACATTACCTAGAAGCAATTTTTTTGAGTCATGAACCAGATCGACAGAAAGGTATTCAATTTTATCGTTATCATCCGATTTGCAGTTCAATTTACACACAATGACTTCTCGCACATATTTAGCTACGCCTCTACCATGGATCTTCCTATCAGTTCGAAAAAGTTTATAACCGTTGACTTTGACAACATTATCAAGGCTGATACCAAGTCTCCGACACACATATAGCATCAATCCCTGAATTTGTAAAAATATACCGAAACTCATCTATCTTGAATAACAAGAGTTTATGTGACAGACCTTCAGACCATCCTTCTGCCTACTCAGAAAATATATTGTCTTTGGAATCGAAGCGATTATTATGTAAAAAATTTATGTTATTGAGGCGTTAAAATGGTTTCTTGGAGGATTACATAAATACCTAATATAAAATATAATAATATGAAATAATATAAAAAAATATAAAATAAGAAAAAATTAATTGCAGACATATAAATGAAATTATTAAATATTTTGCGAAGTGCTACCAGTATCTGGCGGAGGCTCATTTCCAAAAATATTTTTCTGATTGGACTCTTGCTGATTTTCTTGATGACTTTCTTCGCTATACTCTTGCTGGTTTTCGTGGCTAGACTGTTCGTGATTGGAGTTTTACAGTGATGACTAACTTAACTCGCTCAGTTTTTTAAGGCTGCCTACGCGTTCCGCCTTTTTGCTGCCATTCTGTTTAATATAAACAATTCCTCGTAGGCTGAACACCGACGCTAATAATTTTCTCTTTTTCATACGATTTGCTTCTTGAAGAATTAGTATGCTAGACTTCGTTAAACACTCATTAATGTAGAACGCTTCAGAAGAGTCAAACCCAATATCCCTTAACCGTAGCAAGTCTTTTGTGGATCGTTTAAATAGCGCGATTGATCGAAGAATCTGATTTTTCTCAAATGCTGAACTCATTTTTGCAATTAAGGCAGAGCCCGGACAGTCACTTCTAGGGTTTTTTATGCGAAAGATGTTTTTCAGATTTGGCGAAAGTATATTTACGCTATTACATATTTTTCTGTGTGAATTTTATTTCCGAAAACACCTTATATAACGCTACTCACAAAAAGGGTTAAACTAAATAATTGCGCACTAAATGAACAAGTCAGACATTATTTCGCCTGAGTTCTCTTTTGCCACTTTGTAAAAAAGGCAAAACTAAATAACTAGTGCTAGTATCGATACTGGTAATGCGCTTTTGCTTTTTTAACAAATTTAGACGCCAACTGTCGCTTCAATGTTTTTACGCCTTTTCGTTAAACAAACATACATAAATTTTTTCTGCTATGATCATTTACAAATTCATATATTACCGTCCTCGCATGCAAAAGCAAAAATAAATATTTGTATGCATGACGCAAAGCAAAGTAAAAATTTGGAGAAAAAAAATTTGCTTTGAAAATATACAAAATTTGCGAGTATTACGAAGATTTTAGGAATAGCACGAGTACTTTGTAACGTTTCAGGTACTTCTACTCTACTTGTGCGCACTCTTAATCTCGAGTTTGGTTACTCTCTGACACTCGTAAAAAATGAGCGACAATTTTACTCGCACGTTTATTAGAAGCACAAGCTACACTCTGACTCTTTTTATAGCGAGTGACTTGAGAATACAAAATAACGCGCTCTTCAAGCTCTCTGGTGTGTACCCTCAGAGCTCAAAATTAGTCATGCCAAACAAGTTCTAATTAATCAAATTAAAAATCACAAAATTTGAACGTGGGAACGGCCCTAATCATCAACTGTATTTATGCACCAGTGATGCCACAAATACTAGAATCACGGTTGCCACACCAACTAAAAAAATAACGCGTTTTTTGTTATTACAAAGCAGTTATATAATGAGTAGAAAATACTTTAAATGGTGTTGCGTGAGGATGATGATGCCAATGGGAAACTTGCTTTCATCAATGCAATGCAATGTAGAAAAGGTAAATAAATAATACTGATTCCATGTAATAGTTTCACATTCCTTAACTTTTTTTTATAGTTAGTCCCAATTGGAAGGTATAGTCCATCCTGGTTGGCCTCTTTCTGGCAGAAGTACATTTCATGCCTTAACGCTTGAGATGGTTGATTAAAAACTGGAGATACAAAAATCCAACACATTAAAAAATTTTTATAAAAATTGATGCTGTTTTGCCAGCTGTTGTTTTTTGTCTGCAAAGAAGCCATGATTTTTTTTTATTCGAAGTGTCAAAACAGGGGTTACCAGGCAAAAATTTTGGCAACTCAAAATTTGTTTTAGTACAAGTTTGTTACTGTGCTTCTCAAACAGTGAAAACTTGTAGGATACAGTAGTGGACAAGTGGACATGTATGGCTCAAAGGTCATAAGGCGAAAGCAGGAAGCGAGATGGATAGAGTTAGGGATTAGTGTAGGATTGTATTAGTATGGTATTGTACGTTTTATCATAGGATAAGTTAAGTATGAGTTAGTTTGTATGGGAGATAGTGGTAATAGATGTGATAGTATTAGGCGTTTTAGTGGTCTTCCAGGCTAAATACGTATTGGTGTAGAAGTTTCGAGGCTTAAAGTTTTATGGTTTGCATTAGAAATTTCAATAGTCAACTATCGGGCAGTGCAAGTGGACGGGCAATTTTAACACGTTAACAAAAATAAGTGACTTGTGATTTATTTAAAATTTTATATACAGTCATAGTGACTGATTAATTATTTGAAAGTGTTGTGAGGCAGTTTTCCTTGGTGGAAAAAAAAAATAAAAGTTTGGAGGCAGCAGCTCAGATTAAGAGGTAGTTTTTTGTGAATCTAGTTTTTTTAAAAAAAGAAGTGCAGCAAAAAAATGCCCGTTTTAAATTTTTATAGGTACTTTTGTGTATGCGCCTGGTAGCAAATATAGAGGAAAGAAGCCACCAACACAGGGGAAAGTAGGATTTCTAAGGAAAAACGATGTAAGTTTGGATGGTTTTCATAGTTTTTTTTTACTTTCAAAATTGTAAAATTTTAAATTTCGTTAGTACGACTGAGGCGGTATAAGGCGAGGAGACTGTACCAAGCAGAAGTAACGGTCCCAAGAACCACTGCCCGATGTGTTAAGGAACGCCATATAAGATAAGTCCTAGTCGTAATCGTTCATTTTGTTGAAATTTTTGCGCGCAAATTAAAGCTGTCTCGGTTATGTGAACGAGCCATTTTGGTCGTACGAAAGTTTAGAACATTAGCACACGATATAAAACGAACAGTGCTAACCGTAAAATCGAATCAAAGTTCGAAATTGAGAGCACCTCGTAGGCGAAGTCTGCACAGCTAGCAGAGTTGAATTTTCGAAGTCTCGAGCGATTTGCTGATACACTGGGGAAAAAAAATAGTTGCAGTCTTAAGAACTTATTTTTTTTTTTAATTTCCTTTGTCTACTTATTGTATTTAATTTTTTTTGGGGATTAATTTTAGGGACCAGTTTTGTAACTGGTGAAGGGAAAATACGCGCGCTATACGGTTCTGATAAATTTGGGAAAATTCTAATTCCTACGAATTTTAGAGAGCTCTCTCAGATTAATTTTTTTTTTTGTGTTTAAACAAATTTTCGGGTCTCGTCGGAAAATTTCGGTACGTGCATAACGTTTTCCTTTGCCGGATATTGGGTTTTTTTTATGTTATGTATTATTTGTATTTCAGTTATATATTGGCATGTGTAATTTAATTTTTATTTCTATATTTTATCATATTTAAGTTTAATCAAATTTAATATAAATTTCGTACAATACGATATTCTGCCTTTGGCAACAAATTTGTGGGAATTTTTGCGGGATTTAAAGGGGGAATTTGGGGTGAATAATGTTAGTGAAATTATATTTTGAAATTATATCGATTTCGTAAGAGTGGGTGATTATGGGGAAAATCCTTTATTTTAATAAAATTTTGTGAATCCTTAATTAAAAATGAATCGGTGCTAATTTCATATTTTTGGGAGGGGCTGTGGTTTTGAAGGGTAAGTGATGATTTGAGATTAAAGCAATGGTAATACGTGGGTGTCATTAAGAAATCATGAGAATGACACAGGATGGGCGGGTGCTCAGGAAGGTACAAGCTATTTCCTTATTTCGAGTGAGCCATGTTAAAAGTTTTGTGAAAAGATTTTATAGGTTTTGTTAAATTGAACATTATGAGGTAATTTGACAGTGTTAGTTTGCATTTTAGTTTGCATTTTAGTTTTCATAATTTTATTTCCGGCGGAAGTTGGAAATGAAATTTATTGTTGCCCCTTCGTTTCAATGTGGCGGGTTAAGAACCCCCTGAGACCGCTGCTTAGCTGGTGCGGGCCGCATTGAAATCGTTAGCCTAGGGTTTTGTAACAATAATGGCGCCCAAACAAAAGATAAGTGGATCAGACCCAAAAGAAAGACTAAATAGAAACAAAATAGGGATCTTCTAGAGGTAGACATAACAACTGTGACTTAACTTAGGATATCTAAAATGGTTAACTGCACAGTGAGATGGATGGCTCGATTAGAACTCATTTTTGGCGAAAAAGATCAAGCAAAGTTTCATAATTTATATACTTTTGCTGATGACTTAGCAATGACTGCACTTAGTTAAAGGCGAATTGCATCAGAGAAGTTATATGTTAGAAAAATACTAATCCAATGGTAGGGAGATAGGAAAGGTTACACCTCTTCGCATTCTCCAAAATCGATTGGCTTAGCTAAGTCATGAATTGACTATGCTAATCGCAATGTTTTGGAAGATGGCGCAAAGGTATAACTGAAAACAATTCTTTTGTTTTATTAGCTTATAGGAGTACTGATGACTTAGTTAACAGTCTATTTTGAAATAAAACAAGGAACTAACCGCATCAGTAAATAAAAAAAAAAGAGAAAAACGATTATCAAATCAGTTTAGAGTATTGAATTAAAAGCCAAAAGTTAAATGCAATAGCCATGAATAAAATATAAACTTTTCAGTTCATGTTTTACTGCAGAAAGTCATGTTGTGGCCTAGCGTTGTTATAGAATAATATTAGTGAAACGCAGTTGCACAAGCTCGATAATAATTTGGCTCCAATAACTAAGTTAAACGTTTATGGACATAGGAAACCAATACTCAAAACAGCTGAATCGTTTTGCTCAGTTTAGGGAGCTCACTTGAAATACTCCATAGGTGAGGAGCAGAAAAGTAAATATCATTGCTTAGAGTAAATAATCATGAAATCATCACAAAAAAAAAAATATACTCATTCAAAAATAATCACAGCCCTCCCAAGACTCAAAAAAATAAAAAATTAAACAAATTTATTAAAAATCAAGCAAAAGCATTGCAAATGAATATTTCAAAGAGATTAATAGAGAAGAGAAGTTCAACAAGAATATCCCAACACGACTTAAATCGTTCATTAAGCACGGCTAGTCCTCTTAACAAAGTGGCAAATATAGAAACACATCAACAGTCCAAAGAAAGTTTTAGTTATTTTGACCTTTCAAGAACAATAATGGGAGGTAAAAATCCAGGTAGCAGCACAGCTGAAAGTACAGGAACGCTCAGGAAAACTAGGCAAGCTACTAGAGAGAACAGTTCTAATTTAAATACAGTTCAATTAAATGCAGTTCCATTAAATGCCAATAGTGTAGGTAACAGAAATGAGCCTTATAGAGTTGATATAGTGAATGAGGCAAATTCTGCACTTATTGGCAAAATGGTAAGGCAGGCAAATGAGGGTTACAGGGTGTCCCTTGAGATGTCAATACTAAACAAAATAACAGAAAGTATACAAAGCTCTATGGAAAAACTGATGGATAGGCTTTCACTTACTCAGAATCGAGGTAACCCAATCGATATGGATACCGATCCAGAGGGCGCGAGTGGTTATGCTACACACATGCAAAGCGAAGGCACTAATTCTCAGCGAGTTCCAAATCAATCTAGAAACGAAATTAATACCATTAGCAATAATAAAAGTATTCAAGGAAATGATACAGAGCAACCTTCATTAAATCTGGAGTACAGGCAACCACATCGGTTGGCACCACAGCAGCAAGTGTTGCCACAGCAACAATTCGCCCCACAACAGCAAGTGTTGCCACAGCAACAATTCGCCCCACAACAGCTTCAACAGGAACATAATGCACAACAGTTGCAGCAACAGCGTCTGGTACAACAACAGCAGATGGCTCAACAACAAGCGCAGCAACAGGAGCAACAGCGACTTGCACAGCAACAGCAGATAGCTCAACAGCAAGCCCAACAACAGGCGCAGCAACAAGAGCAACAGCGACTTGCACAGCAGCAACAGTTGGCTCAACAACGAGCCCAACAACAGGCGCTGCAACAGGAGCAACAGCAACTTGCACAGCAGCAGCAATTGGAAAATCCCAATGAAATGACAGCTGAAGACTTCATCTTTAGAGTTGAGCATTTGCAGCGGCAACCCGGATATCCTTGGTCGTTGGTTTTAAGAGATTTCCATATACTGATGAAAGGAGTAGCCAAAGAGTGGTATTGGCTTTTTGTCAAAAACAATAACTACCCAAATTGGCCCACGTTGAAAAATGCCATTCATCGCCAATATCAAAACACGAAGTCTGATTGCGAGATAATGAGAGATTTGGTGGAACGGAAACAAAGACCTGGCGAGTCTATAGATGTATTTTTCCATGAGATGCAAAAATTGCGCTCAAGGCTCCAAGTTCCAATAAGTGAGCACACTATGAGCAAAATCATCAAAAAGAATTTAAAAGAGAGTTTAGCCCGAATTGTTTTTCCAATCAAAATATATTCCATCGATCAGCTACGTGATGAATGTGTGGAGGCAGAAAGGCAGTTCCTGCATCGAGATGCACGTTCCAGTTATCAACAACCACAGCGATTTCAGCAACAAGGCAGAGGACACAACGTTAGCGAGGCATTGGATGATACTGAATTTTATGAAGAACAGTGGTGCAATCGTCAAGACGCAAATGTCGATGAAATTCAGCTAGCGAGACGATTTAAGCCATATCAGCAGACATACGAACAACTAAATCAACACGTTGAGCAGCGTCAAAATAAACAGTCAAAGCCACAATCAGATTACCAACAACAGCAAAAACAGAATCTGATTTGTTGGAACTGTCGGCAGCAAGGTCACGTTTGGATGGACTGTGTATCAAGACAGCGCTCAATTTTTTGTTATAGATGCGGATTGCCGGACGTAATAGCACCAGAGTGTCCGAATTGTTTAGCGGGAAACATCGACAGGAACGTGACGGCTGCGGGAGCGTCACGCTCCACACAGACTCCCGTGGAGAAAAATTAGTTCACCAGCAAAACCAAACCGCCAGCAACAACTTAATTGAACCTGAAAAAAACAGGAAAATAAACATTTTAAAAAGAATTTTGGATTTCAACAAGAAAGTAATTTCTAACAAACAACCGGAAAAATCGCTAGAAGATCGCATGCAAATTTATTATCAAACTAGAGAAAGAATTTTTAATGAAAAGCCACTCAATGGGGTACGTGAAGTTACAAAAAGGGTAATGAAAGCAAGACAAAATTTTGCAAAAAGAAAATTGGTTAGAAAACAAGTCGTAGAAGCGGTTAAAGGTGCTCATGGTCGGGATCCTAGAGAATACGCTGAAGTTGAAGTGCGAGGCACAAAAATTAGAGGATTATTAGACACAGGCGCGTCTGTCAACATACTGGGTCGCGGATGTCGTGAACTTTTGGAAATATTAAATGCTAAAATTGAACATTATTATTCGAACATAAAAACATCAGGTGGAAAAAGATACACTATTTTAGGGAAAGTGAATCTTCTAGTAAATTACAAAAACGAAATTCGTAACATAAAATTTTATATATGCCCCGATTTAGTACAGTCGGCTTATTTTGGAGTAGATTTTTGGAAAGAGTTTCAGTTGGCCCCAGATATTATAGGAGTAGATGAATTAGATATGGAAAAATTAAGAAAACATTTTGAAGTGGAAAAATATGATAGTACCCTAGAAGAACCAAAGCGTCATGAACTAAATGAAGAACAAGAAGAAAGTTTGAGAAAAGTGATAAGTCAATTCCGTACCTTTGAGGAACACGGTTTAGGCAAGACGGAGCTTGAGAAGCATACAATACAGCTCACCGAAGGCGCTGTGCCCGTAAAAGAACGGCACTATCCCATGTCACCTGCAATACAAAATTTGGTATACGCAGAAGTAGACAAAATGTTGGAACTGGGAGTCATCGAGTAGAGCGAGAGCCCATGGAGCAACCGTGTTACTCTAGTACGAAAACCGGAAAAGAACCATTTTTGCCTCGACGCCAGAAAATTAAATGAACGCACTATAAAAGACGCATACCCATTGCAGGACATAGATGGTATTTTGAGCAGAATCGACTATACGTATTACATCAGCAGCGTGGATTTAAAGTACGCTTTTTGGCAGATTGAGCTCAATGAAAAGAGCAAGGCCTACACCGCATTCACAGTACCGGGAAGGCCGCTATACCAATATGTTATGATGCCTTTTGGTCTGTGTAATGCGGCGCAGCGTCTTTGCAGGCTCATGGACAAGGTGATTCCGCAGCGTCTTAAATCTCACGTGTTCACGTATCTTGATGATCTGTTTATCATAGCTAGCGATTTTGAAACTCATTTGCAAGTATTAGGTGAAGTAGCAGAATGTTTAGGCAAAGCTAATCTAACCATAGGCCTAAAAAAATCCAAATTCTGTTTTAAAGAGCTACGATACTTAGGGTTTGTTGTAGGAAATGGTAGTTTAAAGACGGATCCAGAAAAAGTTTCCGCAATACAAAAGATTCCGATTCCAAAAACTGTTCGTGAGGTACGAAGCTTCCTTGGTACAGCGGGGTGGTACGGCCGCTGTATTAAAAATTTTGCAGTCTATCTGCTCCACTTAGCGATGCTTTAAAAAAGAATAAAAAATTTGAAATGACTCCAGAGGCGATAAAAGCTTTTAATAGCCTGAAGCACGCTCTTACGACTGCTCCAGTTTTGATCCATCCCGATTTCTCAAAAAGATTCTGGGTACAGTTCGATGCATCCGAAATGGGGATAGGCGCGGTGCTGTTCCAGAAGGATGCTGACGAGAACGAAAATCCAATCGCGTATTTTTCCATGAAACTTAATAGCTGTCAACGTAATTATAGCGTGACAGAAAAGAATGTTCAGCGGCTGTGTTGGCCATAAAAAGGTTTAGGCCTTACACAGAAATGATGCCGTTTACGGTCATCACGGACCATGCCAGCCTTAAATGGCTAATGACCT
Source organism: Calliopum simillimum (assembly GCA_951812925.1). Lineage (NCBI taxonomy): Eukaryota > Metazoa > Arthropoda > Insecta > Diptera > Lauxaniidae > Calliopum > Calliopum simillimum. Next base: position 55,796,312 of record OX638370.1, on the reverse strand, counting down.
TGAAGGATCTTTCGGGCAGGCAGGTATGACTTTGCAATTGAGCATAGAAAGGAATCCGAAAACGTCGTTGCCGACATGTTGTCGCGTGCTATAGAAGAAATAGAGGTAGAAGGTGAGGGTTTGCTAGATATAGAGACAGCCGAATTTCAGTCTCAGGAATACTTAGATTTAATACAAACAATTCAAGAGAATAGCGAAAAATTACCAACCTTAAAAGTAGATGACGGGATTGTTTATAAAAAAATTAAATTTGATAGAGATGAGAATTTAGATGGGGTGAAGTGGAATCTTTGGGTGCCAGAAGCTCTAACGAGCACTATAATTGCGAGAGCACATGAACCTGAGATATCAGCCCACGGTGGAGCGGCTTAAACTCTTCATCGTATTCAACAGTGGTACTACTGGCCGAATATGACGGTACAGGTCAGAAACTTTATTAGGAATTGCGACATTTGCAAGGAATCGAAATCCACGAATCAGGAGTTGAGGCCAAATATTGGTCAGGAGGTAATAACTGAAAGACCGTTTCAGAAAATTTATGTGGATTTTTTAGGCAAATATCCTAGATCAAAAGGCGGAAACGCTTACATATTCATCGTAGTAGACCATTTTTCAAAGTTCACGTTCCTCAAAGCAATGCACGAAGCTACGTCTTCCAATGTCATTAAGTTCCTAGTCACCGAAATCTTCCACAAATTTGAAGTACCGGAAATTATACACTCCGATAATGGGAAGCAATTCATCTCGAAAGATTTTAGTAAAATGCTTGAAACGTAATCCATCTGAAAACCGCGTACTATTCACCGCAATCCAACGCTGCCGAAAGGGTAAATTAATCGGTGTTAAATGCAATTAGATCGTATATGGAGAACGATCACCGTGAATGGGATGTATATCTATCCGAAATAGAATGTGCATTAAGAAGTTCAGTGCACACTGCTACAGGAGTCACACCTTTCTTCGCACTCTTTGGTCATGAGATGTTCACGAGCGGAGCGGACTACAGACTCGCGAGAAAATTGGCATCATTAACGGAACAAAATATTATGAATTTAGACAAAAGTGATAGAATGGCTTTGATAAGAGAAAAAATTAGTAAAAATTTACATGCAGCCTATGAACGCAGTGCTAGAATGTATAACAAGCGAACTCGACAGATTAGTTTTACCCCTGGGCAAGAAATTTTCAAACGTAACTTCCCCGCGAGCGATTTTAAAAAGAATATTAACTCAAAATTCTGCAAAAAGTTCACGAAATGTAGAATACTCAAACCTATTGGAAACAACTTGTATGAATTGGAAACACTGGAGGGCAAGCCCATAGGAGTGTTTCACGCTAAGGATTTGAAACAGTGATCAAAACGATATACAAATGGGACAGCGGCAATAAAATGATCGAAAAAAAAAGTAAAAATACACAAGGGTGGTGCAATATTGGGGTCACAGCAATATGATACAATACGTGATTTTATAATTATGGGAAATAGTGCAATATTCACCAGATGTGACTATAAAATCGTGATCCGTGTAACCGTGTAGTACATAGACTGTTGTAACATTCGTTTTCCTTAGCGTTTTAATTCATGTTGTTGTGTTGATGTTCTTGTAGGTTAAGAGCACGCAGATACCTGAAAATATACAAAAAGAAGAAACAAAGTATCATCCTAATTATGATAAAAAATCACAAAACTTCCCGTCTGGCAAGAACAAATAAAACCAGGAACGCTTATTAGGTTATGAAAAATAAATCAGCCAAGAAAATACCTCCAAACCTAAAATAAAAAAATGAGTATTAAAGAAAGATATATATATGAATACCAGAAAAAAAAGAGAATGTTTGTGAAGTTACAAAGAGGAATTGCCCGGCTAACGCAGCTCGTTACCTCAGGGTGTGGGCGGAATCCTTCGTTGGGCACCGGTCTACATAATTGTTAGTAGTTAGGGTAGTTGCTTTTCTATTGACATTTGAAGTTTCCAAAAATTGCGCGAATAATTTATTCGATACATTTTCATCCAGCACACTGTCTTGACTGCAGATGGCCGCAGTACATCTTAGCCAATACAGAGTTTGTTGCGTGAGGATGATGATGCCAATGGGAAACTTGCTTTCATCAATGCAATGCAATGTAGAAAAGGAAAATAAATAATACTGATTCCATGTAATAGTTTCACATTCCTTAACTTTTTTTTATAGTTAGTCCCAATTGGAAGGTATAGTCCATCCTGGTTGGCTCCTTTCTGGCAGAAGTACATTTCATGCCTTAACGCTTGAGATGGTTGATTAAAAACTGGAGATACAAAAATCCAACACATTAAAAAATTTTTATAAAAATTGATGCTGTTTTGCCAGCTGTTGTTTTTTGTCTGCAAAGAAGCCATGATTTTTTTTTATTCGAAGTGTCAAAACAGGGGTTACCAGGCAAAAATTTTGGCAACTCAAAATTTGTTTTAGTACAAGTTTGTTACTGTGCTTCTCAAACAGTGAAAACTTGTAGGATACAGTAGTGGACAAGTGGACATGTATGGCTCAAAGGTCATAAGGCGAAAGCAGGAAGCGAGATGGATAGAGTTAGGGATTAGTGTAGGATTGTATTAGTATGGTATTGTACGTTTTATCATAGGATAAGTTAAGTATGAGTTAGTTTGTATGGGAGATAGTGGTAATAGATGTGATAGTATTAGGCGTTTTAGTGGTCTTCCAGGCTAAATACGTATTGGTGTAGAAGTTTCGAGGCTTAAAGTTTTATGGTTTGCATTAGAAATTTCAATAGTCAACTATCGGGCAGTGCAAGTGGACGGGCAATTTTAACACGTTAACAAAAATAAGTGACTTGTGATTTATTTAAAATTTTATATACAGTCATAGTGACTGATTAATTATTTGAAAGTGTTGTGAGGCAGTTTTCCTTGGTGGAAAAAAAAAAATAAAAGTTTGGAGGCAGCAGCTCAGATTAAGAGGTAGTTTTTTGTGAATCTAGTTTTTTTAAAAAAAGAAGTGCAGCAAAAAAATGCCCGTTTTAAATTTTTATAGGTACTTTTGTGTATGCGCCTGGTAGCAAATATAGAGGAAAGAAGCCACCAACACAGGGGAAAGTAGGATTTCTAAGGAAAAACGATGTAAGTTTGGATGGTTTTCATAGTTTTTTTTTACTTTCAAAATTGTAAAATTTTAAATTTCGTTAGTACGACTGAGGCGGTATAAGGCGAGGAGACTGTACCAAGCAGAAGTAACGGTCCCAAGAACCACTGCCCGATGTGTTAAGGAACGCCATATAAGATAAGTCCTAGTCGTAATCGTTCATTTTGTTGAAATTTTTGCGCGCAAATTAAAGCTGTCTCGGTTATGTGAACGAGCCATTTTGGTCGTACGAAAGTTTAGAACATTAGCACACGATATAAAACGAACAGTGCTAACCGTAAAATCGAATCAAAGTTCGAAATTGAGAGCACCTCGTAGGCGAAGTCTGCACAGCTAGCAGAGTGAATTTTCGAAGTCTCGAGCGATTTGCTGATACACTGGGGAAAAAAAATAGTTGCAGTCTTAAGAACTTAATTTTTTTTTTAATTTCCTTTGTCTACTTATTGTATTTAATTTTTTTTGGGGATTAATTTTAGGGACCAGTTTTGTAACTGGTGAAGGGAAAATACGCGCGCTATACGGTTCTGATAAATTTGGGAAAATTCTAATTCCTACGAATTTTAGAGAGCTCTCTCAGATTAATTTTTTTTTTTGTGTTTAAACGAATTTTCGGGTCTCGTCGGAAAATTTCGGTACGTGCATAACGTTTTCCTTTGCCGGATATTGGGTTTTTTTTATGTTATGTATTATTTGTATTTCAGTTATATATTGGCATGTGTAATTTAATTTTTATTTCTATATTTTATCATATTTAAGTTTAATCAAATTTAATATAAATTTCGTACAATACGATATTCTGCCTTTGGCAACAAATTTGTGGGAATTTTTGCGGGATTTAAAGGGGGAATTTGGGGTGAATAATGTTAGTGAAATTATTTTTTGAAATTAAATCGATTTCGTAAGAGTGGGTGATTATGGGGAAAATCCTTTATTTTAATAAAATTTTGTGAATCCTTAATTAAAAATGAATCGGTGCTAATTTCATATTTTTGGGAGGGGCTGTGGTTTTGAAGGGTAAGTGATGATTTGAGATTAAAGCAATGGTAATACGTGGGTGTCATTAAGAAATCATGAGAATGACACAGGATGGGCGGGTACTCAGGAAGGTACAAGCTATTTCCTTATTTCGAGTGAGCCAAGTTAAAAGTTTTGTGAAAAGATTTTATGGGTTTTGTTAAATTGAACATTATGAGGTAATTTGACAGTGTTAGTTTGCATTTTAGTTTGCATTTTAGTTTTCATAATTTTATTTCCGGCGGAAGTCGGAAATGAAATTTATTGTTGCCCCTTCGTTTCAATGTGGCGGGTTAAAAACCCCCTGAGACCGCTGCTTAGCTGGTGCGGGCCGCATTGAAATCGTTAGCCTAGGGTTTTGTAACAATAATGGCGCCCAAACAAAAGATAAGTGGATCAGACCCAAAAGAAAGACTAAATAGAAACAAAATAGGGATCTTCTAGAGGTAGACATAACAACTGTGACTTAACTTAGGATATCTTAAATGGTTAACTGCACAGTGAGATGGATGGCTCGATTAGAACTCATTTTTGGCGAAAAAGATCAAGCAAAGTTTCATAATTTATATACTTTTGCTGATGACTTAGCAATGACTGCACTTAGTTAAAGGCGAATTGCATCAGAGAAGTTATATGTTAGAAAAATACTAATCCAATGGTATGGAGATAGGAAAGGTTACACCTCTTCGCATTCTCCAAAATCGATTGGCTTAGCTAAGTCATGAATTGACTATGCTAATCGCAATGTTTTGGAAGATGGCGCAAAGGTATAACTGAAAACAATTCTTTTGTTTTATTAGCTTATAGGAGTACTGATGACTTAGTTAACAGTCTATTTTGAAATAAAACAATTAACTAACCGCATCAGTAAATAAAAAAAAAGAGAAAAACGATTATCAAATCAGTTTAGAGTATTGAATTAAAAGCCAAAAGTTAAATGCAGTAGCCATGAATAAAATATAAACTTTTCAGTTCATGTTTTACTGCAGAAAGTCATGTTGTGGCCTAGCGTTGTTATAGAATAATATTAGTGAAACGCAGTTGCACAAGCTCGATAATAATTTGGCTCCAATAACTAAGTTAAACGTTTATGGACATAGGAAACCAATACTCAAAACAGCTGAATCGTTTTGCTCAGTTTAGGGAGCTCACTTGAAATACTCCATAGGTGAGGAGCAGAAAAGTAAATATCATTGCTTAGAGTAAATAATCATGAAATCATCACAAAAAAAATTATACTCATTCAAAAATAATCGCAGCCCTCCCAAGACTCAAAAAAATAAAAGATTAAACAAATTTATTAAAAATCAAGCAAAAGCATTGCAAATGAATATTTCAAAGAGATTAATAGAGAAGAGAAGTTCAACAAGAATATCCCAACACGACTTAAATCGTTCATTAAGCACGGCTAGTCCTCTTAACAAAGTGGCAAATATAGAAACACATCAACAGTCCAAAGAAAGTTTTAGTTATTTTGACCTTTCAAGAACAATAATGGGAGGTAAAAATTCAGGTAGCAGCACAGCTGAAAGTACAGGAACGCTCAGGAAAACTAGGCAAGCTACTAGAGAGAACAGTTCTAATTTAAATACAGTTCAATTAAATGCAGTTCCATTAAATGCCAATAGTGTAGGTAACAGAAATGAGCCTTATAGAGTTGATAAAGTGAATGAGGCAAATTCTGCACTTATTGGCGAAATGGTAAGGCAGGCAAATGAGGGTTACAGGGTGTCCCTTGAGATGTCAATACAAAACAAAATAACAGAAAGTATACAAAGCTCTATGGAAAAACTGATGGATAGGCTTTCACTTACTCAGAATCGAGGTAACCCAATCGATATGGATACCGATCCAGAGGGCGCGAGTGGTTATGCTAAAGGCATGCAAAGCGAAGGCACTAATTCTCAGCGAGTTCCAAATCAATCTAGAAACGAAATTAATACCATTAGGAATAATGAAAGTATTCAAGGAAATGATACAGAGCAACCTTCATTAAATCTGGAGTACAGGCAACCACATCGGTTGGCACAACAGCAGCAAGTGTTGCCACAGCAACAATTCGCCCCACAACAGCTTCAACAGGAACATAATGCACAACAGTTGCAGCAACAGCGTCTGGTACAACAACAGCAGATGGCTCAACAACAAGCGCAGCAACAGGAGCAACAGCGACTTGCACAGCAACAGCAGATAGCTCAACAGCAAGCCCAACAACAGGCGCAGCAACAAGAGCAACAGCGACTTGCACAGCAGCAACAGTTGGCTCAACAACGAGCCCAACAACAGGCGCTGCAACAGGAGCAACAGCAACTTGCACAGCAGCAGCAATTGGAAAATCCCAATGAAATGACAGCTGAAGACTTCATCTTTAGAGTTGAGCATTTGCAGCGGCAACCCGGATATCCTTGGTCGTTGGTTTTAAGAGATTTCCATATACTGATTAAAGGAGTAGCCAAAGAGTGGTATTGGCTTTTTGTCAAAAACAATAACTACCCAAATTGGCCCACGTTGAAAAATGCCATTCATCGCCAATATCAAAACACGAAGTCTGATTGCGAGATAATGAGAGATTTGGTGGAACGGAAACAAAGACCTGGCGAGTCTATAGATGTATTTTTCCATGAGATGCAAAAATTGCGCTCAAGGCTCCAAGTTCCAATAAGTGAGCACACTATGAGCAAAATCATCAAAAAGAATTTAAAAGAGAGTTTAGCCCGAATTGTTTTTCCAATCAAAATATATTCCATCGATCAGCTACGTGATGAATGTGTGGAGGCAGAAAGGCAGTTCCTGCATCGAGATGCACGTTCCAGTTATCAACAACCACAGCGATTTCAGCAACAAGGCAGAGGACACAACGTTAGCGAGGCATTGGATGATACTGAATTTTATGAAGAACAGTGGTGCAATCGTCAAGAAGCAAATGTCGATGAAATTCAGCTAGCGAGACGATTTAAGCCATATCAGCAGACATACGAACAACTAAATCAACACGTTGAGCAGCGTCAAAATAAACAGTCAAAGCCACAATCAGATTACCAACAACAGCAAAAACAGAATCTGATTTGTTGGAACTGTCGGCAGCAAGGTCACGTTTGGATGGACTGTGTATCAAGACAGCGCTCAATTTTTTGTTATAGATGCGGATTGCCGGACGTAATAGCACCAGAGTGTCCGAATTGTTTAGCGGGAAACATCGACAGGAACGTGACGGCTGCGGGAGCGTCACGCTCCACACAGACTCCCGTGGAGAAAAATTAGTTCACCAGCAAAACCAAACCGCCAGCAACAACTTAATTGAACCTGAAAAAAACAGGAAAATAAACATTTTAAAAAGAATTTTGGATTTCAACAAGAAAGTAATTTCTAGCAAACAACCGGAAAAATCGCTAGAAGATCGCATGCAAATTTATTATCAAACTAGAGAAAGAATTTTTAATGAAAAGCCACTCAATGGGGTACGTGAAGTTACAAAAAGGGTAATGAAAGCAAGACAAAATTTTGCAAAAAGAAAATTGGTTAGAAAACAAGTCGTAGAAGCGGTTAAAGGTGCTCATGGTCGGGATCCTAGAGAATACGCTGAAGTTGAAGTGCGAGGCACAAAAATTAGAGGATTATTAGACACAGGCGCGTCTGTCAGCATACTGGGTCGCGGATGTCGTGAACTTTTGGAAATATTAAATGCTAAAATTGAACATTATTATTCGAACATAAAAACATCAGGTGGAAAAAGATACACTATTTTAGGGAAAGTGAATCTTCCAGTAAATTACAAAAACGAAATTCGTAACATAAAATTTTATATATGCCCCGATTTAGTACAGTCGGCTTATTTTGGAGTAGATTTTTGGAAAGAGTTTCAGTTGGCCCCAGATATTATAGGAGTAGATGAATTAGATATGAAAAAATTAAGAAAACATTTTGAAGTGGAAAAATATGATAGTACCCTAGAAGAACCAAAGCGTCATGAGCTAAATGAAGAACAAGAAGAAAGTTTGAGAAAAGTGATAGGTCAATTCCGTACCTTTGAGGAACACGGTTTAGGCAAGACGGAGCTTGAGAAGCATACAATACAGCTCACCGAAGGCGCTGTGCCCGTAAAAGAACGGCACTATCCCATGTCACCTGCAATACAAAATTTGGTATACGCAGAAGTAGACAAAATGTTGGAACTGGGAGTCATCGAGGAGAGCGAGAGCCCATGGAGCAACCGTGTTACTCTAGTACGAAAACCGGAAAAGAACAATTTTTGCCTCGACGCCAGAAAATTAAATGAACGCACTATAAAAGACGCATACCCATTGCAGAACATAGATGGTATTTTGAGCAGAATCGACTATACGTATTACATCAGCAGCGTGGATTTAAAGTACGCTTTTTGGCAGATTGAGCTCGATGAAAAGAGCAAGGCCTACACCGCATTCACAGTACCGGGAAGGCCGCTATGATGCCTTTTGGTCTGTGTAATGCGGCGCAGCGTCTTTGCAGGCTCATGGACAAGGTGATTCCGCAGCGTCTTAAATCTCACGTGTTCACGTATCTTGATGATCTGTTTATCATAGCTAGCGATTTTGAAACTCATTTGCAAGTATTAGGTGAAGTAGCAGAATGTTTAGGCAAAGCTAATCTAACCATAGGCCTAAAAAAATCCAAATTCTGTTTTAAAGAGCTACGATACTTAGGGTTTGTTGTAGGAAATGGTAGTTTAAAGACGGATCCAGAAAAAGTTTCCGCAATACAAAAGATTCCGATTCCAAAAACTGTTCCACTGCTCCACTTAGCGATGCTTTAAAAAAGAATAAAAAATTTGAAATGACTCCAGAAGCTTTTAATAGCCTGAAGCACGCTCTTACGACTGCTCCAGTTTTGATCCATCCCGATTTCTCAAAAAGATTCTGGGTACAGTGCGATGCATCCGAAATGGGGATAGGCGCGGCGCTGTTCCAGAAGGATGCTGACGAGAACGAAAATCCAATCGCGTATTTTTCCATGAAACTTAATAGCTGTCAACGTAATTATAGCGTGACAGAAAAGAATGTTCAGCGGCTGTGTTGGCCATAAAAAGGTTTAGACCTTACACAGAAATGATGCCGTTTACGGTCATCACGGACCATGCCAGCCTTAAATGGCTAATGACCTTGAAGGATCTTTCGGGCAGGCTAGCAAGATGGTCGCTGCAGCTGCAAGCGTATGACTTTGCAATTGAGCATAGAAAGGAATCCGAAAACGTCGTTGCCGACATGTTGTCGCGTGCTATAGAAGAAATAGAGGAAGAAGGTGAGGGTTTGCTAGATATAGAGACAACCGAATTTCAGTCTTAGGAATACTTAGATTTAATACAAACAATTCAAGAGAATAGCGAAAAATTACCAACCTTAAAAGTAGATGACGGGATTGTTTATAAAAAAATTAAATTTGATAGAGATGAGAATTTAGATGGGGTGAAGTGGAATCTTTGGGTGCCAGAAGCTCTAACGAGCACTATAATTGCGAGAGCACATGAACCTGAGATATCAGCCCACGGTGGAGCGGCTTAAACTCTTCATCGTATTCAACAGTGGTACTACTGGCCGAATATGACGGTACAGGTCAGAAACTTTATTAGGAATTGCGACATTTGCAAGGAATCGAAATCCACGAATCAGGAGTTGAGGCCAAATATTGGTCAGGAGGTAATAACTGAAAGACCGTTTCAGAAAATTTATGTGGATTTTTTAGGCAAATATCCTAGATCAAAAGGCGGAAACGCTTACATATTCATCGTAGTAGACCATTTTTCAAAGTTCACGTTCCTCAAAGCAATGCACGAAGCTACGTCTTCCAATGTCGTTAAGTTCCTAGTCACCGAAATCTTCCACAAATTTGAAGTACCGGAAATTATACACTCCGATAATGGGAAGCAATTCATCTCGAAAGATTTTAGTAAAATGCTTGAAACGTAATCCATCTGAAAACCGCGTACTATTCACCGCAATCCAACGCTGCCGAAAGGGTAAATTAATCGGTGTTAAATGCAATTAGATCGTATATGGAGAACGATCACCGTGAATGGGATGTATATCTATCCGAAATAGAATGTGCATTAAGAAGTTCAGTGCACACTGCTACAGGAGTCACACCTTTCTTTGCACTCTTTGGTCATGAGATGTTCACGAGCGGAGCGGACTACAGACTCGCGAGAAAATTGGCATCATTAACGGAACAAAATATTACGAATTTAGACAAAAGTGATAGATTGTCTTTGATAAGAGAAAAAATTAGTAAAAATTTACATGCAGCCTATGAACGCAGTGCTAGAATGTATAACAAGCGAACTCGACAGATTAGTTTTACCCCTGGGCAAGAAATTTTCAAACGTAACTTCCCCGCGAGCGATTTTAAAAAGAATATTAACTCAAAATTCTGCAAAAAGTTCACGAAATGTAGAATACTCAAACCTATTGGAAACAACTTGTATGAATTGGAAACACTGGAGGGCAAGCCCATAGGAGTGTTTCACGCTAAGGATTTGAAACAGTGATCAAAACGATATACAAATGGGACAGCGGCAATAAAATGATCGAAAAAAAAAGTAAAAATACACACGGGTGGTGCAATATTGGGGTCACAGCAATATGATACAATACGTAATTTTATAATTATGGGAAATAGTGCAATATTCACCAGATGTGACTATAAAATCGTGATCCGTTTAACCGTGTAGTACATAGGCTGTTGTAACATTCGTTTTCCTTAGCGTTTTAATTCATGTTGTTGTGTTGATGTTCTTGTAGGTTAAGAGCACGCAGATACCTGAAAATATACAAAAAGAAGAAACAAAGTATCATCCTAATTATGATGAAAAGTCACAAAACTTCCCGTCTGGCAAGAACAAATAAAACCAGGAACGCTTATTAGGTTATGAAAAATAAATCAGCCAAGAAAATACCTCCAAATCTAAAATAAAAAAATGAGTATTAAAGAAAGATATATATATGAATACCAGAAAAAAAAAGAGAATGTTTGTGAAGTTACAAAGAGGAATTGCCCGGCTAACGCAGCTCGTTACCTCAGGGTGTGGGCGGAATCCTTCGTTGGGCACCGGTCTACATAATTGTTAGTAGTTAGGGTAGTTGCTTTTCTATTGACATTTGAAGTTTCCAAAAATTGCGCGAATAATTTATTCGATACATTTTCATCCAGCACACTGTCTTGACTGCAGATGGCCGCAGTACATCTTAGCCAATACAGAGTTTGTTGCGTGAGGATGATGATGCCAATGGGAAACTTGCTTCCATCAATGCAATGCAATGTAGAAAAGGAAAATAAATAATACTGATTCCATGTAATAGTTTCACATTCCTTACCTTTTTTTTATAGTTAGTCCCAATTGGAAGGTATAGTCCATCCTGGTTGGCCTCTTTCTGGCAGAAGTACATTTCATGCCTTAACGCTTGAGATGGTTGATTAAAAACTGGAGATACAAAAATCCAACACATTAAAAAATTTTTATAAAAATTAATGCTGTTTTGCCAGCTGTTGTTTTTTGTCTGCAAAGAAGCCATGATTTTTTTTTATTCGAAGTGTCAAAACAGGGGCTACCAGGCAAAAATTTTGGCAACTCAAAATTTGTTTTAGTACAAGTTTATTACTGTGCTTCTCAAACAGTGAAAACTTGTAGGATACAGTAGTGGACAAGTGGACATGTATGGCTCAAAGGTCATAAGGCGAAAGCAGGAAGCGAGATGGATAGAGTTAGGGATTAGTGTAGGATTGTATTAGTATGGTATTGTACGTTTTATCATAGGATAAGTTAAGTATGAGTTAGTTTGTATGGGAGATAGTGGTAATAGATGTGATAGTATTAGACGTTTTAGTGGTCTTCCAGGCTAAATACGTATTAGTGTAGAAGTTTCGAGGCTTAAAGTTTTATGGTTTGCATTAGAAATTTCAATAGTCAACTATCGGGCAGTGCAAGTGGACGGGCAATTTTAACACGTTAACAGAAATAAGTGACTTGTGATTTATTTAAAATTTTATGCACAGTCATAGTGACTGATTAATTATTTGAAAGTGTTGTGAGGCAGTTTTCCTTGGTGAAAAAAAAAATAAAAGTTTGGAGGCAGCAGCTCAGATTAAAAGGTAGTTTTTCGTGAATCTAGTTTTTTTAAAAAAAGAAGTGCAACAAAAAAATGCCCGTTTTAAATTTTTATATGTACTTTTGTGTATGCGCCTGGTATCAAATATAGAGGAAAGAAGCTACCAACACAGGGGAAAGTAGGATTTCTAAGGAAAAACGATGTAAGTTTGGATGGTTTTCATAGTTTTTTTTTAGTTTCAAAATTGTAAAATTTTAAATTTTGTTAGTACGACTGAGGCGGTATAAGGCGAAGAGACTGTACCAAGCAGAAGTAACGGTCCCAAGAACCACTGCCCGATGTGTTAAGGAACGCCATAAAAAGATAAGTCCTAGTCGTAATCGTTCATTTTGTTGAAATTTTTGCGCGCAAATTAAAGCTGTCTCGGTTATGTGAACGAGCCATTTTGGTCGTACGAAAGTTTAGAACATTAGCACACTATATAAAACGAACAGTGCTAACCGTAAAATCGAATCAAAGTTCGAAATTGAGAGCACCTCGTAGGCGAAGTCTGCACAGCTAGCAGAGTTGAATTTTCGAAGTCTCGAGCAATTTGCTGATACACTGGGAAAAAAAATAGTTGCAGTTTTAAGAACTTAATTTTTTTTTACTTATTGCATTTAATTTTTTTTGGGGATTAATTTTAGGGACCAGTTTTGTAACTGGTGAAGGGAAAATACGCGCGCTATACGGTTCTGATAAATTTGGGAAAATTCTAATTCCTACGAATTTTAGAGAGCTCTCTCAGATTAATTTTTTTTTTGTGTTTAAACGAATTTTCGGGTCTCGTCGGAAAATTTCGGTACGTGCATAACGTTTTCCTTTGCCGGATATTGGATTTTTTTTATGTTATGTATTATTTGTATTTCAGTTATATATTGGCATGTGTAATTTAATTTTTATTTCTATATTTTATCATATTTTAGTTTAATCAAATTTAATATAAATTTCGTACAATACGATATTCTGCCTTTGGCAACAAATTTGTGGGAATTTTTGCGGGATTTAAAGGGGGAATTTGGGGTGAATAATGTTAGTGAAATTATTTTTTTAAATTAAATTGATTTCGTAAGAGTGGGTGATTATGGGGAAAATCCTTTATTTTAATTAAATTTTGTGAATCCTTAATTAAAAATGAATCGGTGCTAATTTCATATTTTTGGGAGGGGCTGTGGTTTTGAAGGGTAAGTGATGATTTGAGATTAAAGCAATGGTAATACGTGGGTGTCATTAAGAAATCATGAGAATGACACAGGATGGGCGGGTGCTCAGGAAGGTACAAGCTATTTCCTTATTTCGAGTGAGCCAAGTTAAATGTTTTGTGAAAAGATTTTATAGGTTTTGTTAAATTGAACATTATGAGGTAATTTGACAGTGTTAGTTTGCATTTTAGTTTGCATTTTAGTTTGCATTTTAGTTTTCATAATTTTGTTTCCGGCGGAAGTCGGAAATTAAATTTATTGTTGCCCTTCGTTTCAATGTGGCGGGTTAAGAACCCCCTGAGACCGCTGCTTAGCTGGTGCGGACCGCATTGAAATCGTTAGCCTAGGGTTTTGTAACAATGGTTGAAAACAAAGAGATTTGAAGTGCATTGTTGAGTGTTGATCACACGCTGCGTTCTAAAAACCATTACATACCGTTAGAGATATGATATTATTTACACTCAACTCAGTACTAAGGTTATACTCGCGATAATTTTAATACTGCCAGAGTTATAAAAGCTAGCTTAACTTTTTGGGGCGTGACCAACGCGGAAGCAATCTGACTCCTATATCATAGTTATGTTTACAGATTCCTCATACATACACTCCGCTACATACATGTATGGTTTTAACTTACATAGTTACATATTTTCATACTATTTCGCAGTATTGCGAATCTGTAAGCCTCTAGCTGGTAAGAAATTTTATAATAATAAAATGAGTTAGTGATCGGAGTTGAAACAAACGTCAAGTGCTTTATTTGTAAACCGGAGATAGGTGGTTATTTTTTTGGACGTAAGAGCATACGGTTACATTTCCGTAACCTGGTGAGTATCCTCTAACATAAAAACACTATCGGTTCTTTGTGAAATGCAATCACTATATTCTTTAACTTTATTATTTTATTTTATAAACTTATTTAATAACCACCACTGTACATTAACATTAGCTATCACTTTTCATGGAAAACTAATGTTATTCACTTGTACTAAATTTTATCCGTGTCTTTTAAGTCACAAATTATTCACTAATTTTCTTTAAGCTTAATTTTGTAAGAATACCGTTATGTAACTATAAACACGGATGCAAATCCCCAAAATAAACTAATCACTGATTCAACCAAGCTGATTAAGTTTTAGCTACTTTAATAGTTTCTAGCCGATTAAGTTTGGCATTAAAGCCTTTAAGCAATTTAAGTATTGCAAGCTATTTTTTTTTTTTCGAGTACCCAGGGCGTTTTTAAGCGCCGGTGCAAACATTAGGCAGGTCCTAATCCTAACCTGACGCGAATCACTACATGATGATCCTGCCAAATTGCTTAAGAAGATTTTTTTCAAGGACAGTAAGACAAATAATAGCTCCGTTCCAGAAGTTTTTTAGTTAAATTTTGAGTTAAATCTTTAGTTAAATAATTTTGGAGAGCAACAGCAAAATTGCTCTCAGCAAGAGATTTAACTACAAAATTTACGGGAACAAGATTTAGTCAAAAATTTAGCTAAAGTTTTTACTGTCAGAAATTAAAAAACATAAATAAACAAATAAAATAACGAAATAATTTTGTGTTATAAGAATATGTATGCAAAATTAATTTTTAATGCATTTATTATATTATTTTGGAATTTAAATTAACATTTTACTTTAAAATTACAATTTTTTACACCTTCACTAAATTCCAAGAAAAAAAAAAAAACAACATTGTACACATAGAAAAATGGCCTGTCTCCTGGCCAACTCCCAGAAACATCGTCGCATGTTGATACATTCCAGTCGTATACTTCAACTTCTTCCAAGTTGTTCTTGCGGCAATTCGTAGCTCTTTTATACAAAGGGGCATAGCATTTACGACAGAGCATTTTGTCGCAATTGTATTTTTGTGCCAAAATACGCAAATATACATAGCTCAATTATACCACCACGAAGCACCAAGTGCGATATCGTTTCCTCTTTAATGCTATAATTCAAAAATGTGCATCCATCTTCCAATTGCTTACCAGCGAAAACTAAACGTTATTGATCTCGGGGATACCTTCTTTGTTGGATCTTTGCCTTGACATTTTCTTTTCAATTGTATCGGATGGCTCCACTTATAAGTTGATGGTTTTGCTGGTGAGGGTTTTTACGAATATCTGCATTTTGTGGTTGTTTCTTCAGCAATGTGCAGCTTATTGATAAGAACAAAACGAAAATTGATATTGCGTTTTTATTTGCGTTTTCGTTTATTTTTTATATATTTTTATGACGTTTAATTTATTTTGAAATTTTTTGTTTTGCCCGCACCCACCGTATATATAAACTTTTTTGTCAGTTGTGACTTTTTTAAAACTTAACAAATTTTGACTAAAGAATTTCTTAAGGTAAAATTTGGTTGTTTTTGTACGGAGGGGAAATGATCAGCCATGTTTTTTTTCGCTCTCATTTGACTAAATTTTGAATACGGGAACAAGATTAAGTCAACTCTAGGTAACAAAAGGTAACAAAAGTTAACTTTTGTTTCGTTCTGGAACGGAGCTAAACTATTCATATGGAAGAATATGTTTCACAGGCTATAAGCGCCAATAAGCCTCCTGTTTACGTTCCGTCAAAGAACCAACTTCCTCAGCCACAACTTCTAACCATTGAAGAATATAGAAGGCGACAAATCAGAAAAATTGAAGAAAAATTGACCAGGATTCCGGTCACAGAAAAACTTAAGCACAGGCGTGGCGGCAAATTGGTAAGATTGCGACGAAGACTGCAATCATTGAAGTCCATAGTGAATGCTGACCTACCGCCACCTTTCCAGAAAATCTGGCACTAGTGGCAGCAAATCACCGAAGTGGAGCAACAATTAGATCAAATTAAAAACAAACACAATTAAACACAATTTTTTTATTTTATTTTTCATAAGAACTTTACTTTTATTACCTACACAATGAATTAAACACGGAATTGAAAACAAAATATTCTTTTCTTTTTAAAAAATCCTTTATTTACAACACATATTTTTCTTACAAATAACAAAAAATTAATAAAAAAATTATACAAAACAAATTACTTTTACAAAATACAACAATTAAATTAAAGAAAAAAGACTTAAGCTATTGAAATAAAAATGTAAAAAAACAAACTAGCAAAACACAAAAAAAAAAAACAAAAACAAAACAAAAACAACCACACGCGACCATTTTATAAAAACTTGTAATCTACATTGATTTGACACTTCTTCGATTTTCGCTTGTCATATTTTACCTTTGACGTTTGTCGGGCGCGTTTACACGAACAAATTGTTACGCATATTCCACACCTAACGATTTTTTTATCGCACGTGCGTATATCTTCAAATTTAATGGAAGATATTGAAGAATTTATCAATGAGCTAAATAAATTAAAATCCAATTTGAAAAAAAGTAGAACCTATACAAACACGTATATTGAACGAAAAATTAATCGAATACATAATTTAAAAAAGAAAGTTGAAAAAATTGCTGAAGAAGATCAATTGAAATATTATAGTTATTTAAAATTGAACTTTGAAAAGATTTCACAAGAATTACAAGGGCTTCTAGAGAATTTGTCTCGTAAAGAGAAACTTTCAAAAAGAGTAAACTCAGAGTTTTCACAAATTTTAGAGGACAGTTCACAAAACTGGCTCAATTCGATATCTCAATTGTAAGTAAAAACTTACAAATCTTTAAGGGTAATTACCCAAATTTGGAGGACTTTATAGTCCAAACGGAGTTGTTACATGATATTTTACGTGACGAAGATAAACCACTGTTCATTAAGTACTAGGTGTACAAATATGAAACCGGTAATTTTTATTTAAAAAAAACACGTTTATTTTGCGGAAATGGTTCCAAATTTAATCTTCAAAGTAATTCCCCTCGCTAGCTACACATCTTTCCCATCTTGCAGGCAATTTATGGATTCCTCGGCAAAACAATTTTTCATTTTTTGAGGCTATCCATTCATCGAGCCATTTTTGCACTTCCTCGTAAGAATTGAAGTGCGAATCGTTGAGTGCGTGTCCCATCGATGAAAACAAATAGTAATCGGACGGCGCCAGGTCCGGTGAGTACGGCGGGTGGGGCAGGAGCTCCCAGTTGTATGATTCTACCAAGTTTTTGTTGACCGCTGCTCGATGTGGCGATGCGTTGTCATCTTGGAATACAATTTTGTCATGGCGAAGTTGAAATTCGGGCCTCTTCTGACGTATAGCACGGTTCAAAGCGATCAATTGTTGATGGTAGCGTGCACCGCTAACTGTTTCACCTGGTTTTAGTAGCTCATACCAAATAACACCACGCTGATCCCAGAAAATACACAGCATTGTCTTTCGGCCGAAGCGACTTGGTCTTGGCGTTGATTTGGGTCGTTGGCCGGGGCTCAAATATGATTTTTTTCGTTTGGGATTATTGAAATAAATCCACTTTTCATCGCCAGTGATGATTCGATGGAGAAAACCTTTTCTGTTTTTTAAATGGAAACAGAAAATCAATGCTTCCCGCAAATGAGAGTTTTCAGGCACAAAATTCGACATCTTTACGAGCGGAAAAAATGCGTTGTTGTCTGAAACTTGACAAATTGTGAACTGAATATTGTTGACAGATGACAGAATGAACAATTAAGACATTTGGTACGGTTCGGAAGCTCATACATATACGGCTATCGACCGCTAGATGTCATTACCGGTTTCATATTTGTACACCTAGTACGTCTATAATTTTAAGCTTACAACTCAGGTACGAAGTATTTTAGGTCGTTCCAATAGACCAACCACTTTCGTTGAATTTAAGAAGTTGTTAATTGAGTGTTATCTAAATCCGAAAACCTTGCAGCAGGTATTAAATGAATTCAGTGCAATTAAGCAAAATAAAACAAGTATAGCTAAGTTTTGGGAAAAAGTTGCCGAGCTCTCAGACGAGCTAAGCAATTTTGAGATAAGAGCAATTGAAAACCCTACGCAGCAGGCAAATGACGCCGTATATAAAGTAAATGATAGTATAGCATTGAATATTTTTACTAAGGGTGGCAATGTAGAGTACCAACACCTCTTGTTAGCAAATCCACCAAAGGACTTCAAAGAAGCTGCAGAAAGATGTTTGGCAACTGAACAAAATTTCAGCTTACATTTTTCAAATAAATTATAGGAATTCTCGAAACAACAATTACAGAAATAGAAACAGACAGCATAATAATTTTAATAGAAATAACAACTCTGACAGAAACAACAACGACAACACAAACCGATTCAATAATAACAATTACCGAAATAATAATAACACTAACATAAATAATGATAATGCAAACCAAAACAACAATAACGGGAATAATAATAACAGATATAATAATAATAATAACAGGAATAATAATAATAATAACAGGAATAATAATAATAACAGGAATAATAATAATAATAACAGGAATAATAATAATAACAGGAATAATAATAATTATAACAGGAATAATAATAATAATAACAGGAATAATAATAAGAGATACAGAAACAACAATAACTACAGAAATAGAAACAGTTACAATAACAACAGAAATAACAACCGTGATAACACAAATAACAACAGTATTAACATAATAACACAATAATAATGAGGGAAACAGCGAGGACCGGGAAGCATAAATTGCTATCCCAGAAGGCCAAATGTTATTTACGTAATTTCTGATAATTTAAAAAATTACATTGAGGTAAATGCATGAATTTAAATAGAAATTTAAGATTTTTGATAGATACAGGAGCGGATATCTCCATTTGTAAAATTCACACATTACAAAATATTAATACGAATAACGTCGCGAAACTAACAGGCATAACACGGGAAACTTTAGAATGTATTGGTACTACAAATATATCCTTATTAATAAATGAAGTGCAAATTCAAAATCATTTTCATATTGTGAACGATGATTTCCCAATCTCAACGAGATATTTTAGAAAAGTTTATGACAAAAATAGATTTTGAAACGTTCACAATAATTTTCGTTATAAATGAACATGAATTTGTATTACCAATACTTTCGAACCAATTACGCATTTCCATACCCGCACGGTCAGAGTCAATTATACCCATTAATATAAAGACTCAGGAAGATAGCATTATTTTGAGTGAGGAAATTGCCGAAGGGATATTTTTAGGAAATAGCCTTATACCAGGAAATGGTGCATCTCATGTAAAAGTGCTAAATACAACAGATAAAGACGTTATTTTAGAAAATTTTGATATCAAAATCAATCCACTAAATGAATACAATATTTATTATTATGAAAAACGTAATTATACCAATGAAAATAGATTAGAAGAGTTTCTAAAAGCATTGGATATTGGGTGTAGCGACCCCAACACCACAAAAACAATAGTTGATATTATTAAGGACTATCAAGATATATTCCATCTCTCAGGAGAGAAATTAAGCGTAAACAATTTTTATTCACAACAAATTGAATAAACAGACTCGGCACCCGTTTATATTAAAAATTATCGGCTACCACAATCGCAAATGAAGGAAATAAATGAACAAGTAGAACAATTGTTGACTGACGGTATTATTGAGCATTCGGTTAGTCCCTATAACTCACCATTATTAGTGGTACCTAAAAAGTCTGCAACCGATGAAAAGAAATGGCGTCTAGTTGTAGATTTCAGAAAACTTAACAACAAAATTGTAAATGACAAGTTTCCGTTAACAAAAATTGAAGATGTTTTAGATCGGTTAGGTAGAGCGAAATATTTCTCTACATTGGATATGACCAGTTCTTTCCATCAGATAAACCTAGACAATGATTCACGTCCGATGACATCCTTTCAACAGGAAATGGTCATTTCCAGTTCACACGTTTACCTTTTGGTTTGAAAATATCATCCAATAGTTTTCAGCGAATGCTTACCATTGCATCAAGCGGTTTAGATGCGGAAGCTTTTATTTATGTAGATGACATAATTGTGTTCGGTTGCAGCTTACAAAATCACAATGAAAATTTGGTAAAGGTTTTCCATAGGTTGCGAAGCTATAATTTGAAGCTCAACCCAGGCAAATGTTGTTTCTTAAAGCCAGAAGTAGTATATCTTGGCCACTTGATAACCAGCAATGGTATCAAAACGGATCCATCGAAATATAATGTCATTAAAGACTATCCAGTTCCTAAAAACGCGGATGAAGTTAGAAGATTTGTGGCATTCTGCAATTATTATCGACGTTTTATCCCCGATTTTGCGCATACTCCAAAAGATTTAAATTCACTTTTGAAAAATAATAAGCAATTTATATGGGATACAAATTGTCAAAATTCTTTCGAATCTTTAAAACACAAATTACTTCAACCACCAATACTTCAGTATCCAGATTTCGACAAACCATTTGTCTTGACCACAGACGCATCAAATTATGCGCTTGGTGCAGTTTTGTCATAGGGCGAAATTGGAGCAGATCTACCAATTTCTTATGCTAGCAAGTACTCAGCAAAACATGACATAAATAAACCAACGATAGAGAAAGAACTATTGGCGATTCATTGGGCCATAAACTTTTTAGGCCATATCTTTATGGAAGGAAATTTATAGTGGTTACAGACCACACTCTTTACCCACATAAATCCTTCGTCAAAAATGACTCGTATCCGTCTTGACTTGTGTGATTACGATTTTGAGATAATTTATAAAAAGGGTAAAAATAATACTAATGCTGACGCTTTATCGCGTATTATTTTAAATAGTGAAACATTAAAAGCAATGATTCCAATGAGAAACGATTCGGCACAACCCAAGAAAATTTTAGCCGTTACCAGAGGTATAAGTGAAAAATTTAATATTCAAAACAATGGTGTTGAAAATAATGCTAAGTGCTCCCCTAACAAAGACGAAACGTCGCCTTTTGTTTGGAAATGCACGTCTATATCAGACATTCGTAATGTATGAAAATTAAGGTTCATAAGTTTCAAGTTGAAACTATGAATAATGAAGTAGAAGTTAGATGTAGTGATAATCCACTGAGCACACCGTTGACTTTGGAGAAGCTATCATCAAAAATGCTTTCATTAGGAATAAAAGAGCTCGCGTTAAGAAGTATCGATAATATATTTAAAACCATGGCCATGGAGGAATTTAAAAATATATTCAATCATTTAAAAAGAAATCTGATGATTTGAAAATTTTGACATATGAATGGGTTTATTTGAAAGTGGAATAAGTCCAATTCCGGAAAAATTGAGTTTATGGTAGTTATAGCTAGCTATATATGTCCTCTTTTTATACTGAAAATTACAGACTCGTTAGACCACGATTTCATCAAAAATTACCCAAAAGAACTTTTCATGAAAAACATTTTTACAAAAATGATTTTTTTGAAAGTGAAATAAGTCCGTTTTTTCATCTACTGCTATTGAGAAGATTTTGCTTTTAAATCAATTTAAAAATATTGGCAAGCGTTATTAAACCGGTGTTAAGTGTTTACCACTATAAATTAATCAAATTTTGTTATGCTGTAAAAATTTTTACAAGTGTAATAGAAAATAGTTGAGTTATTTTGGTCCGAATGGACTTATTCCACTTTCATTTATAATAAATTTAAAAATTTGTTATACTTTTGTATGACTTATTCCATTTTTACTCACAAAATATTTTGTAAATTAAAGCAAAGGAAAATTAAAACTTAGAAAAATTTTACTTTTAAAACTTTTGTTGTTTCTTTTCTTTTCTTTTTGCTCAAGTAGGGCTCTGAAAATTAGTTACAACAACAACAAAAACAAAAAGTTCTTGTCGGACCTACTTTCGGAGATATAGCCATCGGAAGATCGAGATATATTTTTTATAAAAATTATTATAAGTTGGGAACCCCTGAAAGGATTTTAATAATATTAGAATCATACGTAAGATATGTTAATTTGCTACGAAATTGATCTGCAAAATATTTTAATCTGAGTGGTGGTTTTAGAGATATTGCAAATTTTCAGAAATTTCGACCATTTTTTTTGTTTCAAAGCACTATTTTTCCGAAAATTGTATTATTAATGCATAATTTTAGTAACATATTATAAAAGCCCAATTTATTACCTTTCATCTGACATGTAATTTGTACTTGAGTTCTTGCATTACATATTTTTTTTATAGGAAAACAAAAAAGTAAGTAACTGGAAAACATCGGAAGAGTCTACAGGAAACGGAATTAATCAAAAACTATCTAAAAACATCGTTATTGTTGTTTTTATTGTTGTTATTGTTATTTTTGTAGTTGGTATTATTGTTGTTCTTGTAATTTTTTCCTAAATTTCATGAAAATTTCTTTGGTTCACTTTTTTGTTTTCCTTTAAAAAAGTATGATAGTGCAGGAAATCAGGTACAAATTACATGTCAAATGAAAGCAAATAAATTGGGCTTTTATAAAATGTTACTAAAACTATGCATTAATGATACACTTTTTGGAAAAAAAATGGTTTTAAAAAAAAAAAAATGGTAAAAATTTCTGAAAATCTGCAATATCTCTAAAACCACGACTCGGATTAAAATTTTTCGAAGGTTGATTTTGTAGAAAGTTAACATATCTTTTGTATGACACTAATATTATTAAAATCTTTTCAGGGATTCCCAACTTATAATAATTTTTATAAAAGATATATCTCAATCTTCTAAAGGCTATATCTCCGAAAGTAGGTCCGATATGAACTTTTTGTTTTTGTTGTTGTTGTAACTAATTTTCAGAGCCCTACTTGAGCAAAAAGAAAAGAAAAGAAACAACAAAAGGTTTGAAAGTAAAATTTTTCTAAGTTTTAATTTTCCTTTGCTTTAATTTACAAAATATTTTGTGAGTAAAAATGGAATAAGTCATACAAAATTATAACAAATTTTTAAATTTATTATAAATGAAAGTGGAATAAGTCCATTCGGACCACAATAACTCAACTATTTTCTATTACACTTGTAAAAATTTTTACAGCATAACAAAATTTGATTAATTTACAGTGATAAACAATTAATACCGGTTTAATAACGCTTACCAATATTTTTAAATTAAGTCGTACGCAAACCCTTTAATATCTCAGTTTATGAAAAAGTGGACTTATTCCACTTTCAAAAAAACCCATTCATATAATAAACCACAAAGAATATTCAACGGAGAGACACAAGATAAACTTATTTACGAATACCACAATTCGACTCACGGAGGTCATTTAGGCGTTAGGAAAACACTTCTTAAACTAAAGCAAAGATTTATATGGAAAAACATGTGTAAAATAATAAAAGAGTACATATCAAATTGTAAACATTGCAAGAAAAATAAGCAAATAAAGCATACGAAAAAACAACTGACAATGACGGATACACCAGGAAATAGTTTTGAGGTAGTGTCAATTGATACAGTAGGTCCTTTGCGCTTGTCAAATTACTATAGGTATATACTAACCATACAATGTGATTTAACAAAATACGTAGTAGCATGCCCTATTGAGACGAAAGATGCTAAAACAGTAGCTAAAACATTGGTCGAAAATTTTATCCTTGTATACGGACATTTTAAGATTTTAAAATCGGATAAGGGTACAGAATTCACAAATCAATTAATGTCAGAAATGTGTAGACTATTAGACATCAAACAAATTCTTAGCACTCCATATCACCACGAAACCTTGGGTTCCATAGAGCGAAATCATAGAGTATTTAATGAATTTCTGTTAAATTTTTGCGAATGGGATCACTGGATTCCATACTTTGCTTTTGCATATAATACAACACCGCATGTTGATACAATCTATTCGCCTTATGAGCTAGTGTTTGGTAAACTGTTTAATTTGCCAAATGATGAAATTTTAACAGACAAAGCTTTTTACAACATGGACGATTATGTCCAAGAATTAAAACAGAGATTAAAATTTTCTCTTAATAAGGCTAAAGTTTTATTAGAAGCTGCTAAAGAAAAACGAATAAAACAAGACATAAGGTCAAACATAATATTAACTGTCAGCTGTCAAGCTGTTATTACGTGCAAATTTTTGCTCCCGTTTAAATCAAAGTTTTAGTTGCTTTAATTAGTTTTTACCTAGTCCTTCTAGTGTAAAATAAAAAACTTAATTATTTTCTTGTGACTTTTTATAAAATCAAGTGAAATTTTAATCGTATCGTGCTAATACTCTAAATAAAGTTTCAATCGAAATAATTTATTTAAGTTGCTGTCGGTGCATATGTATTGGTGCTGAAATTTTGCTGCTGTCATTGTTATTCAAGACACTGCATCAAGTATTGCCAACATACTTCAAGTAGCAACTTACTTTACTGGCGCCATCTGTTGATAAGTAGCAGAATACTTGTGCTGTACTTTCAGTGTTGCCGATCCTTTTACAAATTGCCTAAATTTGGGAATTTTTAACTTTATTCCATATTATTTTATATTGATTTATTTCAAACGTTATTTTGTTCAATAGATTGTCGCAAAATGAACTGTTGCGTTCCACAGTGCAAAAAGTCCATTACTGAACATTTTGTTTCCTGCTGGCTATGCGAAAATATAGCTCATCTCTCATGCGCTGGCATAAACGGTAGAATTCAGGACATTATCTTGAAAAATATTGGTCTTCGCTGGTGTTGTGAAAAGTGCAACTCATCTGCAGTCGAGTTGTGCAAATTACTTAGAGCAACTCGTAGAGGTCTTGCCGAAATTCAAAAGAAATTTTCTGTTACGCAAGCGCGCTTTGACCAGCTTGTAACATTTTTTAATGAGTTCAAATGAATTGATGAGCAATCTACCTCATCAAATGCTCTATGCAGTGCATCATTGTACAATATTAAAGCTACGCTTTTAAGCTTAAATATTCCTCCTACGTTTACCAACTTAATTGACATGAATTCACCTACTGTAATTTCAGTTGAAGAGATTAACTCTTTTCCACCTCCAGATAACGCGATAGAAGCTCCAAACAATGCTTCTACAGCTGCTTCTGCAGTGGAATCTCTACCTAAAGCCGGTTCATCTGATACTCAACCTCTTGAATCATCTTCATCATTTCAGAATGATGTACCTTTTAACGAAGTTGTTAAGGATTCTGGTCAACTACTGGCCCTTCTTCTGATCCCTTAACTGTTAATGGTGTTGCTACTGGTCAAATTACTGTTAGTCCTTCTGGGTCCTCAACGTTAAATGCGGTTGCTCCTGGTGCTATTCCTAAAAAACTGGTAGCTTTACCATCAATCAAATCTATTTTTATTTCTCGGTTAGCAGCGGATACTACAGAGGTAGATGTTTTGCTCCACATAAATACCAATTTGAAACTGCCTAATATAAAAGTTAAAGTCTCTAAACTGAACTTTTCTTATGAAAGAGTCACTTCCTCGTTTCGCTTAACTTTGCCTCCCAATGAATGTATTTGAGAAGTTGATTGGTCCCTCGTTTTGGCCTAAAATGTGGTAGTTTATGAGTTTGCTTCTCGGCATAAGTCAAATCGTCAAAGTGTTAGCTCAAAAAGTCTTACTTTGTCTAATAATACTCAAAATACTTCTCTGCCTTCTCAAGATTCTGCTTCAAAAAACTAAATGAGTTCAATATACTTTATCAGAATGTTAGGGGCTTAAATACTAAGCTTTATAACATCTTTATTAACAGTAGTGGATTTGAATACCATGTTATCTGTTTTTCTGAAACATGGCTAAAACTCAGTACGCTAAGTACTGAAGTTTTTGCAAGCAACTTCATAATATATCTTAAAAATACAAATTCTATTCCAAATAATAATTCTAGCGGTGGTGGTGTTTTAATCGCTGTCTGCTCAAACTTATTTTCCCAAGAAATCGTTTTGGAAGAGTTCTCAGACATTGAATTCTGTTGTGCTTTTGTTAAATTTCAACTCTTAAGCTTATATATAACCTGTTCATATATTCCACTTCACTCCAGCTGTGATGTTTACATTAAACATTATAATGCAATAAAACTTGTAAGCTATAAGTTAAAAGCTGACGCTTACTTAATGGTTACAGGTGATTTTAATTTACCAAACATATCTTGGAGTTCCAATACTTTGGATCCTATAAAGTTGCTTCCATCGCCAGGCAACCAGCTTGAAACTGATTTTTTAAATTCTATATCTGCTTTGGGACTTTTTCAAGTAAATCACGTACTGAATATGAGATCTAGGACGTTAAATTTAATTTTCTTTGATGATAGTGATATTTTTCGTATCTCACGCTGTGATCCTCTAGCGTTGCCTGAAGACTCCTGCCATCCTTCCCTGGAAATTGTATTAGAAGTACATGTGACTAGTAGCATTAAAGACAGTTTCACAGGCGATAAATCTTTTTACTTCAAGAAAACTAATTATGTTTTATTGAATGAGATGCTATCTGAAATTGATTGGAACTCTGTTCTTCATCTTGATGAAGCCATCATTACGGCTAAAAGTCTTAATGATGTAGTCTTAGCCTTTAATAATGCTGTTAAAGGTTGTTTTGAACATTTTGTACCAAAATTAAATTGTAATCAACTTTTTTTTATTTGGAAGATCAATACATGGCTTTAACATTTGAAAATTTTTTTGGGCGATTGTGAGCGCCATAATAATCACGAAGACGACTTAAGTTACACGAATCGACGACTGATTTTCAAAGTAAATTCTGATAATTTCGTAATTTTTGATTTGTTAGAGTATAGTGAAACAAATAAAAAAAAAAATAATTTTATTTTGATTGAACTTTTAGTCATATATTTGCAAAGATCGATTTACATATAAATCTATCAATGCATTTTTCTAACACATAATTATGACAAATCAAGGAACGGATTAAAAACACGGCTATAGTGACATATGTTTCGTCTTTCGCCACAAAGACTCATCAGACTATTTTTGTTGTAATTATAATTATATTTATTTTAATAAATTAATTATAATTGAAAAATTGCAAGTTTGAAAACTTTTTGTGTTTTTGGTCTGGGCGGGAGACGAACCAAGGATCTCCAGGTTGGTAGCAGAAGTCGTTACCACTGCACCAGCCTTGCCCGGCTGCGAAGCCGACTTTTTGCCAGTTTTATTTGTGTGTAATACGTATTGATATATCATAATTGTTGTTTTGTGTTATTTATTGATATTTGGTATAGTTGTTCCTTTGGAACAAATTCAATACCGATTGCAGGTGTTTCCACCTTATCAGGGCGTGTTCTCCCAAATAACTTTAAGAATTTTTAAGTGTGTTACTTAATGACATTTTATATTGAAAATTGATTTTATTTTAATTGAACTTTTAGTCATATATTTGCAAAGATCGATTTACATATAAATCTATCAATGCATTTTTCTAACACATAATTATGACAAATCAAGGAACGGATTAAAAACACGGCTATAGTGACATATGTTTCGTCTTTCGCCACAAAGACTCATCAGACTATTTTTGTTGTAATTATAATTATATTTATTTTACTAAATTAATTATAATTGAAAAATTGCAAGTTTGAAAACTTTTTGTGTTTTTGGTCTGGGCGGGAGACGAACCAAGGATCTCCAGGTTGGTAGCAGAAGTCGTTACCACTGCACCAGCCTTGCCCGGCTGCGAAGCCGACTTTTTGCCAGTTTTATTTGTGTGTTAATACGTATTGATATATCATAATTGTTGTTTTGTGTTATTTATTGATATTTGGTATAGTTGTTCCTTTGGAACAAATTCAATACCGATTGCAGGTGTTTCCACCTTATCAGGGCGTGTTCTCCCAAATAACTTTAAGAATTTTTAAGTGTGTTACTTAATGACATTTTATATTGAAAATTGATTTTATTTTAATTGAACTTTTAGTCATATATTTGCAAAGATCGATTTACATATAAATCTATCAATGCATTTTTCTAACACATAATTATGACAAATCAAGGAACGGATTAAAAACACGGCTATAGTGACATATGTTTCGTCTTTCGCCACAAAGACTCATCAGACTATTTTTGTTGTAATTATAATTATATTTATTTTACTAAATTAATTATAATTGAAAAATTGCAAGTTTGAAAACTTTTTGTGTTTTTGGTCTGGGCGGGAGACGAAATCAATTTTCAATATAAAATGTCATTAAGTAACACACTTAAAAATTCTTAAAAAAAAATAATCTTGAAAATTTAATTTTTTGTGTTATTTTTTACAATTTGAATCTATCAGTCTTAAAAAAACACCCTTTATATAAAATCGTTGGTGCGGATGTTTGTCATCGCTTACCGCCTAAACCACTTAACGGATTGGCACTATATTCACACCATAGGTTTTTTTAGTGCTCCGA
This sequence comes from Calliopum simillimum, assembly GCA_951812925.1. NCBI lineage: Eukaryota > Metazoa > Arthropoda > Insecta > Diptera > Lauxaniidae > Calliopum > Calliopum simillimum. The sequence continues at coordinate 55,767,610 of OX638370.1, read as the reverse complement.
TTGGTTTACATTTAACATGAAGGGGATCAGGCAAGAGGGTGTGATACCCCCATACAAAAAACGACAAAAGTTAGTGTTTTTGTGTGTTTTTTTGTCATCGCATCACGCCAAACCATTAGATATATGAAAGAAATATTTTCGCAATATTTGCGCCTAACCTTCGGCCAGGTTTATATCGTAAAAAAAGGGAAAAAATTATGACGCGTTGCACACCGCAAATAAAAATTGATGTACCTTTTAACGAAGTTGTTAAGGATTCTGGTCAACTACTGGCCCTTCTTCTGATCCCTTAACTGTTAATGGTGTTGCTACTGGTCAAATTACTGTTAGTCCTTCTGGGTCCTCAACGTTAAATGCGGTTGCTCCTGGTGCTATTCCTAAAAAACTGGTAGCTTTACCATCAATCAAATCTATTTTTATTTCTCGGTTAGCAGCGGATACTACAGAGGTAGATGTTTTGCACCACATAAATACCAATTTGAAACTGCCTAATATAAAAGTTAAAGTCTCTAAACTGAACTTTTCTTATGAAAGAGTCACTTCCTCGTTTCGCTTAACTTTGCCTCCCAATGAATGTATTTGAGAAGTTGATTGGTCCCTCGTTTTGGCCTAAAATGTGGTAGTTTATGAGTTTGCTTCTCGGCATAAGTCAAATCGTCAAAGTGTTAGCTCAAAAAGTCTTACTTTGTCTAATAATACTCAAAATACTTCTCTGCCTTCTCAAGATTCTGCTTTAAAAAACTAAATGAGTTCAATATACTTTATCAGAATGTTAGGGGCTTAAATACTAAGCTTTATAACATCTTTATTAACAGTAGTGGATTTGAATACCATGTTATCTGTTTTTCTGAAACATGGCTAAAACCCAGTACGCTAAGTACTGAAGTTTTTGCAAGCAACTTCATAATATATCGTTAAGATAGAAATTCTGTTCCAAATAATAATTCTAGCGGTGGTGGTGTTTTAATCGCTGTCTGCTCAAACTTATTCTCCCAAGAAATCGTTTTGGAAGAGTTTTCAGGCATTGAATTCTGTTGTGTTTTTGTTAAATTTCAACTCTTTAGCTTATATATAACCTGTTCAAATATTCCACCTCACTCCAGCTGTGATGTTTACATTAAACATTCTAATGCAATAAAACTTGTAAATTATAAGTTAAAAGATGACGCTCACTTTATGGTTACAGGTGATTTTAATTTACCAAACATCTCTTGGAGTTCCAATACTTTGGATCCAATAAAGTTGCTTCCATCGCCAGGCAACCAGCTTGAAACAGATTTTTTTAATTCTATATCTGCTTTGGGACTTTTTCAAGTAAATCACGTACTGAATCTGAGATCTAGGACGTTAGATTTGATTTTTTTTGATGATTGTGATATTATTCGTATCTCACGCTGTGATCCTCTAGCGTTGCCTGAAGACTCCTACCATCCTTCCCTGGAAATTGTATTAGAAGTACATGTGACTAGTAGCATTAAAGACAGTTTCACAGGCGATAAATCTTTTTACTTCAAGAAAACTAATTATGTTTTATTGAATGAGATGCTATCTGAAATTGATTGGAACTCTGTTCTTCATCTTGATGAAGCCATCATTACGGCTAAAAGTCTTAATGATGTAGTCTTAGCCTTTAATAATGCTGTTATCGGTTGTTTTGAACATTCTGTACCAAAATTTTTTTAATCTGCTTCTTCTGGCCCAATCTGGTTTACTAATGTGATACGTAAATTGAGAAACTTAAAACCTAAACTTTACAGGAAGTTCAAAATGTCGTCCAAGTCTACAGAATACACCAATTATTGTTCTGCAAGGAATAGGTATCAATTATTATGCAATACAGCCTATAAATCACTAAAGGTAAAACTAAATTTGAAATCCGATCCCAAGTCTTTCTGGAGCTTCATTAAACTAAAACGAAAGAATAATGACTTTCCAACGGCAATGAAATACGATGAGGAGGAATCCGATGATGATTTTAATATTTGTAATCTTTTTGCAAAATTTTTTCAATCTACTTACTCATCGTCCACATACAATTGTTATGAATATCCTTTTCCAGTACCTTCGGGTCTGGTAAGAATGCCACATATTGATGAGGACATTGTCCTTAGCAAATTAAGCAAAATTAAAATTTCATTTGCTGCAGGACTTGATGGTATTCCATCTTGTGTTCTTAAAAATTGCTGTGAAGTCCTCGCTTTCAAAAAATCTCTAACTTGCGGCATTTTCCCTGAAGTGTGGAAAGCATCTTTTATAATTCCTTTGCACAAATCTGGTAGCAGATCTATGATATCTAATTATAAGGGGGATTGCTAAATTAAGCGCATTGCCTAAACTTTTCGAGCACATTTTAACTTTGCAAATTGCTCATAGTTCTAATCCTTACATTTCTCCTCACCAACATGGCTTTTTGCAAGGTAGATCAACTGTAACAAATTTGATGGAGTTTTCTACTTGCACAATAAATAATTTTGATAAGGGCTATCAGACTGATGTTGTTTACACCGATTTCAGTAAAGCTTTCGATGTTGTTAATCATGATTTGTTGCTTTTAAAACTCTCATTGATTGGCTTTCCAAGTCTTCTGCTTGAATGAATTCGTTCTTATTTACGTAACAGAACTCAGTGTGTCTTATTTAAGGGAACAAAATCAAATGAATATCCCGTTACATCTGGAGTTCCCCAGGGCAGTCATATTGGTCCATTATTATTTATTTTGTTTATGAATGATATGCCATCCGTCATAAATAGTTACGTGCTATTGTATGCCGACGACGTCAAACTTTTTAAGCCTATCAAAAATGCATTTGACTCTTTCTGCCTACAACATGATATTAATAATTTTACTGCTTGGTGTAAAATTAATTGCATGACCTTAAATTTAAATAAATGCAAATTAATGTCATTTCCACGCAGGCCTTTAATTTTTTACAACTACAAAGTTGATGATTGCGTTCTGGAACGTCTTATATCCTTTGAAGACCTAGGAGTAACCATGGATTCCAAACTAAGCTTTAATCTACATATCTCCAAAATTGTAGGCAAAGCTAATAGTGTTCTCGGTTTCATGAAACGTTGGTCTAAAGAATTTTTTGATCCTTACGTAACAAAGTTATTATTCACCTCGCTCGTACGACCCATTTTAGAGTATGGTTCTGTTATTTGGAGTCCTCATTATGAATGCCATATCAATTCTATTGAATCAGTTCAAAAACAGTTTCTTTTATTTGCTTTAAGAAATCTTCTTTGGGATCCTAGCATCAATTTGCCCCCTTATAGACATCGGTTGAAGCTAATTATTTTACCTACTCTTAAAAATCGGAGAACCATGCTTAACATATGTTTTGTACTTAAGCTTATAAAAGGCGATATTATTAGTGAATACTTCTTAAGTATGGTAACCTTTAATGTATTTTAAAAGCGAGTCTTCTGTGGAAAAGGAATTAATATCAGTGATAATTATGAAATTGCGTTTTCTACATTTTTAAAATCAACTATTAAATGTGCCTGTAAAAAAGAAAGTTCTGTACTTAAGTAAGTACAACATATAAGAATTTGTACATTGAAGAAAATTTTAGTACACGAAGTATGAAACGCACTTTCAAACTTTCACTGTAAATTACAGAATTTAATATAAAAATACATTTATTACAATATATACATAAATATTAAATGGGCATCAACATATTACATATATGCGAAGTGAAATGTTGATTACGGTTTTCCTGATCAAGGTCATGTAAGGGCAAAATTATAAAACCGTAATATTTTGTATGTACATAAGTAAGTACAGTTCATAAGTCGCAAGTTTTTGGCGCTATTTATTTACATCACATTTTATCATCTTCGGGTCTTTTCGTTTGCAACAGGTGCGTAACGGTTTATCTGTTGGAATTTGTTAAAAAAAAAAAAAAATCATTGTACATAGTACATAGTTGGTACTGTTGATTCTCGCGTGATAAAGCAATCGAAGAAAAGTGCAGTTTCGTTGTAGATTTCCTTATGCTGCATTTGTTCTTTACTGTAGTTATCATGCTTATACATTTTGAGAGAGTACTCTCGGCAAACCAACATAGAAGTTAGTCTTATATACTTGGATTTCTCATTATCATTGTTGTATATGCAATCAAGATCAAATAGAGGGTGCAAATTTCGTTGTTGTCTACTGCTACTAAGCATATTACTGCCTTCTTTTCATTGTTGTTGTTGCTTGTCTTGGCGTTGTCCAGATTCAGCTTTGATTAATCGAGAGTACTGTTTGATAACTAAGAAAATTTTGCAAATTCTTGTTATTCACAGTGGAATCGTTTCGTGCGATAAAACTAATTTAAAATCAAAATTTTTAATAAACTTTTCTTTTCTCAAATAATTTGTTTTCTACAACGGAAGATGATAATATTCTTACAGGTGCACCTGTAGGTGCATCTGCAGGTGCATCTCGTAGTACAACGGGTACTGGGGCCTCTAATGCTACCACATCTAGTTCTCGTCTTGGTGCAGCCACACCACTCGATTCACTTGCTTTGTTTAAGCAGCAACGGTCCACTACAAAGGGAAACATAAGTCGCATAAAAAATGCTCTTGATGGGGATCCTAGTAGATGGAATCCTATAGATTTAGAATGCAGGCTTGACATTGTGTCATCTTACATAAAACATATGGCATATCAAACCGAAATAGAAAAAATTGATCCTCAAGATCCCAAAAGGGGAGAGATTGAGGAGTTGTGCATTAGTACAAAGACAAAGATATTAACTTTGCTGGGTAGAAGTCGTCACCGTGATAGCTCAGTTTTGGAAAATACGTTTTCTTTTGCACCATCGTCTCGCTTACCTAATTTGAAACTGCCGAAATTCGATGGCAAATATTCTGAATATAGCAACTTTATTAGCTCTTTCACAAACTTAGTACGTAACGAGCAAAACTTATCGCCGATTGAAAAATTCAATCATTTACTTTCTTGTTTGTCGGGAGATGCCTTTTCAACAGTAAAGGCTTTCCAAATTACAGACGATAATTATCCCAAAGCTCTTGAGAGATTATCAGAACGATATGACAAAAAATGTTTAATAGTTTTTGACAGTATATCGCAAATGTTCAATATTCCAAAAATGGTAAAACCAAATTCATCTGAATTGCGAAAGGCAATCGATACAGTGTCCGCAACATACGACTCCTTGCAATCACTTGGCACCGACAAGGAGATTACCAATGCTCTTATTATTCATTTGGTACTTTCAAAGGTGGATACAGGTACAAGATCAAGATGGAATGATCAACTTGATTATTCAAAACTACCAATGTGGAGTGAGTGTGCTAAGCACATGATTCGCCGTTGCCAGTCACTTGAGGTCAATGACGATAATATGAGATTTTCTCAGACCAAGCAAGAGTCGCCAGACAAAAGGATTAAAAGCAAATCTTCGCATGCATGTATGCAAAACAATTTTTCGAAAACAGACAGTATGTCGAAAACTGAGTCCTTCAAGTGTCATTGTTGCCAAGATTCTAGCCACAGAATTAATGACTGTGCCACTTTCATTGATCTTTCTCCACTAAAACGATTTGAATGTGCAAAGAAAAACTTTCTTTGCATCAATTGTCTAAAAAAGGGTCATTCTGTTTCACAGTGCAAGAGCTCAAACTGTCGAGTATGCAAATGCCCTCATCATACTTTATTATGCAGAAGTGAGTCTGCAGGTTGTAGTCAATCACCAGATAATTCTATCGCAGGGAAGCAGCCCTCCATTAGTCAATCAGCTTCAACTGTTGCACATGTAACTGCTGAAAACAATGTGGTACTTCTTGCCACTGCTTGTGTCGAAGTTCAGGATAGATTCGGCAACTTTCACACAGCTAGAGCACTTTTAGATAGCTGCTCTCAGTTAAATTTTATTAGCGAAGATTTTGCAACTCGACTTAAACTTAAGCGCAAACATACGAATGTAACAATCACTGGTGTAGATAATTCTCAATCTGCAGTTCATAGCAAAACTTTTGTAACTGTAAAATCTCGCATAAATTCGTTTAATTTTGCGAACGAATATCATATAGGAGGATGCAGCCGGAAATTAATATTCCTGCCACCACATGGAATTTGCCAGAAAATCTAACTTTAGCAGATCCACAGTTTCACACACGTCAAAAGATAGATTTATTAATAGGAGGAGACAACTTCTGGTCTCTTTTATGTGTTGGCCAAATAAAACTAAGCGATTCATTGCCATACTTACAAAAAACCGTACTTGGCTGGATCGTAGGTGGCAGATACGTGCAACAAAAAGCATGTCACCTTTCTTATAATGTGAAGGAAGAACCCCTTGAATCTATCGATAAAACATTAATAAAATTTTGGGAAATTGAAGAGCCCAATAAAATTATTTCTTTTCAAACGGAAGAACAATCAATATGTGAGAAACATTTTTTAGACAATGTTACATTGGAAAGAAATCGGTTTGTTGTGCGTTTGCCCTTTAAGGAATCGCCATCTTTATTAGGAAACTCTTATGAAACAGCCAAACGCCGTTTTTTAACGTTAGAGCGTAGGCTATCCAAAGAACCACAGACTTTGCTTATGTATAACAAGTTCATGAAAGAATATGAAGAATTAGGCCACATGTCTCGTACAAACAACACAATACCATTTGAGCCACATTATTTTATACCCCATCAGGTGGTGCTAAGACCTGATAGCTTAACTACAAAATTGAGAACTGTATTTGACGCATCAAGTCAATCTTCATCACACGTATCGCTCAATGATATACTAATGGTTGGCCCAACAATACAGCCTGAGCTATTTATCACACTTTTAAAATTTCGTTGTTATAGATATGCAGTTACAGCTGACATATCTAAAATGTACAGGCAAGTCCTAGTACATGAAGATGATCGATTGTTTCAACTAATTGTATGGCGCGAAAATCCAGCAATGCCAATCCAAACATTTAAACTAAATACGGTTACTTATGGAACTTCGTCAGCTCCATTTTTAGCCATAAGATGCTTAAGAGAGCTTAGCGAACTTTTTAAAGATAAATTTGAACTTGGTTCAAAGGTAATTCGGGATGACATGTTGGCCGGTGCTGACAGTTTTGAAAATCTTGAAAAAATTTGCAATGAAACAAACGAAATCCTGAAACAGGGTGGTTTTCAATTAGCCAAATGGTTTGTAAATCATGAAAATTATACAAATGCAAGTACCGCAAAAGAGTTGCCATTTAGCGACGAAAAGTCTACAAAAACTTTGGGAATAACTTGGTTTCCCAAAGAAGACATTTTTAAATTCAGACTGCCTGAAGATTTTGGGAAATTCGAAACCAACAAAACGCAACATCTTATCGGCATATTCTCGTTTGTTCGATCCATTGGGGCTCCTGAGTCCTATCATTATAAAAGCCAAAATTATAATGCAAGAATTGTGGATCTTAAAAATTGATTGGGATGAATCCATTCCCCTTGCCTTGCATACACAATGGCAAATTTTTAAAGACGATTTGCTCCAAATTGATCACATTAGCATACCTCGTTACGTTAATATGCTTCCAAGTTCAAAAATCCAGGTTCATGGTTTCGCTGATGCGTCAAACCGAGCCATATATATTAGAAGCAATGTCCACAATAAAGTTGTAACAAAACTGTTCACTGCAAAATCTAAAGTTGCGCCTATAAACTGTAGTATATCTACTTGTATAGCTATGTAACACTCTGTATGCACCCTATTATATGCTACTGTGTTAGCAGCCTAAGTTAAGATCAAATGACAAACAAACTTCATTACGCATTGTACTATAGTTGCGTTAAGACGTGAAATAATAAAGTATTGAAGTAAATACACTACAGTGGCGACGAGGAGAAAAAAACATAAGAAAAAGCACGTGGAATAATTTTTCAAAGTTTTAATTCAGTCATGAGTGCGCCAATAATTGGAAAACCACCATTTTTTGAACACACGGAAAACACTTGGAGTGTATTTGAGAAGAAATTGGATCAATTTCTGCTGGCCAACGCCATCACAGACGATGCAAAAAAGAAAGCTATTTTTGTGACGTCGATGTCAGATGGTGCATTTATTTTATTGCAAAATTTGATAAGCCCAGATCAAGTGGATGGAAGTTCCATGACGTTCACTAAATGTATGCAGGCAATGCGTGGTCATTTTAAAACACCATCGTCTGGATTCGCAGAGCGCTTTAAGTTTTACAACGCATCAAAGATGCCGACGGAGTCGGTAAGTGATTGGGCTGTACGTGTGCGAGCGCTGGCCATTAACTGCGAATTCGGAGCTCATTTAAATGATGCAATTCGTGACAAATTCGTCATGGGGTTGGAGAAAGGTCCGGCCCGGGATAAAATTTTCTTGGAAGCTGTTACGTCATCGTTTGAACATGTGCTAAAAATTGCCAACAACACCGAGTACATACGACAGCAGTACGACAATATTGAGGTTAAGCACGAACAGGGTCTCAACTACATAAAGAAGAACACCAATAACGGAAAAAATCACGAGAAGAAAGAAGACAAGCGGCAACAACAACAACATAATGAGCAACAAAAAGAGCGATGTAAGGTATGTGGCGATTATAACCACAGCAGTAATCGATGCAAATATAAAAATTATAAGTGCAAAGAGTGCAAACAAAGAGGTCATTTGAAGCAAATGTGCTCCAGTAAAAAGTTAAATTCCTTAAATACAATTGATTTAAATGCCGATGATCTTAATCTTTATGCAATTAACAGTAATAATGATGATCCAATCTATGTTAAAGTAGTCATAAATAAAAAAGAACATGTTTTTGAATTAGATACTGGATCTGAAAATTGTGTTATGTCAGAGAGCACGTATAATACTTTGTTTTTTAGCTGTGGTTTGCACGATATCGATATGTTGTTGAAGTCTTACACTGGCTCAAATATTTGTCCGCTTGGTGAGTGCGATGTTAAAGTGAAATTTAAAAATCATGAAAAAATCGTTCCGTTTGCAGTGATTAAGAATGGGGGTCCGACTTTATTGGGAAGAAAATTTTTAAGAATTTTTAATATTAAATTTTCAGAATTTAATTATGCTTCCGAAACAGGCAAACACGATTCGGAAAATGTCTTAAAAATGTTTAAGGAGCTTTTCGAAGGAACGCTAGGGCTATTTAATAAAAGTCAAGCTACTTTGAAACTCAAAGTTGAGGCGACACCAAAATTTTTTAGACCACGACCGATTCCACTGGCACTCAAAGAAAAAGTCGAAAAAGAAATCGACAGTTTAGTCAGATTAAAGGTTCTTGAGGAAGTCCAGTACTCTGAGTGGGGTACACCAATTGTACCGGTTATTAAAAAAAATGGTAGTGTGCGTATATGTGGCGATTACAAAGTCACTGTTAATCCATGTTTACAAATTAAAAAGTATCCGCTACCTAGAGTAGAAGAAATTTTTTCAAAACTACATGGGGGTACAGAATTTTCGAAGCTGGATCTAAGTATGGCATATCAGCAAATTGGCTTAGACAAAGAATCACGAAAATATACAACAATTTCAACTTCAAAGGGTCTTTTTCAATATACTAGATTGATTTATGGGTTGGCATCTGCGCCAGCAATATTCCAAAAAATTATGGATTCTTTATTAGCAGGGTTGGATGGAGTTGTTGTGTTACTTGATGACATTCTAATTAGTGCTGCAAATAGAAAGCAACACATTGAAAGGTTAAGAAAAGTTCTTACGGTACTTAAGGAAGCAGGATTCAAATTATCCAGTGAGAAGTGTGCATTTTTTAGCAAGAAAATAACATATTTGGGACATATTATAGACAAAGATGGGTTGCACATGAATCCCGAAAAAGTTGTAGCTATCAAAAATATGCCTAATCCTAATAATGTTAAGGAGTTACAGTCCTTTTTAGGTGTTGTTAATTTTTATAGGAAATTTTTGCGAAATGTTTCAACTTTATTACATCCACTTTATCAGCTGCTAGAATCTGGAAAGGAATTCCTTTGGTCAGGAAAATGTTCCGAAGCTGTGGAAAATTTAAAACATTTACTAGCTGCAGACAATTGTCTAGCCCAAAAAGGGTATACCGGTTATGGCTTCAAATCGTTTACAACGCATAGCGCTGACGTTAACTGGGTATCAGTTTGATATTTCTTATGTCAAGTCAAATTACAATATTGCAGATTATTTTTCGCGCTATCCGCAAAAATGTAACGATATGATTGAAGATTTTGCCAAAGATATCTACGTAAATTATTTTAATGAAACGAGTACGAATGTAAATGTAGATTTTGAATCAATTAAGTCTTGCACAACCAAAGACCAGTTATTGATTAAAGTAATGGAATTCGTTAAATCGGAATGGCCTGGAAAATGTGATGAACCGGACTTAAAGCCTTTTTATACCAGACGAAATGAATTATCAGAAGAATCAGGATGTATATTTTGGGGGTACCGAATCATTATACCTAAAGAACTACAGACGACTGTAATGAAATTTTTGCATGCCTCTCACATGGGAATTGTGAAAATTAAAGCGATGGCTAGAGAGTGTTGCTGGTGGCCAAAGCAAAACGAAGACTTAGAAAATTTGGTTAAAGGTTGTGAGGCCTGTTTATGGACACGGCAAAACCCACCTAAACAAGAACTCATTCCTTGGGAAAGAACAGAAGAAGTCTGGTCTAGAGTACACATAGATTTTCTTGGTCCATTTATGAATCGTTGGTGTTTAGTTGTTGTGGATAGTTCAAGCAAATGGGTAGAGTGTATTGACATGGCAAAAAATACTAAAAGTAGTGCAGTTATTTCGGTATTAAGGGAAATGTTTGCACGTTTCGGATTGCCTAAAAGCATTGTATCAGATAATGGCACTGCATTTGTTTCAAAAGAATTTGAAAGTTTTTTAAATTTGAACGGCACTCTGCATTTACGCACGCCCGTTGGAAATCCATCTACTAATGGACAAGCGGAAATTTTGTCAAGACAATAAAAAATGCCTTGAAGCGTAACTTGCATAATAAACCAGTGTCAGAGTTCAATAATGTTTTAAGTCGATTTCTTTTAGATTACAGAAATACAGTACACTCGAGTACGGGAGTTTCACCCGCATTTTTGATGTTTAATAAACGCAAATTAAGAACAAGGTTGGACTTGATTGATCCAAACAGACAAGTCATTAGTCGAACTACTGACGATGTTAGAAATTTTGCGATTACGCAGCAAGAGAAACAGAAAAAGTATTATAAGGGCTCGAAGAAAAACAATTTTAAAGTAAATGATTTAGTTTTAGTGAAGGATTATTCGATTCCTGGAAAAATTTCATGGAAAAAAGCAGTAATAATCAAAAAACTTGGTAGGCAAATTTTTATTGTTAAAACGCAGTTTGATAAGATATGGAAGCGACACGCTAATCAAATTATTTTATGTTCAAATAGTATTAACAATGAAGGTTCGAATACTATGTTGAATCCATTTGATAAAATAGTTTTTCCAACGGAGTTTAATATTCCTAATATTATTGTAAGTGAAGAAGAGGAATTAGAAGAAATTGTTAATGAAGAGATTTGTAAAAGTAATAAGAAGGATATTGTTATTGATAAAGAAACAAAAACAGATGATAACAAAAAAAATCAAACTGAAATACAACAAAATGAAAATAACGTTGCATTATCAACAAAATATAATTTAAGAATAAGGAAAGCAAGCAAATAAATTGTAAACTATGCCACCTGTTAAAAACATGTATTAATTTTGTAAAAAAAATTTATGAATATGAAATATGATTTATTTTCAGTATATGCAAAAAGTTTAAAGAGGGGGTATATGTAGTATATCTACTTGTATAGCTATGTAACACTCTGTATGCACCCTATTATATGCTACTGTGTTAGCAGCCTAAGTTAAGATCAAATGACAAACAAACTTCATTACGCATTGTACTATAGTTGCGTTAAGACGTGAAATAATAAAGTATTGAAGTAAATACACTACAAAAACAAAAAACTTTGCCGCGCTTAGAATTATGCGCTGCTCATCTACTATCAGATTTGTGGAAACTTGTCGAACCAATTCTAAAGCCGTCTGTTGAAAGTGTCACATTTTGGTCAGATTCTGAAATTGTTCTATATTGGATTAAAACACATCCATCATTATTAAAAACCTTTGTTGCTAACAAAATTTCAGAAATTCAGGACTGGACGAGCTAACATCGTCAATATGGTTTAATGGGCCTGAATTTTTGGCACTCAGCTCTAGCCAATGGCCCAAAAATAAACATTTTGAGCCATCCAGAGAAAATCAATCGCTAGAATTTCGAAAAGAAAAAATCACCCTAGCGGTCACAACTGTTGAACCAAATGAAATTGAAAATATTATCAATCGAAGTTCGTCATACGAAAAAATTGTTAAAGTCGTTGCATTTATTTATCGATTTTTAATTCCAAAATTGGATAAAACAAAGCACCTTTCAACGCAAGAGCTCAAATGGGCATTTTTGAAAATCGTCGAATCAATACAAACCTGTGAATTCGCAAAAGAAAAGATTTTGCTTGAAAAATCGAAACCGTTGCAAGCAAGTTTGCAAAAACTAACTCCATTCATTCAAAATTATGATGATGGATATCGTAAATTTACATTGATAAGGGTAGGAGGTCGTCTCCTTAACGCCCCTGATAGTTATGAAACCAAGTTTCCGCTATTACTTCCCAAAAATTCAAAATTTGTTCGGCTTTATGCCATTTATTTACATTTAAAAAACTGTCATGTTGGGCCAAAGGGATTAGTGTGTATGCTCAGACAGAAAATTTGGGTAACACAGGCGCGTGACTTAGCTCGAAATGTTGTTAGAAATTGTGTACACTGTTTCAAATATAGGCCCAAAATGCAAGGCCAAATAATGGGAAACTTGCCCACTGACAGACTACGAAATATCCGTCCGTTCTTAATCTGTGGTGTAGATTTCTGTGGTCCAGTTCAAACTACATACAAAATTCGGGGCCGTCCACCTTACAAAACATATATTGCGATCTTCGTCTGTTTTACTTCAAAAGCCGTTCACATAGAGCCAGTTTCAGACTTATCAACTAATTCTTTTTTATGTGTTTTGAAAAGGTTTATCGGACGACGCGGAGTTCCAGAGAAGATTTACTGCGACAACGCGACAAATTTCGTAGGAGCCAACGCGAAACTGAAAGAGTTTCGGGATCAGTTCTTCAGCGACGACGCAGTAATAAAAATCCACCAATTCGTCGCAGAAAAAGGAACAACGTTCGTTTTCATACCGCCGCGGTCCCCGCACTTCGAAGGATTGTGGGAGGCAGCGGTGAAAACCATGAAGTCTTCTGTACAGAACCGTCACAACCGCCCAGCTGACTTTCGAAGAACTGGCTACGATACTCGTAGAAATCGAAGCCATACTGAATTCGCGTCCAATCGCACCGCTATCCAACGATCCGAACGATGGAGAAGCGCTAACTCCGGCACATCTATTGATTGGTGCAACACTCAACGCTCTCCCAGATGGAGCATCCAAAACGGAAGCGCTAACCTATACCAAGAGATGGCAGCTAATCTCCAATCTCAAGGCGCACTTTTGGTATTCCTTCCGCCGAGATTTTGTAATCCAACAACAAGAGCGAACCAAATGGACCAAAGCGCAGCGCAACATCAACGTTGGCGATCTGGTGATAATTCACGAGGACAATATGCCACCACAAAAATGGCTAACTGGTCGCGTCATAGCTACATTTGAAGGAAAAGATGGCATAATACGTGTGGTTGACGTCAAAACTAAAACCGGCATCTATCGCCGCGCAATCCACAAACTCGCAATATTGCCACCAATAGATTCTTGAAGCCTACGTATAGGCATTCAACGCGGCCGGTATGTTTGGTCACTTCAAGCCGAATTTGTAGCTTTTAATTTGATTTATTTAAGTATTTAGTTTTAAGAAATGTAGTGATTTTAACATGGTTTTTAATGTAATCGATTTTAATGAATCCTTTCATCAAATTAATAAAAAAATTGTAGATTACTTGGAAAACATCATTCTGTAAGATTGCAGCGGCTTGTCACAGAGTGCTACTTTGCTATTTTCTTTAAGAACTAAGCGTCCATTGTGCACGCGTTCTTTTGAATTTCAGCATCCACAGTCCATAACTGTGCCAACTCCTTACATTGCTTAGCTACGGTATCATTTTCAGCCGAAAAGAAATACAACGATTATTATGACATGCATCGTTACATCATCTACTAATTTCATTTAGATGGCAATTCATCGTACCAGCTTCCACAAAGCGTTTCATCTAACGCTGTGGCCATACCGCTCCTTCCAGCGCTTTTCGTCGAGATAGTGGTTGCAATGTATAGCGTCCTTCCAGTGCTAGGGTGGTTCTTGAGTACCATTCTCTGCCGTGCCATAGTTCCTGGCTAAAGAGTTTAGAATAGCAATTTAAGGAAACTCTTGCGAGTATGTCTCAAATTGCATGTTTCAATAATGCTTTGTTCCGGTACTATTTGAACCACTTTCTTTTTTTTGTAACCACTACATTCATCATATCAGCTTCCACAAAGCGTTTCATCTAACGCTGTGGCCATAGCGCTCCTTCCCGCGCTTTCGTCGAGATAGTGGTTGTAATGTATAGCGTGCTTCTAGCGCTAGGGTGGTTTGCGAGCACCATTCTTTGCCGTGCCATAGCTCCTGGGCAAAGAGTTCAGAAAAGCAATTCAAGAAAACTCTTGCGAGTATTCTTTCAAATTGCATATTTCAATAATGCTTTGTTCCGGTACTATTTGAACCACTTTGTTTGTAACCACTACTTTCGGATCCAGCCAGCTGTTACCTGGCTCTTATTTGTGAGCTGTTTTTATACGAAATTATAATTTTTAATTCCGCTCATTTGTTTTAATGTTTATATTTTTCAATTGTATTATAAATAAATCATTATTGTAATTTATAAATGAAACTTAAATAAATAAATAAATAAAATAAATAAATAATAGATTTTTAGATTGGAGATTTCGTTTTAGTTAAAGCGATAAACAGAAAGAAAAATCAATCACCATGGACCATATAACGCCGTCGATAGAAAAGGTGTCAATTCAATTTTAGAGTTAGGTAATAAATTAAAAACATATAATAATATGTTAAAGAAATGGAATATAAATAATTGATAACACAGGCCCACAAAAAAAAGGTACCTTGCGCGAAAGATCAGAGCACCTGAACTTTATGTTTTCGGGGTCGCTGAATCCGAATATGGTGCCAGAATAGCGAAGTTGGTTCGCGTTTTTTCAGAAATCAACAATGACGCTGAGAAATTTGAGATTTTTTTCAGCATTATTTCCGATTTGTGAAAAAACTCGAACCAACTCCGCTAATCTGACACCATATTCGGACTCAGCGACCCCGAAAACATAAAGTTCAGGTGGTCTGATCGTGCGCGCAGGGAATTTTTTTTTGTAGTCCTGTGCACAGGCCAAAAAAAAAAAGTACCATGCGCTAAAGATCAGACCACCTTAACTTTATGTTTTCGGGGTAGCTGAATCCGAATATGGTGCCAGATTAGCGAAGTTGGTTCGCGTTTTTTCAGAAACCAGGAAAAATCTCTAATTTTCAGCATTATTTGTGATTTCTGAAAAAACGCGAACCAACTTCGCTATTCTGGCACCATATTCGGATTCAGCGACCCCGAAAACATAAAGTTCAGGTGGTCTGATCTTTCGCGCATGGTACTTTTTTTTTGTGGGCCTGTGTAATTAATCTGATAAACAAAATTTTGAATTAATTAATTTTATTTTAAATTAAACATTCAGGTATAAAAAAAAAATTATAACATAATATAATTTTTGCAATCTTTAAAATTATCACATATTATAATTTTTACTTAAGGGTGAGGGTGTAATGCCATCACTATATTCTTTAACTTTATTATTTTATTTTATAAACTTATTTAATAACCACCACTGTACATTTACATTAGCTATCACTTTTCATGGAAAACTAATGTTATACACTTGTACTAAATTTTATCCGTTTCTTTTAAGTCACAAATTATTCACAAATTTTCTTTAAGCTTAATTTTGTGAGAATACCGTTATGTAACTATAAATACGGATGCAAATCCCTAAAAAAAAACTAATCACTGATTTAACCAAGCTGATTAATTTTTGCTTCTTTAATAGTTTCTAGCCGATTAAGTTTGGCATTAAAGCCTTTAAGCAATTTAAGTATTGCAGGCTATTTTTTTTATTCGAGCACCCAGGGCGTTTTTAAGCGCCGGTGCAAACATTAGGCAGGTCCTAATCCTAACCTGACGCGAATCACTACATTTGTTTCCATCTCCAGACAAACAGCTCAGCTGTAGTTTCACTTCCCAAGGGAAATACAGCACTTTCATTTGGCGCAGCTGGTAGTCCGAGCCAGGACTGCGCGACGAGGGAAGCAGAGTTTACGGCAGACTTGCTTGCATAACTGCCTAAACGCCTCAAAGACCCTATGGTAGTCGATTCGGTAGAAGCCGGATCGAATATCATGGTATAACATAAAGAAAACCTAAAAGATTAAAAAAGTAGCTAGGGAAATTGCCCCCAAGAGTGGGAAAGGAAACAAAAGTTAGGATAGTCTGTTAATTAATAAATTGCGAAATTTGGAAAAAAAAAAATACAAAATTGAAGTGAAAAAAAAAATTGATAATCGCGGTAGGAGTTTAAAATTTTTGTTTACCGATAAACTGGCTTCCCCCACCCGTGGTAAGAAGTCAGTTGTGTGATATCGGTTTCGTTTTCGTTAAAAAAAAAAAATAATCGGTGATTAATTTCTGGAGTTTGCTCTTTTTAGTGGTTTTCGTGCTGGGTTGAGTAAGATCTTTGGTATAATTAAGTACCAAGGGTTTGAGAACCTTGTTAAGGAGACTAAATGAGAGAAATCTTAATTTTGTTTATAACCGAAGTAGTTCAATTCTTTTGTTCGAACGGTTTACGAACTTTAAAGCCTCTTTGCAATTGGCTATTGTTTGTAAAGCTTTCGTTGAAGTTTTGAGCTCAAAATCGGAAATTCCTTCTGGTTCGGTTCTGGGTTCCTGGGAATTATTTTCAAATAATTCCATGGTTCCGTTTTGATCAGTAGGATTACGCGGGAATTAGCAGAAATAATTGGGAAAAATTTTTAAAATTTATTTCTTTCTTTACGAAGGATATAAATTTGTATTCAGTTGTCTTCATACCAGCAACCAAAAGCTGGTATATGTACAATAAGACGTTTATTGTTGCGTAGGTCGTGGTTTTACTAATTAAAACTAGTAAGGGTGTAAATTTTGGCCTGGCCAAAAAATAAATACCCTACACTGCAGAATTTTGAAAATTTTGCTTATATGGGAGGTGCCACGCCCTCTTGTCCGAGTATACCCAGTTCTTGTTCAGAGCTTGCATTTATATTTTTTAGTGTCAGAGTGAAATTTAGTTGGATTATCTCAAAAAACTCTTTCAGTATAGCATTTTGAATCTTTTGCTTATATGGGAGGTGCCACGCCCCCTTGTCTGATTTCACCCAATTTTTTCTGAGAGCTTTCATGTATAATTCTTAGTGTCTGAGACAAATTTGGTTCGAATATCTCAAAAAACGCTTTCAGTATAGCGTTTTGAAGCTTTTGTCTATATGGGAGGTGCCACGCCCCCTTGTCTGATTTCACTCAATTTTTTCTGAGAGCTTTCATTTATACTTAGTGTCTGAGTCAAATTTGGTTCGAATATCTCAAAAAACGCTTTCAGTATAGCGTTTTGAAGCTTTTGCTTATATGGGAGGTGCCACGCCCTCTTGTCCGAGTACACCCAGTTTTTGTTCAGAGCTTGCATTTATATTTTTTAGTGTCGGAGTGAAATTTAGTTGGATTTTCTCAAAAAACTCTTTCAGTATAGCATTTTGAATCTTTTGCTTATATGGGAGGTGCCACGCCCCCTTGTCTGATTTCAACCAATTTTTTCTGAGAGCTTTCATTTATACTTAGTGTCTGAGTCAAATTTGGTTCGAATATCTCAAAAAACGCTTTCAGTATAGCGTTTTGAAGCTTTTGCTTATATGGGAGGTGCCACGCCCTCTTGTCCGAGTACACCCAGTTTTTGTTCAGAGCTTGCATTTATATTTTTTAGTGTCGGAGTGAAATTTAGTTGGATTATCTCAAAAAACTCTTTCAGTATAGCGTTTTGAAGCTTTTGCTTATATGGGAGGTGCCACGCCCTCTTGTCCGAATTCGCTCAGTTTTTTATCAGAGCTTGCGCTTACAATTCGTAGTACTTATGTGTATTGTGGTTGCATTGTCGTGAAAAATACTCCTAAAATTGCATTTTGAATAAATTTTTTGTATGGGCGGTAGGCGTGTCCGTTGACCGATTTCGCTCATTTTCAATCCCCCGAGCTAACTTTGACGACGGAGGCAGTGTACCAAATTTCATTGAATTATCTTGCTCAGTTTTCCCAAAAAGTGTATTTCAACACACAGCCAGCCAGCCACCCAGCCAGCCAGCCAGCCACCCAGCCAGCCAGCCAGCCAGCCAGACAGACGGACATGGCTATATCGACTCAGGAGGTGACGCTGATCAAGAATATATATACTTTTCTATACCTGCCACGCCTCCTTCTCTGCGTTACAAACGGAAGGACAAAGTGAATATACCCTGGGTGTAGGGTATAAAAAATACAAGCGAATAAAACTTTGCGTTGTGGTTTATATGAATTGTTTTTGCAGTTATGGGTGCAATTTTTAGTTTTATACCCTACACCCAGGGTATATTCACTTTGTCCTTCCGTTTGTAGGGCAGAGAAGGAGGCGTGGCAGGTATAGAAAAGTATATATATTCTTGATCAGCGTCACCTCCTGAGTCGATATAGCCATGTCCGTCTGTCTGGCTGGCAGGCTGGCTGGCTGGGTGGCTGGCTGGCTGGCTGGCTGGGTGGCTGTGTGTTGAAATACACTTTTTGAGAAAACTGAGCAAGATAATTCAATGAAATTTGGTACACTGCCTCCGTCGTCAAAGTTAGCTCGGGGGATTGAAAATGAGCGAAATCGGTCAACGGACACGCCTACCGCCCATACAAAAAATGTATTCAAAATGCAATTTTAGGAGTATTTTTCACGACAATGCAACCACAATACACATAAGTACTACGAATTGTAAGCGCAAGCTCTGAAAAAAACTGAGCGAATTCGGACAAGAGGGCGTGGCACCTCCTATATAAGCAAAATCTTCAAAACGCTATACTGAAAGCGTTTTTTGAGATATTCGAACCAAATTTGGCTCAGACACTAAAAATTATAAATGAAAGCTCTCAGCAAAAATTGGGTGAAATCGGACAAGGGGCGTGGCACCTCCCATATAAGCAAAAGTTTCAAAATGCTTTACTGAAAGAGTTTTTTGAGATAATCCAACTAAATTTCACTCTGACACTAAAAACTATAAATGCAAGCAATGAACAAAAACTGGGTGTACTCGGACAAGAAGGCGTGGTACCTCCCATATAAGCCAAATTTTCAAAATACTGCAGTGTAGGGTATTTATTTTTTGGCCAGGCCAAAAGTTACACCCTTACTAGTTATTTTTGGTTTTAGCACGATTAGTTTTAAAGTGTGCATTTGCTGACATTTTATTTTATTTTTTCTTAGGCAGTTGTGATTGCTTTTCTTCCAGAAGAATCAGAATTATTAGGATGGATTCGACTTAGGCTTAATGGGGGCGCGTTTGAATTAATTTATTTTCAAAGATTGGATACAGTTCAAGAATTAATCGAATTATTAAAAGATACGTATTTAGAGTGGCGGTCCCTAACTAAGATTCGAGAGGAAATTGGAATTTCAAAACAGTTTCCGGGAGAGGGTATCCGTGCATTCGCGAGGCGACTAGCCGCTTTATATGCAGAAGTAATGGACAGCCTTAAGGCCAAATACGGCACAGTAGAAAATGGCTTTCAGAAAGAACTGGAAAGCTCCATAGTTAGATCTTTTCAAAGGTTATTAGATGTTTACGTGGAAACGTAAACTATGAAATAGGCCTTAACTATCTTTCTAAAGTTATGAAATATTACCCAAGTTGATCTGTAGTAATTGCAACACTACCCTTCAAACTGCGGCGAATTCGTACTCGCTAGTATTAGCCATCAAAATTCGAAATACCCAATACGCGAAAGTATTGCCGTCTCACTCTTGCAATTGCAATATCCAACGTAAAATGGGTTTTTTCTCAATACTTGATTTCCTAACCTGCAACGCGCCAGTACGAGTTTGTGAGTTTTCTTAAAAATAAACTTGTCTTAATTTTAAATATAGCTACTTATAAATAACTTAAAACTAAAAGATAAATAAATACTTAAAATAACTTAAAGCTATAATAGTGTTTGTTTTTAACGTAAAAGAAAATAAAAAACCCAAAAATGAGCCCAAAAGGAGTGCTTTTTTCCCTGGGGCACGAAGTGAAGTTCGCGGAATCAACCTACAGGTTTGGAAACAGCCTACTGATTTGGAATTCAGGTTTACGTCATTCCTCAAAGGATAAAAGCCACCAAACGGTTGCGTTTGTTCAGACGCTACCGAAGCTTTGAGTAACGTCGTTTGTGGAGCACCAGCACAGCAGGGCTGAACCATGGTTGAATTACCCTGGTTGCAGCGATAACAAATGCTGCTTCTTCTTAAACTACGAAAATATCAAAATTTTCTAGTCTTTTGACAGATAGCAAGGCAAGATCAGGGTTCCATTTTTATTTATTTTGACAACTTGCCATAACCATTGCTATTGAATCATGTGCTGAACCAGGTAACCCTTTCGGATTGGTAGTTCTTTTTTATATACAAAATTTGGTCCCCGACCAAACATTTGGTACTTCGGCCTTCTTTGTGGCCAGAATATCTACTCGTTTAGTGGTAAAATTTTTTAATTTTCGGGTGTATTTTACGTGTGCAAATGCACAAGGTTAACACAAACCCTCGTGTATTTTACATATGAAGTTTTTCCCGCGGAAATTCGAACATGTGTTTAACCTTTGATATTTTTCAAGGTTAGCACAAACCCTTGTTTAGTTTTTTGTATTTATATACTAACGGACTTTTTGCATAATGTGTTTAACCTTTGAAATTGATCAAGGTTGACATAAACTCACGAGTTTTCTAACCAAATTTAACAATTCCTAACCTTGAAAGTGTTCAAGGGGAAATCAAATTACCCATTATAAAGAAACCACTAGTGTACAGTTTTCGAAACTTTTTTTAGAAATTTTTAAAATTTTTTTTTGAAATTTTGTTGACTCGTGACTAGATAGCAGAGCTTTTCTCGTGTTTTTCAAGCAATAGAGCCCCATTTTATGAGATTTTGTGTGACGACATAAGCTTTAACCCTGCGTGCATCTCCGCTTCAAAAAGTTTTTTGCGTGATTTTTTTTTTTGTCTTTTGGTTCTTTGGCCTATCGCCATATTGAATCAAAATGGAATGAAAAGTGGAGATGTACTCTCGCCAAAAAATAAGCATTTTAAATTTTGCAGCAAATACCAAGAAAACTAGTAAGGCAAAACACGCAAGACTCTTCTTGAACAATATTGGAAAAATTTCAAAAAACTTTATGACGAAGTACTTGATGAATATCCAGAGGAAGAATTTGTAAAGGCTCTGCTATAGAATGAGGATTTTGATGTGGTAGAATGTTCCTAAGAGGAAGCATTGTCGGAATTGTGCGACGTGTTAGAGACGCTTGAACCACCACAAGTTCCACCACATATACCCACTGCAAACACCACACTTGACCAAACTTCAATTATTGCTGCAACAACAAGTTTGCCGCGAATAATAATTCTTTAACCAATACTCATCGGCTTCAATGTTTAAAAGACAGCCTTACTAGGGACGCTCGTCATGCTTTAGATAATATTTGAACTACAGAAGCTAATTTTACCACAGCCTGGGAACTGTTAGAGCGAAAGTACGATAATAAACGTATTATAATCAATGCTTATCTCACTGAGAATACGAATTTAGCTGCAATTCCAAAAGAATGTACATCAAGTTTGCGAAAACTTCTTGATGAAGTTTCTTCTGCAGTGCGGGCTTTGGAACAACTTCAGCGTCCAGTTGCACACTGGGATGATTGGCTAGTTTTCATTACTGTCCAAAAGCTGGATTTATCTACACGAAAAGCTTGGGAACTTTCACTTAAGTCAGACTTTGAGGTTCCAACTTTTAAAGAAATAATTCGTTTCACGGAAAACCGTACCCAATCCCTTGATATCTTGCAATTTTTCGGAGATTTCAAGTCAGAAAAAAAGTCGCATACTGAGACAACTCCAAAGCGCGTACGTCCATTGCGTTCATTTCATAATAATGTTCATATTCCTAAATGCATAACATGTAAAGATGCTGTAAGAAAGTAAATCCCGCAAATTTACTCCCAACATATTTTTTCCCGAATTTTAAGCATTATATATAGAAGTATATAAAAATATTGTAGAACAATTTATTTAATACATATGTACACAAACAAATGAATTTATCATGAATGTATTTAATTTAACTGCAATACAAATAAGCTGCATTATATAGAACTATAAGCAAATAGAAAGTAGTTTTATCATTAACATATACATAGGTGAAATAGGCAACTGCAACCAACACAAACAGCGAATCACGCATAAGTACCTAAGCACATGCCCAAGAGGAAAAATTTCTAGCGCTTCTGATCCAAGCACTTCAAAAGTGCTTGTCCCCATAGAAATTTAGAAGCACTATCACAATGATTTTTTATAAGGCTGCAGTAAGAACAACGTGAGTTCGAACCCAGCCCGGGAGATTTTTTTTTTTTACTTTTTTTTACTTTTTTTTGCTTTATTTTTTTTTTTAATTAAATATTTTTTATTCAACATCTTTTATTTCACTTTTCTATTTTCCTTTCTCTTATTAATTTACTTTTGTTTAACCGAATTGAAATTAATTACACAATGATTCCATATAAGGCTGCAGTAAGAACAACGTGAGTTCGAACCCAGCCCGGGTGATTTTTTTTTTCCGTTTTTTTATTTGTTTTTGCTTTATTTTTCTTTTTTATTAAAATATTTCTTATTCAACCTTTTTTATTTCACTTTTCTACTTTAATTTCTCATTTTTATTTACTTTTGCTTACTTGAATTGAAACTGATTGCACAATGATTCTATGTAATGCTGCAGGACAACATTTGCTTAATATACAAATTTAATACCTCTTCGTATCATCGGGCGTTGGTGGAGCGGTCTAAAGGGTTGGTAAATATAAGAAAAAAATATCTAGCACGCGGAGGGTCGTGGACTCAAATCCTGGCGCGGGCAGTTTTTTTCTTTTTTTTCTTTTTTTTCTTTTTTTTTAATTTTATTGAAAAAACGCTTACCGCAGCATTACAAATAATCGCTTTAAAAATCCTTTTTTGGTAAGGCTGCGGTAAGCTTTTGCTCACTTACATCCTATGACATGCAATGTTAAAAAGAAAGTATTGTTCTTACGGAGCGGAAGCGCTTATTGGTGAAAAGGATGCACTTCAGAACTGTTTTTGAAGCACTTCTTTTCCCCTTGGGTGCAGAGAGTATAAATAAGGTATAGAGGTGGAGTTCGATCGAGCATGTCAATCAAACAAAAAGACCACGAAAATTTATTGAGGTATGAGAACTCTCAACTTCAAGGTCAAATTAATTTTTATGTTTGCACTCATGTGGCACTCTTTTCAGCGAAATTAATTTTTTAGCTGCCAAGTGATCATAAAAATTAGCAAGTGGATTTCTTTAAGAAAAACCAAAATATGTAAAAAAAATAAACATTACCCCAAGGGGAAAAGAAGTGCTTCAAAAAGCGTTCTGAAGTGTTTCTTTTTCACCAATAAGCGCTTCCGCTTCGTAAGAACAATACTTTCTTTTTAACATTGCATGTCATAGGATGTAAGCGAAAAAAAGCTTACCGCAGCCTTACCAAAAAAGGGTTTTTGAAGCGCTTATTTGTAATGCTGCGGTAAGTACCTTACAGCAGCATTACAAAAAATGACTATGAAGCGCTTTCAAAAGCCTTTCAAATAACCATAGCGAAGCGCCTTCTGTAGCCTTATTAGTAAGAATTGTAAAGCGCTTACTGTAGCGTTACAAAAAATCAGTTTGAAGCACTTACTTTAGCCTTGCAAATAAGCACTTTGAAGTGCCTCCTACAGACTGACAAATAAGCACTGTGAAGCGCTTACTACAACCTTACTAGAAATTAATGCGAAGCGCTTACTGCAGCCTTATCAAAAATCATTGTGGAACTCAAAATTTTTTACAAAAAAATTTAAAAGTGTTTTCCGATTTTGTAAATACTAAATGGCAACTATTGATATTCAAAATTATAAATTCAAATTAGTTCAAAATTCTCATTATTTATTTTTGTCATAAAAAATCTTCAAAAACAGTGGGTTGTTATTTTTAAAAACAATTCGAAATGACTCAAGTTGCATATTTAATTGTGCAAAATGCGAAAGGTGTGAAATTTGTTGTTGGAAAAATAACAACTTATCGCATTTTGCACTTTTTCAAAGTCGCAAGGGTATTCCACAATCAATTAGAAATAAACAACTCAAATTTTATGACAAAAGTAGTTATTATTAAACTCATCAGAGTAAAAAAAGTTGGAACATCAAATTTAAAATTAGAGGCATATTTAAATTTTTATTAAATAATATCACTTATTTTTCTTAACAAATCAATAGATTCTAAGAGTTCTTAGTTTTTAAATGAAAAAAGCCAATTCCGAAAAAATGCTTTTTAAATTTTCAATTAACATTGAGATATAAACATAGATGTAATAACGAATATTACTGTTCTTATAATGGGTGTTTATATCGTCACTCCTATGCCAGATTCACGAAAGTGTAAATTTTTTTGCACTTATGGTACAATAAAGTTATGCCAGAAGTAAGAAAGAAATATGTAAATTGGTTTAACTAGCAAATGAAAAGTTAATATTTGAAATAGCATAATACTATCGGGTTAAAACTACAGCTAGTCATCCACATTTTTGTGCGTTCAGTATAATGACGACAAAATAGCTCTACGTCCCTTTCTAGTTGATTTTTTGAAAGTAGTCCTCATCCGATTTTGTTCAAAAAAGCAAAAGTTGAAAATTTCGAAATCACAAACAAAAATGGAATTTCAAAAATTTAAAAACCATTTTTCTCAAAATATCAAAAATGTAGATGTCTAGTTGTAGTTTTTTCCCGTCGATATGTGTACATACTCATAATTGAAATATTATTTAAAATTTTAACTCATGTTCAATAATTCAAACTTTCGTGAATCTGGCATAAGAGTGACGATATAAGTACTTAGTTTTTTTTTAAAAAAACATGAACGAAAGCGATATGTTGTTTTGATATAAAATATTCATATAAACAAAATTACTATACATGCTGGATGACATATCCATATGTGAATTCGTAAAAATTACAACATACGAAATATTGTTAAAAACCCGTAAAACGGTCAAAATATTTGTTCTCTTAAAAGGTTACTTTTTGGTTTGCAAATGTGGTTATTATTTGTAGAGCATAAGATTTGCAACAAAAAGATCTTAATACTTTATGTCATACAACTTACTGATTCCTTCAAAAAGTTTCTGAAACGAAAAGTAATTAAAATCTAAGGGATTGCGGAACAGGCCTGAAGCGTCGGGAACAAATTTTAATTCATATCTAACTTTTAAAATGTAAGCTGTTTAAAATCAGTCACTCGATTTGTTTCGTTATGCATAATTAAGCCATCAATTTATAGCTAAATTGATGGCTATCAATAAATCAATTGGCTTAAGTCGACTTCTTCTTCTTGGCTTCATATGTTTTTTTATAGAAGCAGTTTTTAATTCTGCGGAAGCCTTTTCTGAGTGCCATTTCGAATTCCACTATTCCCATTGTTGAGCCCTTAACAGCATCTGTTGAAAATATATTATTAAGAAAAGACAACGTAATACTATATTAATAACTTTCATACCAAATACATGTTTAGAAAACAGTCTGAAATTTTTTATAGCAGCTTTTTTGTGCCTACCATCTCAACTGATGTCTAGTAGTTAAGTCTCCGAAAAGAAACGCCTAATGGATTTAAATAAGCCAGCAGCTCCAATAGTTTCTCTGATATGTTGAGTCTGTAATGTAAAATTTTTAGATTTAGTTATTAGTGATACCAAGATACATTAGAAAAGTTATTCACGTTCTGGAATTATGGGCTGAGCAAACAAAAAAAGAGTACTCGGTTACTCTTAATTGATAATGCAAAACTATGGCTTAGTAGCCCTTTTAAATAAAAACGTTGCATTATTTTTTAGTACATTTGTACACTATACTAAATTTCACAAATATTGCTAAGATATGTTCTTCCTTGTTTATGAAGTTATTTAAACTGGCAGGCAAGAGTTACAGCAAGATTACTTTACATAAGACTAGAAGGGTAAAAGAACATCAGAGTAACTTGGGTACACTTTGTTGTTGACGTTGTGCACTGTTAACTTTTTAATATGTGGCATAGCACGTTATTTCAGATCGTGAATTCTCTTGGTGTGTTTTGACAAAATATTCAATTTTTTACAATATTGAAAAATTGTTAAATAAATAACACTGCACAATTTTCAGCATGATTTACTTATTAAATTTTAACCATAACTACCTAATATTATGGGTGCTCATACGTTATAATACCGAAAACAATGTTATTATTGGTTATTTTTAACAAATATGCGATTAATGCGATAAAATTGCTCAATTATGTGAGGTATTACATAGCAATAAAAACTTATAGCAATTTCTTTTCTTAAAAAATGTTACCTGTTTGAAGTGTAACATTTTTTTAGTTTTGCACTCTACCCTGATAAAATGTTACCTTTTTTTAAATAATAGCTCCGTTCCAGAACGAAACAAAAGTTAACTTTTGTTACCTTTTGTTACCTAAAGTTGACTAAATCTTGTTCCCGTATTCAAAGCTTAGTCAAATGAGAGCGAAAAAAAACATGGCTGATCATTTCCCCTCCAAACAAAAGTAACCAAATTTTACCTAAAGAATTTCTATAAATCAAATAAATTAAATGTCACAACGAAACAAAACATTCAAAAAAATAAAATATTATTGCAAAAGAAATTTATTAAAATCTTATTTAGAGTGAAATATTGACGACTCTACAAATACTTTATTACTCAACGATTCCAAACGTACAGCGGCGGCAGCGGTTCAACTATTATTTTTTGCAATGGAACGTCTAGCGGAGCGGGTGCAAAGTGAAGGATTGTAAGTCGTTTGCGTTCCAACAAGTTTTCAAGCGCAGCAACTTATCGAAGAACACCACCGACCATTGGTTGACTTGTATGTATGTATGTATTCTCCTTTAACTCCTAGGATGAGCATAGGGCCATTGGTTGACTTAGATTCGGTAATTGTTTCAGATGGAGCCATTGACTATGGATCTAATGAAAGATGGTGGTGGTTGCTTGCTACAAAATAGCGGCTTCATGAACAGTATAAAAAGGGCATACCAATTCAGGTTGTCCCAATGGCTTATGTCCAACTGAGTTCTCGCGCAAAGGTTTGGTGGGAAGTTGCAGTTGCGAATGGCAGTTGCAAAATTGGATTCATGTTTAAGAGATAATGGACATTTTATTTTGTATTAGGTTTTGTTATAAATAAATAAAATTCTATTGGGCAAAACAATTTGTTGCGAAGTTATTTGCTAAAACTAAAAATATTTTTAAAACAAAATTATTTCGTTATTTTGTTTTTGTTTACTTATTTTTGTTTATTGTTTTTTGATTTTGACAGTTAAAACATTAACCAAATTTTTGACCAAATCTTGTTCCAGTAAATTTTGTAGTTAAATCTCTTGCTGAGAGCAATTTTGCTATTACTCTCCCAAATTATTTAACTAAATATTTAACCAAAAATTTAACTAAAAAATTCTGGAACGGAGCTAATGCAGAACAAAAAATTCCACACAAATCACAAAATAAATTTTCTCTCACAATTTTGACATTTGTTTTTATATAATTTCATAAATAAATAAAAACTTTCAATATCATCTGTTTGTGAAAAATCAACATTCAGAGGGCAAAAATTTTTTGAAAATTTTAGAAAAGAACATAATATTTTGACAGCCTTCGCACGGAGCAGAAAAAGTGTAACATTTTTTTGAGAAAAGAAAACGACATTACTTTGCCTGCAGAAATAATGCAATTTTTTAATTATTACCAAATTATAGTTCATACAATCAACGGAATAATACAACGGAAGGACAAAGTGAACATACCCTTTTCGAAAATTAGCTATATCTCGAAAATCATGACTCGAATTTAAATCTTTTGTTCTTTAAGTCTGTAGCCAATTGAAATATCTTTCATATAACAACAGTATTATCCAAATCCATCAAGGGGTTCCGAACTTATACCGGTTTTCAAAAAAATATATCCGGATCTTCCGATGGCTTTATCTCGGTCATTCATTCAACTCAGTTCAAGTTAAGTTTTTATACACTTTTAATTCACCCCCTGAAGATGAGGATCTTCCTCGAAATATTGGGAAGAATTTTTATATAAAAATAAAAACCACGACCTGTAGCCAAACTAAACAGATTTTTAATTTGTAATAAATAAGGTTGGATAAATTTCTTAAAAAGTATGAAATGTTGAAAATTATTTTTTCACAAACGAATTGAAATACATGCTAAAAATTGAAGAAATTGCTTCGAGTTTATGTAAAGTAAGTTTTTATTTATACGACCAATTGATTTTTTTATTAATGTCAAAGTTCACGAAAATTTTCAATTATGGCTTCTGAGCTTAAATTTTCAAAAAATCACCGTAATTCACATAAAAACTCAAATGAATGTTTTTTTTAAAAAGTTTAGTGATTGCACTTTATGCCAATATGCTGTTTTGCCATATTTCGATATAAAAAGATTAAAATTAGCGTTTCATAAAAGTCAATTTAAAGTGTTTCTTCATAAGAAAAAATTCATAAAAAAGTTATCAAAACCGCAGATATAATATTAAAAACTAATAGAAATCGGGAGATATTGATTTTTTTTTTATTTATTGTCAGTGGGTATTCATCCACTTTTACCATTTTTTGTTTAATGCTTGAAAACCCGGAGGTTCGGAGATTAGCCATCAGAAAATCAGCGTTAACCTTTTATGAAAACTGGTATGGTTTTCAGGATATGACAAATTTCCCTAACTTTTTTAAAACAAACTATTGTATATTTTCCAAATATGCTTTAGTTGGGGTTGTTGTAATACTGTTTACTTAACTTCATGAAAATTTTCTTGGTATATTTTTTGTTTTCCTATAATTCAGCGACAAGTGGGATATAAGATGAAAGGAAATAGATTAAGCTTAATATTTTGCTACTAAAGCTATGGGTTAATAAGGCATTATTTAAAAAAACTAATATTTTTTTTTAAAAAAAAGGTCGTAAAATATTTTGATAAGTCACCATGCTTAAAACGATAACACGGATTTAAAACTTTTCTGCACCGATTTTGTAACCAGTTAAAATAGCTTTCACATGACATCTATATTTTTAAAATTTATCAAGGAGTTCAGAACTAATACCGGTTTTCATATAAGCAACATACCGTTCTTCCAATGGCTATATCTTCGAAACTATGTCCGAGCGAACTTTTTGATTGCACATTATGTTTTAGAATTGTGGGATTAACAAGAAACGTTTGGTTCAACCCAAATTGGGTTTTGGGAGCAACCGTAGACTATTGACACCAATTTTGCCAACAAAAAAAAGTTGGGCTTCGGGAGCAACAGTATACTTGAGGGGTATAGAAGCAAAGGCGACAATCTCCATTTTTTTTATGAATGCATCTGAGAATGCCATCTAGTTGGATTTGATCTAAGCTTGTGATTAGTGAAATTTGCAATACCAAATACGTCTCTAGCAATCTCCATTGGAGATTGCAGCTTTTGCTTTGATTACTAAACTTCTTAAGCAAAACTTCTTAGAGCTCCGCAAAAAAATAATATTATTTTTTTACCATTTTTATTGGTTTTAGCAACTAATGAAGTCATGTACCTAATTTCAGCGAAATCCAAGAAAGGTGTGGCAGTTTGATTATTACAAGCCAAGCAATGTCCACTTGATTGAAACAAACACGACAATCTCCAAATTTCTTATCGAATTTGTCCATTAACCCCTTTGAGGATTTGGTTCAAACTTGGTTTACATCCTCATCTAACTCTATTCTACAGAATTGCAAATCAAACAGTATACTAAATTCGTGTATCTTCAGAGTTACACGTTTTTGTTAGTTTTCACAAAATTGAAAAAAGTGGAGATTGTCGCCTTTGCTTTTATACCCCTCACTTATTCCCACGGTTAAAAAACTTTGTTAAATGGATGAAATGAAATTTAAGCTAAACTCACTTTTTTCGACTGCTGTTAGGCAAATCCATTTATGGAAACTTTCAATTTGGCTGCAACGGATAATGGTTACCTAAAATTTTAGTTCATATTAATTTTATTAAATATATGCAACAATTTTGAACTTACCTTCAATGCAGCAGAAACTTTTATTTTGCTTTTCTTTTGATTTATTTCATGTAGTTTAGTTTTCACTTTTATTGTATGTTTAGTTTGACCGAAATGTTTTCTGTGGCAGGGAGGAAAAAAGTCGACTTAAGCTCAAATAAAAATACAGCATAAATATTGTGTAAAAGCAAAAAGTTTGGAACAACGTGAAAAAAGAAAAAAATACAGCGAAATGAAAAAACCAATCCCAAAATTTTCGCTATTTTCTAGTCAATCTTTGCTCAATGTTTCACTTGCTTGATTTATAAAATTTATTTTACTTTTGTTTCATATTAAAATAACATTTCACAGAGCTTTGAAAAATTTTCCACAAGTTAATGACTCACAACTCGAACAAAGTTCACAAATAAATAGATTTGCTTGTGTTCTGTCATTCTTACTTATTTACGTAAGCGAAAAAGAGACAGCATGTGTGCTCAAATTTTTGACACAACAATGTCGGGCTGTGTTCAAACGCTTAGTTCTAACTAACAAATAATCAAAGAGTAAGGGCTTCCATATTGCATGTGAAGAAGCGCTTACTCCTAACTTATAAATAATCAAGGAAGGGCTTCTATAATTGAGGAGTGGCCGTACCAAAGGGCCTAAGTACCAAAAGTAATGTCATACTTTTTATGTGCCTAATAGTCTATTATTTGACTGTTATAATTTTTTCAACATAATAACATCAATTTCACGCTATCAAGAAAATTTTTAGTGAAAACAAAAAACAAATTTATTAATTTCTAACAAAATGCCACCCGTTTCATATTATGACACTACTTTTGCCTCGAAATGGTACTTAGGCCCTTTGGTACGGCCACTCCTCAATTGTATGTGAAGAAGCGCTTTTGAATCGCTTGGCTAAGAAGCGCTTGATATTTTTCCTCTTGGGACCTAACTCATTCACACATGCGCAGTTTAATCTGCAGACCATTTGCATTTCATTCCCTCCTACGTAGCAGTTGTTGTATTTGAAATTGTCTTTTCTTGTTGTTGATATATTTTGTTTGCAGGTTTTTTTTGCTATGATCGTAAATGGTTTTTTTCTCAGAAGCCCGATCAAAAAAAGTATATCAAAAATATATCAAAATGATATCAAAAATTTGTCAGTGACATACAAATTTTTGATAAAAAAAGGATATCACAGTGATATACGGAATGTAACGCTTTTTGTATATCACCATGATATCAAAAAAGATATCAAAATGATATCAAAAAAAGATATCAAAATGATATCAAAAAAAGATATCAAAATGATATCAAAAAAAGATATCAAAATGATATCAAAAAAAGATATCAAAATGATATCAAAAAAAGATATCAAAATGATATACAATTTTTGTACATTTCTGATACAAAAATGACAACCAATTTTGGGTCCGATAACTAAAGTGACGCAGATTATGGCCAAACTTCACAATATTGTGGTTAATCGTCGTCAACTAGTTTTTTTTTTGTACTCAATTATATTTTTCATATGCTTTTTCACTAATTTCATGGCAAAACTCACTTCTTACTAAAATTGGCTGCTCGTCCGTTTTCCATACTTTTAGTTTTCCCAACCACAGGCCACATGCAGCAACTGAATGGAGTGTCGGTTTTTTTGCACTCAATTATATTTTTGTGCTTTTCACTAATTTCATTAGAAAATTAACTTATTCACTAAAATTAGCTGCGCGTTCGTCTTCTATAATTATCTTTAAATAAAATTCACAAACGAAAACGTAAAATTTGACATATCAGCAGCTGATAAATTTTTGATATCATTTTGATATACATTTCTGATACAAAATTGATATCAGCGGCTGATAAATTTTTGATATCATTTTGATATACATTTCTGATACAAAATTGACATGTCATTCAATGATATCAAAAATATATCAAAATGATATACAAAAAATGGATATCAGCAGCTGACAAATTTTTGATATCATTTTGATATACATTTCTGATACAAAATTGACATGTCATTCAATGATATCAAAAATATATCAAAATGATATACAAAAAATGGATATCAGCCGCTGACAAGTTTTTGATATCATTTTGATATACATTTCTGATACAAAATTGACATGTCATTCAATGATATCAAAAATATATCAAAATGATATACAAAAAATGGATATCAGCGGCTGATACATTTTTGATATCATTTTGATATACATTTCTGATACAATGACAAGAACTTGACAAGTTTTTTTGATCGGGAGGAGTTTGTATTTTCATTTGTTGTTGCTTTTTTGTCTGTTTATACAAATCCTTTTTAAGCAAAAAACAAATATAACCGGCGCGCAGGAAATTGAATAGGGTCAGAATTCATAAATTAAACATTATTTTTACACCCTACACTTAGGTTACATTCACTTTCTCTAATCGTTTGAGACGCAGAGAATCAGCCGTTTTAGGTTTAGAAAATTATAAAAGGTAGGCGAGAATCGGTAGAACACCGTTAAATGTAAGATTCTGAACTACTTTTCTTAGTTCCATTTTTCGAAATTCCCAAAACGAACGGAGATATAGTCATCGGTAGATCGAGATATAGCTTTATGAAAACCGGTATAAGTTCAGAACTCCTTGATGCATTTTAATAATATTGGTATCGTTTCAAAGGTATTTTAATTGTCTTCAAAATCGGAACACAAAACTTTAAAATCCGTGCGATTTTCGAAATATTGCGAATTTTCGGTGTTATTGTAATGTTTTGCTAATTCTCATGAAAATATCTTTGTTTTACTTTTTATTTTTTCTATAAAAAAATGTGCTAGTGAAGGAAATCAAAGACAAATTGCATATCAAAAGACAGGAAATAGATTAGGCTTTCATATTTTGTTACCAAAGTTATGAGTTAATAAAAGTTTTTGAAAAAAAAAACTTGTCAAAATTTTCGAAAACTTGCCATATCTCAAAAAGCTTGACTGGGATTTAAAACTTAACTGCAACAATTTTGTATCCAATTAAAATAACTTTCATATGACACTAATATTATTAAAATCCATTAAGGACTTCGCAATTGAAACCGGTTTTGATAAAGCTATGTCCCAATCTTCCGATGGCTATATCTCCGTTTCGGAAAACGGTTCTAAGAAAAGTAGTTCAGAATAGTCCCAAGATTTGCACATTTTCCGGTGTTCTACCGATTCCCGCTTACCCTGTATATACTCATTAAAAAATCGTTTGAATTAAAATGCAAATTTTCAGAGGTAGACGGAACTTTTAGTGTGTGCGGTATAGGGTACATAATATTTCGCTTTATTCTTCATTTTTTGTTTGCTGCTGCGGGGATTGTTTTTTTTTTTGATTCTATGAATGGTTTTTTTATTTTGTTGTTGGAACGATGGTTTTGTTCATTTGCAACTATGGTTCCAAATTTCGAAAAGAACAAAGAAATAAATTTATAAAATTTTATTTCATGCTCATATTACAAAAATGGTCTAAGTGATATATTCTTTGTTTCAAGATATTTAAAGGCCTGCATTAAATAAATTAAAAGATAAATATATGACAGTTATAAAATATTTAGTTATTGATGCATGAAGTGCTGAATTTTACTTTACTTTATATTAGAGGAAGGTTACTTATTTTAGTGTTAAAAAAACATATTTAGGGTACTAAATAGTTTATTAAATGTAGACCAAATTATGTCAATTTGCAAAGATAATATCTGTGGACTTTTCACAAAACAACCTTACTCGAAATTGACAACTTTTCCGGAGAGCTAAAAAACTACTTTTATGCTTTTCAATTCTGTTTGTGTAAGAGTTGGAACAAATGTAAAAGTTTTTTATTATACATGAATACTAAACGAATATTTTCCAGTAACTTTTTTTGCTCTAAGGTCAATAATTTTTAATACGGTTGAAATAAGATGTTTTTGTCAAATATTTTTTGATTTAAGAAATTCTGTTTTTTCCATAGGAAAAGTAACTTATTTCGAAGAAGTGTTTTTGTCAAAAATTTATTTGACATTTAACCTGTATCTTATCTCGACTTAAGATGGTTTGTGAAGAAAAACACCCTTTTCTTATGTCGACTTAAGTTGTTTTGTGAAAAGCACTTGTACATTGAGATAGGTTGATTTTCGATTCTATATCTCTGCAACTAAAAGTCAGAGATATTTTAATTTTATATATATGATTAAAATCTTAGAAAATTGTCTTATTTCGAGTTAGGTTGATTTGACAAAACAGATATGTAACTCTAAACAGTAAAATAACATGTAAGGTGTTTTCGGAAATGCAACTTAACTTGGTATAATGCTCAACACTAAACCTATTACCGCGCTTTTTGCTTAAATATTGCGCTTCAATTATTGCATTTATAACTATGTGATTAGAACAATGTTCCCAGAAGGTGCACTATGTGAATATAAATTATGCTACTGCGGTAGTACTACCGTAGTCTTGCATATCTGAAAATACTTTTGATCTACTAAAATTAACAAACATATTTTTGCAGAAAAGACTTAACAATTACATAAAAATACAGAGGAAAATTTCACCCAGGAATACTGGAAAATTTAAATTTTTCGTGATTTTTCTTAAATCGAAATAAGCTATTTTGGTAAAATAGCAATTTATGTAAAGTTAATTTCAGTAGTAACTTAACACGTTAGCAATTATATATAACATTTTGTTATTTGAACGTGAACTTTTAGATGTGTTTCTTAAAAAAATTAATATATCACTTAGACCATTTTCACAATATGAGCCTGAAGTTAAAAATTAAAACAAATTCCTTTTTGTGCTTTTCAAAATTTGGCAACGATGCAAATTGAACTAAAAGAGTTTTTCAAAATCCAAGCAAAAATGAAATTTAACCCTTTATTGCCCATGACCACCTTTTGGGATCATTAGATTCCAATGCATATATGGTATACCGATAAGCAGATATTTGTAATAATAAGAACGTGAAGCAGTCGTGTCACGTTTTTCAAGAGAATGTTATTCTTCCCGATACAATTTACATACGAGTATGGTATGCAAAAAATATCATTCATTTGCGTCTAATATTTTTACTGATATGACATATGAACAACTTGATTTTTGGACGGCCAGCCTAGGGCAATTTCTCTTTGAAGACACTGATACATTGCGAAATTCCATTAAAATCAGTAGAATAGTTTAAAATTCATTAAACACAGAATATATTCTTGCTCAGATTAAAATTTTAGTTGTCCATGTTTCAACCACTTAAAACCATATTTTTATTGTTAGAAAAAATTTATTATCTAATTTTTACCTCTTATATCGAAAATAACCTTTTAATAAAATTTTTTAATCTGAAACGAAAACTTGGACACTAGGTTAAATTGTTAAATTCTGAAAAAACAAAAAATTTTGCAGCAGCAACGAGAAAACAAAATGTAAAAATA
Organism: Calliopum simillimum; assembly: GCA_951812925.1. NCBI lineage: Eukaryota > Metazoa > Arthropoda > Insecta > Diptera > Lauxaniidae > Calliopum > Calliopum simillimum. The sequence goes on along the minus strand of OX638370.1, from coordinate 55,731,675 downwards.
ATGTTTAATTTATCAATTCTGACCATATTCAATTTCCTGCGAGCCGGTTAAACTTGTTTTTTTGGCTTCAAAAGGATTCGTATCAACAGACAAAAAAAGCAACAAAAAATGAAAACACACAAACTCCTTCTTAGAAAAAAAACATTTACGATCATAGCGAAAATATAACAACAACAAGAAAAGACTATTTCAAATACAACAACTGCTACGTAGGAGGGAATGAAATGCAAATGGTCTGCAGATTAAACTGCGCATGTGTGAATGAGTTAGGTAATGTTAATTTTTTTTTTACATATTTTGGTTTTACTTAAAGAAATCCACTTGCTAATTTTTATGATCACTTGGCAGCTAAAAAATGAATTTCGCTGAAAAGAGTGCCACATCTTTGCACTCATAAAAATTAATTTGACCTTGAAGTAGAGAGTTCTCATACCTCAATAAATTTTCGTGGTGTTTTTGTTCGATTGACATGCTCGATCGAACTCCACCTCTATACCTTATTTATACTATCTGCACATGTACACATGGAACAAGCAACACGTTGCATCATACCAAAATAAGTTTGATCAAACAAGCGGACGCATACAACGAACCACACATATGTTCACACGCACACATGGAAGAAAAGCAATCACAACTGCCTATAATAAGAATGCACGCAGAATATCGTTCTTCTTGTGGTGGCGAACGCCAAACAGTGCACATCGGTAAGTGCCTCTCCTGGTAGCTCCTGATTCCCTCTCGTAGTTTAGCTCTTCCCCGTCATATCTATATGGTATACACTACTGGTGGCGTGACTGAGAAATCTTTCGTAGCTCTTACCCGTCATATCTATGTGGTATACACCACAGGTGGCGTGACAGAGAAATCTTTCGTAGCTTAGCTCTTTTCCGTCATATCTATGTGGTATGCACCACTGGTGGCGTGACTGAGAAATCTTTCGTAACCCCTGTAGTTTTCCCAAGACCCAACAGTTACACCCAGAAACATCGGTGAGCACTCGAGGAATAAAGTAGTAACTGGCGAGTGGAAGGGTGAAAAATAACGGTACTCGGACAGCAGCAATTTTGGCCGATCATAGTTATAAGTCAAATATAAGATTAAGAAGCTTTGAACAAATAAAATTGAAGTTATAACGTTCAACCCATCGAGTTTTATTGTAAAGGACCTTGACGCCAACCACTGAACATAGCCCAGCTATAAACCAGAAAACCGGGTCCTTACAATGCTCATCCGCTTCGGTCATGCACAAAATTTCTAAAGCTAAACGTTCATGAGCGATATTTTTTAGTGAAAACGCTCAGCTTCTGTGTAAATTGTCTAGCATTTAACCATGAAGTAAAAGCTAGCAAATGTTTATATACATGTTTCAAATGTAAGAAAAAGCACCATACACTGTTGCATAGGGAAGATATTTCAAGTACTCAAAAATTTACTAATCATAAAAGTTATTCAAATAATCCAACTTTTAACAACAAAAGTGACAAAGAACATACTTAGTTCTGCAGTCACTTATACCTCCACAATACAGTCCACTAATGAAAAACCGACTATGTCGGAAAATTTGCCTTCGGAAATAAACCCAACGGGTACAGTAAATACCCATTTTACGACAGCCACAAAAAAGGTTATCCTTGCGATCAACTTTTAATGCTCACGCCTTGATTGAACCTGCTTCTGAATGCAACTTCGCGTCAGAACGCATACAACGTATGCTTAAACTTTCTACCAAACCCATTTCAGCCCAAGTAACGGGTCTCAATGGGACAGTCTACACACTCAAAAGAATGAAATATATAATAGGTGATCGTGATAATCAACATCGTTGGAATCGTCATCTGACTACATCGGTTAAATATCCAACCATCCAGTGATCTTACAATCGTCATGGCTCCAGTTACGAAAAAAATGTTCATCGGCTTCATGTTATTGCTGTCGCAACCAAAACACATGCGGCCACAGGACCCGTGTCTCCCACATTGAGCGTAAAAATACCAAACACACCGTTCGACATGTTGCATGTGGCATCTGTAAAAAGGATCACCGTCTCTCAACATGTTACAAATACCGCGAGTTGTATTTGACCAAGAAGTACGAAACTGTCATTAGCATGTATTATTGCATTAACTGCTTGGCTCGGTCTCACAACATTAAAAACTGTACCAGCCGCGATAAGTGTGCAATCTGTCATGCAATACATCATACTAGTTTGCATGGTCATCCTCGCGTGCTTGCAGCTGCACATCAAGGTTCACGGGATACGCGCTCTAACAACGAAACCAGAATATTCTGCTCAAAGCACACTCTTTTACCCTTAGCAACCATAAAGTTGTATCTTGATGGTGAATACCGGACTCTCACAGGGCTAATAAACCCAGCAGTGGCGGTAACAAAAATTGCTCCCGAAACTGTGAAGTAACTCAAGCTAAAATTAATCTACCTTGAGTCAAAGAAGTTTTGCAATATTGTGGTTGGTTCAAAAATAGATCCAAAAGTCAAACTGGAAACAAGTGCTTTAGTCAACGATGAACTTCCAAAAAGGATCTATAAGCAAGATCTTCCGGACGGCGCCAAAAAAGCTTACAACAATATTATGTTAGCGGACCAAACTTACACCTCTTCATCCAAGATCAAAATGATCCTCGGGGCCTATATCTACCCGCAAATAATGAAGTCTGGATATATTCCTTCGGAAAATGGAAGAATGTTGGCACAAAATACAGTATTTGTCTGGATTTTATCTGGTCCATGTAGACTATGAAATGCTTTTTCTTATTTATGAATAAAAAAAAAATGTATATGACCCGAAAATGAATTCAAACTTTTATACCCTTATAAAGCTTTATAACAAAAATGTGCTAATATATATATATCTATATACGTGAGGAAATAAAATGAATTAACCTGTGAATATGACAAATTTTTGTTGACCCTTGCTTTTCGTCACCTTAATCTGACTCACATCAATTTACTCCTTTCTTTTTAATTACTTTTACCATGTTGCAGCAAAACAACAAGCGCTACAGTCGATCATGTCTGCTGTGCGGAAACTGCCACTGCTTAAGGCAATGCCAGGATTTTCTCAAACTGACACCAATAAATCGAAAACGCGTCGTACACATAAACGGGATCTGCAGCAATTGCCTTGCACTATCGCATAAGGCAGAGCATTGCACAAGCGACAACAAATGCCACTGGTGCTATCAGAAGCACCATACATTGCTCCATGATAGGTCAGAAATATTTATTAACCATCTTGAAGAAAAGGACTAGTCATGGCAGATCGCCACTTTTACATGCCACTAGACGTGGATATTGCGCTCGGCCAGCAACTGTACACTAAAATCATCGAGCAAACAACCAAGGCTGCGAACGGCGTCCCTACGGCCCAATACACAATATTCGGTTGGTCATTCATCGGAATCCGCCCACGAGCAGTCAAACGATCCTGAAATTTGTACTCTTTGTATGGCATTTAAAAATGAATCTAAGAATTTGTATATTTTTCCCCATTAGTCAAAAATAAAAAAAAACTAGAAATTTGCATTTTCTTTTGTCTCTTCATTTATCAAAATTTTTTAAAATTCGTATTGTCGCATTTATCAAAAACTCGAAATTTTTATTTTTTTTTTCCATTTGTCAAACAAAATATTAAAATTTGTATTTTTTCTCAAAGACACAAATCTCTTTTCTGATGTCAAAAACAATTTATATTTCTTGAGTATTACTTTACCTTTAAAACCAAAAAAATATTACCGAAAACATTATTTAACATGAATTGCTACTTTCATCTATGTAACAAAAAAAATCTTTTTCACATTCACTTTTGTAAACATTCTAAAAAAAAAAATTGTTCACTCCTAATTACAAAAAGAATTGATAATATTAAAACCTATCACGAAATTAAAATGTATATAATATTTTAAGACTTTAAGCATTCCAATTAGCGTCACTATGATTCTCTGTTGCAGATGCTGCAAAGCGGGTAGTATGTTTACGTGGAAACTGTAACGAACCTTTCAACCAGCGGTTTTGCTCGCCGGTGGCCAGGGGTTCGGCTACAAAAATTTATAAAAGAAAAGGACGGCCTCTTGGTTAAATTCAAAGTCACGGGTTGGAGTTTTATTTATTTAATTCAGTTTCATTTTTTTTATTCGGTTTCTCTCAATATATTATGTAAAAGTAATACCTAAAACACGTCTCTCTCTACTCCCCACCCCTCTCTGCTTCTATGCGTCGCTTTCTCTCCGCCGCTAGCTGTGCCCTAGTTTAGTGTAGTAGTGGTTTGTTGTCTTGCTCGCACCTAATGAAATGACTACTGTCGTGGGTTATGGCCGTGAGTAGCTGATATCGTATCGGGCTGCTCACCCCTACGAAACAATATTTCTTTAAGCACGTGGCTTATGGCCGTGAATAGCTGATATCGTATCTGGCTGCTCACACCTACGCAACAATATTTCTTTAAGCTCGTGGCTTATGGCCGTGAATAGCTGATTTCGTATCGGGCTGCTCACACCTACGCAACAAGATCACTTCAAACGCATGGCTTATGGCCGTGAGTAGCTGATATCGTATCGGGCTGCTCACACCTATGCAACAAGAATATTTCAAACGCGTGGCTTGTGGCCGTGAGTTGCTGATTTTGTATCGGGCTACTTCACCCCTACACAACAATATTACGTCAACGCGTGGCTTATGGCCGTGAGTAGCTGATTTCGTATCGGTCTACTCATCCCTACGCAACCAGATCACTTCAAACGCGTGGCTTATGGCCGTGAGTAGCTGATTTCGTATCGGGCTACTTCACCCCTCCACAACAATATTACGTCACCGCGTGGCTTATGGCCGTGAGTAGCTGATTTCGTATCGGGCTGCTCACACCTATGCAACAAGAAAATTTCAGACGCGTGGCTTGTGGCCGTGAGTTGCTGATTTTGTATCGGGCTACTTCACCCCTACACAACAATATTACGTCAACGCGTGGCTTATGGCCGTGAGTAGCTGATTTCGTATCGGTATACTCACCCCTACACAACAATATTACTTCAACGCGTGGCTTATGGCCGTGAGTAGCTGATTTTGTATCCCTACGCAACCAAATCACTTCAAACGCGTGGCTTATGGCCGTGAGTAGCTGATTTCGTGTCGGGCTATTCACCCCTACACAACAATATTACTTCACTCTTGCACTAACCACAGACAACTCATCTATTAACGGGCTGCGTGTGTTTAGTACCGCGATCTCTATTTCACTACGCTACTACTTACACCACTACTACTGCTGCCACTACTTTAAATGCATAGTTTCCTTGCTGCTTACCGTTTTCTTCTTTTTTAGATTTTTATTCTGCTTCGTCTGCTTACTGCTGCTGCTGCTGTTGTTTGCCGGTCGCCGGCCACGCAAAGACTGATCGATCCACTGCTATGTCTGCTGAATATGTCACTCATTGCGAGCAACATATGTGTTTGTTAAAAAGAGCTGCCATTAAAATTTCGTTTTTTTTACAGCTCTTAGCGTTGACAGTCAGAAAACGTCTCAAGACTATTGCGATGCCCTTTGCAGGAATTGTAAATCTCGAAATTTCCAGCTGGACTGAAAAAATTTTCTTTTTTAAAAGAATTATGCACTAAAGAAATTTTTTTTTTTTTTTCATAAATTCTTTTCTTGTTTTTCTTTTTAATGGAATATTATCCTTTTTTAGTACGATTTCTTTTTTTTTTTTAAATCGAATTTTGCTTTTTCTATTTTTTTTCTTTTTTCTAAAACGTTATAATAAAATTACTTATTATACTTAAGTAAAAATCTTAGAAATACCTAAAAATACGAATCCAACCAAGTTGGACGACGGACTAACGATTTGAGCGACTCGGTGAGTGAATTTCTTACTTTCGTATGTCAAATATCAATTTTAGCTTCCGAAAAGAAACGTGATATTGATATAAATATATCAAAATCCTCTGATTTTAACAAGTCGATTATATTGTGAGTGCTGATACCATGACCCTGCACCGCATCCAGCAGCCGTGATCTCTGTCCCAAGTTTATATTTGGACAGTCAAAAAGCAAATGTTGTGTTGATTCAGTATCGCCACATGAGCAAATGTTGCTATTAACGATATTAATTTTAAAAAGGTGATTCTTGCATCGGATATGATTGAATTTCAATCTATTTATCATAGAAATCGTTTTACGCGGCAAACTAGAGTTGAAGAACCAAGGTTTTTTGTTAATACTTGGTGAAAAAGCAAAAAAAAGCCACCCAAACTCAGAAGTATTCCAACGAGATTACCAGCTATTAACCTGCAGTGCCTTATCAGTAGATTTAACATCTGAAAAGTTAACAGAAAGGGAGGATGTGTGCAATTTCGAAGGATGTCCCGAAGCAACCCGATCAACATATTCATTGCCCTCGATACCCATATGGCTAGGTGTTCCAAAACGAGATTTTCCAAGTAAAAAATAAGCGCCAGTGAAAATTCTATTTCGATACTTATAATTTTCGAGTCTCGTTAATAAAATTACACAAAACACAGGGTGAACAATAAGTTATATATTTTTTGACTATTGATAACTTAAGGGTATTCACAACACTAGGTACCCACAAAAAAGAATCTGATTACCTTTGACCTTCAGTTCATACAAAAGTGATTTAATTTGAAAAATACACTGATGTGTTCTATTGTTGCAAATCCCAGAAATAGCCATGAGCACAGATTTACTATCATATATAATAATAAATTTAGAAAAGTCCTGTAGGGCGATTAATCTAATTGACTCCAAAATAGCCGGACCTTCAGCATAGTATACAGATGATGCAGGATTTAAGGGAAAATAAGCCTTAATATTAATATTGGGCACCCATATTACACTGCCGGTGGAAATGTCCGTTTTGGAGCCATCTGTAAAAACTCTTACAAAATCTCTACGACGGGCCAAGAAATTATGAAACTTGCAACTAATTTCATTTGCTGTGACTAACGATTTAACAACTGGCAAAAATTTTACTACAGGCCTTTGCAACAGCGCTTCAAAAGAAGTTGAAAAAATGGGATGCTTGATATAATGAATGAAGGTCAGTTTTTGAGACATCTCCAAAAACTTTTTAAAAAATATAGGTACATTAGTGAAATTTCAAATTTCAAATATGAATGCCTTAGCAGAGTGATTATCAACAGATATTACTTTGTTAATAACACCTTCTGCCTAAAAGTTCAGACGCTCCGGTAAAGGCATAACTTTTCCCATTTTCTCCAGACTGATTGTATGAGTAGAAACCATGGTACCAAGAGAGATACGCAAAGCCTTCCACTGTACACGCTGCAACTTTAAAAAATCTTTTTTGAAGCAGTCTAGAATGAGACCTATATAATGTCGAATTAAACATTGGGGGTCAGAACCCCAAGTTACCCCACATAGAGAACGCAGCTAATTGGTATAATAAAAACAGCTGTTGACTATACGATCCACTTGATATCTTAAAAGCAGATTCTTGTGGAATGTAAAACCCAAAAAATTAAACGTATCAACAAATTCAATGCTGTCGTCATTCTGAATATAAAGATCCTTCAATTGAAAAAGCCAATAAATGAAGTCACAAAACTTGTTTGGAATACTAAGCAGCTTAAGCTTAGACCATAAAAGACGTATATAAACATTTAACTGTCTTCCAAAGTTCAGCAACTGTCATGTTATTATCCATAATTTCACAAAAACTTTTCCAACCGTTCCTTTTTTCAACCCTTAGTATGTATTTATATTCCTTTTTCATTTTTAGAAACTCTTCAAAATTATGCCTAGAAGGACATGATTTGTATCTATTTAGCGCTAGCCTCAAAGCAGCACTAATTCTTTTACAAGCGGGATTCCACCAAAGATTTGGCGCACTCATTTTACTACTAGTCTTTATTTTGAATGTGTCATGAAAAATTTGAGTAAAAGTATCAATTCTACTGTCTGAAGTAGGACTATCAAACAAAGGAGAGTCAAATACCTTACAAAGTTTTTTGTTAAGAAAGCCCTTATCAATAAACTTAGGAATAACATACTTAGAAAAGCTTTTTAAAGTAGGAACATGATTAAGCGTTATTTCAATAATGCAATGAGTGCTTCCTAACATTTCTCTAGGAGTATTGCAGGATGACTGTAGACCCACATTGCCTGTGCAAATAGTTAGATCCAAACAAAAAAAATACTTTGACCGAAATGAGTCGGCTCGCCGTTATTTAACAACTTAAAAATATTGTCCTCCACAAAATCTAATATTTTTCTGCCTCTAAAATCCGTCACATCACTGCCCCAGCATACATTATACGCATTAAAATCTTCACAAATCAGAATAGAAGAGTGACTCAAATTAGCCAAAATTCCATTCAGATGAGACAAGATAGCAATAGCCCCCCTATCCGTTAAAACTTCACAGCCACATACCTCAATAAAATCTGAAGAAGAGACAATATTAAGGGATTTAACCTTAAGAGACTTAGCGAAAACAATGGCCACTCCATTACAGCGATTAGAAGAGAAGCGATCAAACCTAAAAACATCAAAATTTTTTAACACAAGAGAGTCAGATGATTGCAGAAAAGTTTCAGACAGGCACCCCAAAAAACTACCATTGTCAAGAAAATATTGCTCTATAAGATGTTTTTTATTGCGTACTCTCGTGCAATTGAATTGTGCAACTATTATTTATGTTTTTAAGAATAGAACTGAATAGGGGCTTAAGGTTTTCTATTCTAATATCATCCTCTGAATTATTGTTCATACTAAGAAGGCTAACGATGGATTCGAAAAATGGCTTAATTTGCCTAACTAATTCATCACTAGAATTCTTAGCTTGAACGTTGATGACCAATTCAATGACGGCTGCTTGGTGGGAAGCACTCTAGCAGTCTTTTTAGCAGAGCAAGATTTATTTCAGAATGAATAAAAATAATTTTCATTTAAGACATATACAGAATACAAATACTTTGCTATACAATATAAATATAACTGTTCGGTACAAAGTAATAACAAACAAGTTCAATTATTCAACACCCCCACTCGAACGTTATTTAAATAAAAGATAAACCCATCTTAACTGAACAAAGCTGATGCCTGTTAATAGGCACTGGTTTTGTCAAATTGTCTGCAACCATGTCTTCAGTTCTTAGTCCGGTGAATTGTATCTATGTAGTTCAAATCTTGTTTCTCACGGATAAAGTGATGGCGAACATCAATATGCTTTGATCTTGCGCGATATTTGCTTGTAGATGCCAAGTGAATTGCGCTTTTGTTATCGCAATAAATCGACAGGGCCATATATTCTGCTTCAGTCGTTGATAGTGCTATTGTGGGTTGTTGCTTGGATGCCCACGAGATTGCTCCTCCTTGCAAAATATTTACATACCCAGTAACTGATCTTCTTTCAATGCTATCGCGCGCCCAATCAGAATCTGAATATGTGTTAAATTCCTGATTTCCATTTCTTGTATAATTTAACTTTGCTGATTTTGTACCTTGTAAATATCGAAACACTTTCTTGACAGCTGCCCAGTGTTCTTTCCCAGCACAATTGTTAAATTTACTTAAGTTGCTTACAGAAAAACTTATGTCTGGTCGTGTGCATTGTGATGCAAACATTAAACTGCCTATAGCTTGCTGATAAGGAACTTTTTCCGTATCCTTTGTTTCTTCATTTTTTGATAATTTTATACCTAAGTCCATTGGTGTTCGTATTGGATGACTCTCGTTCATATTGAACTTCTGCAAAATTTCAGTTATACTATATTCTTCCTGATCTAATGATATACCATTCTTGTTTCGAGATATGCAAATCCCCAAACATTGCTTTGCTGCACCCAAAAATTTCATTTTGAATTCTTGCATCAACTTAGATGTGAAATCTTTACGATAATTTGGCTCGTTACTAAACATTAAAATGTCATCAACGTAAATTGCCAAAAAAGTAATTTTTCTACCTTTATGGTGGTAGTAGATACATGGATCCACTTTGGAACGCTGTAGTCCTAACTTTTATAAAGATCTATTTAGCTTTTGGTTCCATACCAAACTTGATTGTTTTAAGCCATAAATAGCCTTATTTAGCTTTAAGACTTGGTTATCTCCACCAACCGAAATTCCTTGAGGCTTTTCAATATATGTATCCTCATTCAATTCGCCTTGTAAAAATGCTGTCACCGCATCCATTTGGTGTATTTGAAGATCATATCTTGCTGCTAATGCAATGAAATATCTCACAGAAGAATATCTGACAACGGGTGAATAAGTTTCGTCCTAGTCGATTCCCTTCTTTTGAGTGAATCCTTTTACAACTAAGTGAGCTTTGTAACGAATCTTCTGCTCCTGTTCTTTTTTAACTTTGAATACCCATTTAGTTTTAATTATATTCACTTTAGGCGGCTTATCAACACTTTTCCATGTTTGATTTTCTACTAATGAGTCAATTTCACTTTTCATAGCTTCAATCCACCTTTCTTTGTCACTTCTATTCATTGCATCCTCAACAATTGTTGGATCTTCCAAAAAATCTACATTTTCAGCCTTAAAAACAACCTTTGACTTATTATTTTTGTTAGCTAATCTCTCACTCCTTCGTAAGTTACTTCCTTCTTCTGTAACTTCCAAGGTATTCATACTTTCCACTTCCCGTGGTTCAATATTCACAATATCGCTATCATCTACTGTAACTCTTTCTACATCAGGTGGCTCAATGCTTAGTACGTCACTATCCCTCACTTCATGGCTATTTTCACCTATGGATGAACATGACTCAAACAAGCTCAATGCATCTGCTTCATCATTGCACTTATCCCCCACTACAACTGCATACATTGGGGGTATATTTTCTGTATTTGATTCTTTATTAACTAAATCACGACTAATAAAAACAAACTTCTTTGTTAAATTGTATACTCGAAAACCCTTCGATGTTGTCGAGTACCCAACAAATATGCCTTTTTCAGACTTGGAGTCAAGCTTACGTCTCTTCTGTTTAGGAATGTGTGTCATAACGGTGCAACCAAAAATACGAAAATTACTTACATTTTGTTTTCGCCTGACCATAGCTCATCTGGTGTCTTACTCAGCATTCTATGCGGTGAACGATTAATTATGTAGGCTGCACAATTCACAGCTTCGGCCCAAAAACATTTAGGCATGCTTGCAACACTCATCATAGCTCGAGCTTTTTCAAGTAAGTTGCGATTAATCCTCTCTGATAAACCGTTTTGCTCCGGACTGCACGGAACGGTTGTTTGATGAATGATTCCATAACGTTTCAATGTTAACTCCATTGCTCGATTGACGAACTCTCTTCCATTGTCCGTACGTAGGATCTTGATACGCGTATTTAATTGATTCTGCTTTAAATTCCTTGAAGCATTCTAATACAGCATCTTTTGACTTGAATAGGCCCGCAAACGTCTGAATGAATTACGTCCAAAACTTTTGATGCTCTTGATCCTTCAATTGGAAGACTGTTCCGATGCTGCTTACTTTCTGCACACGAAAAACACGATTTCGTTTCACCCGATGCAAATTTTACGCCATTAACATATCCTTCAGATAACAATTTCATATTTTCTGGACCTAAATGCGCGAAACGTCTATGCCACACTTCGTATGACTCACTTTTGACTACATACGCATATTTCGGGGGATCAACATGCAACTTATACAAGCCATTTGACAAGCTTGCAGTCGCGATAATTTTTTTTGAATTATTAAGAATTCTGCAACCATTCTGGTCAAACACTAAGGACCGTGCCATTATTTATGAGTACATTTTAAACACCTTATAAAGAAGGCGTTGATTGTGCAATGTCTTAGCTACTTATGTCAATAAAATATGACATTTATGTTGTTTCGAAAAATTAATTTAGTTTGGAAAAATTTTCAAAGGTGTTAGCAATGAAGGGACTTAATCCAAAGCAACGCGAGGCAATTCTTTGCTAATGGTGTAAGAAAATAATGTCTTACAGAAAAATTGCCAAAGAAGAAGGAGTTAGCGTATGGGCGGTTCAGAAAACTATAAAGCGGTTTACAGAGCATTATACTCTTGATGATTTACCTGGAAGAGGCCGAAAAAAAGCTAAAATATTATCAAAAATTGACCAAAGAATAATAAGTGTTTTTGCAAAAGAAAAAGAAATATCTGTTCGTGATTGCGCTAAAAATGTGGTACCTCGTCTTCAACTGTCCAACATGTTAAGGTGAGGAACAACTTTGGAACCTATAAAAAGCAGAAATGTCCAAAAAGAAGCAAAGTTCAAAGTGCAAGAGCAAAACAACGAGCCCGTAAGTTGTATCGCCATATTTTAAACAAAAAATTTGAATGCATTGTAATGGATGATGAAACTTACGTCAAATTGGACTACAAAACCCTACCAGGCCCCCAATTTTTTACAGTTAATAAAGAAGAGAATATAACTACAGCCGATAAGTCAATTCAATGCGAAAAATTTGAAAAAAAACTCATGGTTTGGCAAGCAATTTATCAGTGCGGTAAGGTTTCTTCTCCTTTCGTCACAAACAAAACAATGAACCAAGAAATATACCTCAAGGAGTGTCTTAAGAAGAGACTTCTTCCGCTTATTAAAGAGCACTCTACTAAGCCACTTTTTTGGCCTGACCTTGCTTCCTGTCACTATGCATCTTCCGTGGTAAATTGGTACGATAGTGAAAATCTTGATTATGTAAAGAAAGAGCTTAACCCACCAAACTACCCAGAACTTCGTCCAATAGAAAGATTTTGGGCAATTATAAAAAGAGATTTAAAGCAAACATGTAAGCCCGCAGATTCTGCAAAAAAGTTCAAATACAACTGGAACCGTGTGGTCAAGAAGCGTGCAGAAAGGTTGGCAAAAAATTTAATGAAGGACGTAAAGAAAAAGGTTAGAAAAATGGGTTCAGGGGAGCAAATTTAATTAAATATCTTAATGAAAGTTGACATAAGAATCTGATGTATCAGAGTATTCGTGTAAATAAAAATTATAATTTATTACTATTAAAATATAATGCACTTTTACTGTACTCATAAATAATGGCACGGTCCTTATACTGTTATTATGATCCAGTATTTTCTTCACCGAAAGTTAATTGGCTCCCAAACCAGGTACATGTAGTACATCTTGAACCTCTACAACTTCCGCTCCTTTTGAAGTGGAAACCGTTAGTGATATGTTTCCTTTACCAACGACTTCTAACGTATCATAGCTTGTAGTTCTAATTTTACCGCTAAACTTTTTGAGCTGTTGTAAATTGTTGTCATGCGCAGTCATATGGTCAGTAGCTCCACTGTCAAGATACCACTCAAAACTTGAATATTCACCACGATATGCTGCTAACATGGTTTGATGCTGTCTATTTTTTTCTTTTTTCTGGGATGGACACTCTGACGCAAAATGACCTATTCCTTCACAATTAAAACAGCGAACCTTGTCTTTCTTAGGTTTTGATTTCTTTTTTGAATCATATTTTCGTGCCTTCGTCTTGAATGCACTAGTTGATGTTGACGGCTTAAACGATACATCTTGCAGCAACTTCATTTTTATTCCATCAGCAGTTATCTCTTTTCCGCTGCTACCGATACTCATGATCATGGGCTTGTATTCCTCAGGTAATCCTTTTAATAACAAGCTTCCTACCCACTCGCCATTTACTGGAAAACCAATCTCATTCAGCTTCTGAGCTGTTGAAACTATTTGACTAACATAATCCTCCACCGAGGAACACTCAACAAGCTGCACAGAGCACAATTTTTGCAGTAATCCTATGCGACGATCTAGGCCTGAATCTTGAAACAAATTTTTTAGCGAAGTCCATACTTCTATCGCAGATGAGGAATCCTTAACGTGGACAAACAAACTTTTGTCCAAGGCAAGGATTATTTTGCAACGTGCGTTGCGATCTTTCACAGCATCGACTGCTTCAGTTCCTACTGGCTCAACACACTTCCAGGCATCTTCCAGTTTCAACTGTGTACGCAAAGCAAAGCTCCAGGTTGCCCAATTCTCTGAGCCAACCAACTTCACCATATTATGCGCCATCGATGTGTTCATATTCCTTAATATTAATTTTATTTAATATTTCTCAAGCAGAGGGACCATAAAATTTTAGCAGAGCAAGATTTATTTCAGAATGAATAAAAATAATTTTCATTTAAGACATATACAGAATACAAATACTTTGCTATACAATATAAATATAACTGTTCGATACAAAGTAATAACAAATAAGTACATTTATTCAACAAGTCTCAACCACTGTGTCCACTGTCTCCTCTTCCACCTCAATGATGTCACTTTCCACACGCTGCCTTTTGCCAGGAACAACAGGATTTTGTTTAGGCTTGGACCGACCACGATGCGATGAAATTTGAGGAAATTCCTCGGAATTAAATGCAAAAGAATTATTATTGTTATCAAATGTAAACGACTTATTACGTTCTTCATATGCAGTAACGCGAGCGTTAGGATCCGCATATGAAAAATTAAAAAAAGAAACAAACTTTGGGTTTAAGTTTATTGGCCTTTTCAACTTTTTCTTCAAAAATCTTTTTGTAGATCGGACAAAACTTGGACGCAGCTTGATGAGGACCACCGCAATTAACACATTTCATAACAGCAGAACAGCCTGCAGATTCTTCATGTTGAATACCACACTTACCGCATAAGCAATGCGTGTGTCTACATCCCCTTTTGGAGTGATTGAACCTCCAGCACCTCTTGCATTGCAAAACGTTATCACGATATGGATTTATCGGAAAATTGACACCGCCCATAGAAATATGAGACGGCAACACATCTCCCGAGAAACACACCAAAACTGTACACATCCTTTCTAAACAAGCGTTTGACTTCAGTAACCTTCTTCGTAAATTTCCTGCTCACTATACGAGACAGGAATGGGGACAACGCCCTTCGCTTCACACAACTCGGGCGGAATAAAAGTTCGATAATTTTCGAGCAAAAACTCATTTTTTGCAATCTCATTGGCGACAACGCACTTCTGCGTTACCACATTTAATTTTTTTTTCGAAATAAAAAATATGTCAATGGTACCATATTTTTCATAGATATGCTTCCCAATAGAAACCACGTTGAGAGCACTATCATTTTTGGCCTGAATAACGACCTCAAAATATTCCTTACAACTCTAGACTCTACATAAAAGCGCGAACGAGGAACTCTAACCTCACTTTTCCTGCCTTCATCTGCCATTTTGTTTTGTAACCACTCTTTTTTTAACATAAAAAAAGCGTAGCCCGTTAATTATAAAAGAAATAAAATATATATATTTAAAAAAAGCAAAAATACAACCACCCGACGCAAGATCACCTAATTTTAAAGGAAAAATTATAATACAACACTTAAATGAAACACAATAGCTACTAAATGTAGTGCACGGTCAAATAAAAGCACAAATCACTCACAAAATTACTTCACAGAAAACTGTGAAAATTGTTGCACCCAAGATGGCGTCTCAGCAAAAAATCCACAAGCAAAAATTTTCCACCAAGAGTAAAAAATATTAAATATAAAACACGTCAGCACTGCACCACACTCAAATCGAAAGTCCTGTGTCTAAATTTATGATATCATTGTTTGACAATGAACAATTCGATCGACAGCTGTGTGTCAGAAACAGCTGTTGTGCGGTATTGCCATTTAAACGCTTTTAGTGATGTGGGGATTTTTCCTTAAACTAATTTACGCTATTTTTTTCCCTTAAATAATTACTTACATCGATTGTTAAATTCATTATTTTTGTTTTTAATAATAATATAACGGGGGAAAAAAAAGTAATTAGGCACATTTCATTTCTAATAAAGAAATAATAGAAAAGAACACATGTATAAATGGTGATAATAATAAAAAGTAAACTAAAGATCTTAGATGAGAAGCGCTGGTCTTTTCTTTTCTTCTTCTTTTGTTTTTGGTGAGGGGAAAACAAGGCCCCGCCGACTTTCCCTCTCACAAAACGTAAACTATGAAATAGGCCCCAACTATCTTTCTAAAGTTTTGAAATTTTACCACAGTTGATCTGCAACAATGGCAACACTACCCATCAAACTTCGTACTCGCTAGTATTAGCCATCAAAATTCGAAATACCCAATAAGCGAAAGTATTGCCGTCTCACTCTCGCAAGTGCAATACCCAACGTAAAATGTCATGCTGTGCATGACTTTGAAAACTTGGGTTTTTTCTCAATACTTGATTTACTAACATGCAACGCTCCAGCATGAGTTTGTGAGTTTCCTTAAAAATAAACTTGTCTTAATTTAAAATATAGCTACTTATAAATAACTTAAAACTAAAAGAAAAATAAATACTTAAACTAACTTAAAGCTATAATAGTGTTTGTTTTTACGTAAAAGAGTTTTAAAATACCTAAAAATAAACTTAGCCTAAAAGAAGTGCTTTTTTCCCTGGGGCACGAAGTGAAGATCGCGGAATCAACCTACAGGTTTGGAAACGGCCTACAGATTTGGAATTCAGGCTTACTTCATTCCTCAAAGGATAAAAGCCACCAAACGCTTGCATTTGTTCAGACGCTACCGAAGCTTTGAGTAACGTCGTTTGTGGAGCACCAGCACAGCAGGGCTGAACCAGGCAACCCTTTGAGATTGGTAGTTCTTTTTTATATACAAAATTTGGTCCCCGACCAAACATTAGACCTACAAATTAGAATGGTCGCGCTGATCAGCAAGAGTGACCGATTGGAAAATTTGTTGGATGAGGCTTTAACGCCACAGAAAATATTAGGCGAGCAGAAGGAAATCTCGGAATCTGCAGTTCAAAGCTTTCAGCTTAATGAGGATTTTATGAGGTAAAGTTCTCAAAGTTTTTTGAAGCAATACCCAGTTAGGAGAAATCAGCAAGGTAAAGTCCCTCCTGATGCATAGACAAATAGACGGAAAACTTATAAAAGTGATAAGCAAGCAGAAAATTGTTCTTTCTGTGATAAATATGGTCACACTGTAGAGGAGTGTTTGGTGCGGAAAAATACACCATTTTGCGAGCAATGTAAAGAATACGGTCATGAAAATAGTTATAAGTGTTTCCAAGGCAATGTACGAGAAATTCGTCATGAAAGTCATATGGGAACGAAAAGCCCGTGCTCACGGCAGCAAAATTCGAAAAACTAGGTAGGGCCCAGTCGCAGCCTGCCTGGGGATCCCAAAATAATGGAAAATTTAAGAAAAATAAGTTGAGAGTTGCGAATCATACGCATGAAAATGTAGTTGAAGCACTCACTGGAAATGGGTTTTTGGCGAAGAAGGATAGCAAAAAACAGCACAGCCTGGAAACAGATAAAAGTTACAGAGCAGAGCTGAGAAAGGATCAATTATCAAAGTTGATGAAAAGGTTTTGGGCACGGTGAGTTGTGCGCAGGAAGCGGTAGCTAAAACGTTGCCCATGAAACTCAAGAATTTGAGCAAACAGATTTTAGATGACAAGGATCTGAGCACAGTTAATAAATCGCAGGAATCTATTGTGGATACGCGCTCCATATCATTTGTAACGGATTTAAGTACAGTAAATCAAACGCAGGTGACTGTTTTGGATACTTGCTCAGGACCAAAGGAAGGTGGTTTTCCTCGCAAGGAAATACCTTCGAAGTTTTCAAAAGATGGTAAAAATAGAAATGAGTAATACAAGAAGATAAATTTAGAAAAATTGGGTACAGTAAATCTGACACAAAAGACTGTTGTGGATACGTGCTCAGGTTTGATGAAATGTGGTAGTAATGGAAGGGAAAATATTCCAGCTGCAGTTATTAATCCTAAATTGGAAATTAGAAAAGAAACCGTGATAGAATCGAGAAACCAACCTGAAAGTGAAGTAGGTGAGATCACTATAAAAAGCGGTATGAATGAAAGGAACAATTAAGTAGTAGCAAAAGATCAATCGGTTCAAGATACGGTTGACGGGCTTTCTACTGTTCATGGTGTGGATTTCACCAGCAAAATTTGTGTAATAAGGCTTCGCGAAACACAGAATGATGTGCTCATTGAGGTCCCCTGTAAGGAGGCCAAAAATGGAAAACTCATTTTGCTTGTGGATTCGGGAGCTGGTACTAGTTTTGTTAAACAGAATTCGATGTCACAATCAACGAGGATGAACATGAATATGAGAATGGAAATGAAGGGAATGTTAGGCAAACGGATTACAACATTGGGTATTTTTACTTTTCGCCAGGAACAGCAGCCAGAGCTAAAATTATCACTGCATGTGGTACCACTAGTTCATGGAGTGCCTGCTGATGGAGTATTGGGTAGGGACAATTTATGGAACCGCACAATCATAGATGGTATCCGCAAAGAGTTGAAATTTTTTGATGAAAATAAAAAGAAAATAGTTACGTTTGCACTTAAACCAGAGAGTAGAATTGATGATTATGAAAACTTGAATGAACAAGAAGGAATTATAGAAAAGAGGGATATCACAGTTTTTGTGAGTGATCCAAAGAAAATAAATTGGAGTTTGAAAAAGTTTCATTCGATTCCATTTGGATGCAACCAAGGGACGCTGAAAATGCTGCTGCGAGTAAGGAAGCAGTATAGATGGCAATGTATGCAAAAGGATATAAAAATTATATCAGAAGTTGCGAGGGTTATTAGATGGACAAAGGGTCTGAACTATCGGATGTGCAAGTGGGCTTAAATATAGGAAATATTTACATGTGTTCGTTGGGGAGACCACCAGAAATTGTATCAGGTGATCCAAAATTCAAATAGTCTGAAGTACTTTAACAACCTACTAAAATTGTTCATCGTATAAGTACACACATGTAGTGTATCGAATTAAAAGCTAAAAGTAAATTATGAAAGTCACTGAACAAGATATTTGATCTATCATATGCATCGCGAGATTTTAGCGCCACCAATGTGCATTGCTAAAAGTTTTTTTCTTAAATAAATTGACGAAGAGTAAGTAAGGTTCTAAATGCAAACAAAAGTTTCCAATTTCGTAAGCATTTTATTGCGGCTGGTGGGCCGGCAACATTGAGATTTTATTGTCAACTACCGTTGGGGAATGCCTACATAATGCAATCGCAGCAAAAATTGTCGTGAATACAAAAAGCAAGAAACACACTAAGTGACTGGTAGAGTTTTTCGATTAACTGATCCGTCACTTATGAATTATTTAACGGAGCATTAGGGTATTGCGTATTGTAAATATATGAGTTACTAATAACTAACGTACTAACCACTAACACTTGTTAACTGTTGCAAACTGGATTACTAATCATTACTAATCCACGCAGTACACCTAACTCTGAAAGATAAGCAAATATTGAAAATTCAATACATAATGGGTGCTATTCTTGATTCCATCGGAAAGCATTTTCCGCGCGGAAGAAAATTTTGCTGTTATTGATTCCGAAAAGTAGATACATCTGTCATCACTGTTCCGCAAAATAGATAAATTTGGCATTATTGTTTCCGCAAATAATTTGACAAATTTAACAACCCTGACATCAAAGTGACGTTCATTTTTGTGTATTCTTGATTCCGACGGATAGATATATTTCAGTATTTTGCTTCCGCGAAATTTTTGTGACGGAACGACAGTAAAAAGTTAAAAATGTATGCTTTTTTGTTAATTTTGCTGTTTTTATTGATAGGGAAAGGAAGCTAAATATTTAATATAAATTTTAAACACTTTACTACTATACAATAGTCAGTTAAATAAAAAATTACAAAATTTATTTTTAAAATAAAACTCAAAATTCATAAAACAAAACATTTTATTTTATTAAATAAAGGAAACAATTCATCTTTATTCTGATTAGATATACAACTCATATAGAAGAAGTCACTTTCACATCCAACCCTCGCTGCGGTGATCAAACGGTGAAATGTTATCACTTGAAAAAAATAATGATCGACACTTTTTTACAAAAAACAACTTTAAAGAAACACGCGAATTACAATATCCAATATATATATGTATCACCATCATATAATTAACTTTACAAATCCTAGTTTAACTATACATAAAAAACACTTTATAATTTATATACATTGTAAGCTTTGATTTTGTTTTCTTAAAAATTTAAAATATATCAAATTCAGATTGATTCAGAAATAATTATAAAAAAAACGAAATAATAAAAAAGACATATTTTAAAATTGAAAAACTTTAAATTTTATTAATATAATTTCGAAAGAAATATAAGTGGCGCAGTCGGTAGGATAGGCTAAAATCTTTCAAACAGAAATTACAACGGTGGATTACCGATGTGAAGCAAAATACACGAGAGTAGATGGTGTATACGAGATTTCGAATTTTTATTCAAGAAGCCTATCCCGAACATCAAAAATAAAATCCAAAGGATATAATTTGTGCTGTGGCAAAATATACCAAAGGCTTATTGGTTTATGAGTCAATACAGAAGGTTTATCTGTAGCAGTGGCACAAAATTAAAAAATAAATCGCAATACAACGACAGCATCAAGTCAAAAATTGATAAAAAGGAAAAACAATAGAATCTACTGATACTGCGGAATAAACGTAAGTCAAAATATTGAACATTAATTGAACATTAGTTGAACAATTAAATGCCGAAATACAACCCCTACGAAATCAAACACTCCGAATCCTTCTCTACTGGAATTTCGGATCAAAATAATAGTTTCTCTCCTGTCATGACACAACAGCAAATGTCTCTTGATATTTTTAATTCTTTGCGGATTCCCGACGCAATAAAGGATTTGCCAAAATTTGATGGAAATCCTAGGCTTCTACATGCATTTTTGAGTAATGTGGAAGAAATTTTGATGCACATTAGAGGCATTAATGGTACTCCATATGGCCAAATACTGCTTAGAGCTATTCGTAACAAAATCGAAGGCCAAGCAAACGAAGTTTTAAACACATATGGCACTCCTTTAGATTGGGATCAAATTAAGAATAATTTAATTTTACACTATGCAGATAAAAGGACAGAAACGTCTTTGATTAGGGATTTGCATACACTAAAACAAGGTTCTAAGTCAGTAGAAGTTTTTTACAGTGAAATAGTAGAACTACAGGCTACTATGAACAATAATATCTTGATTCATGAAAAAGATCAGAATGTCATTAAAGCTAAAAAAGATTTATTCTGCGAAATGAGCTTAAATACATTTTTGACTGGTCTTAAAGAACCATTAGGTTCAACAATAAGAGCAATGCGTCCAGATACGCTACCTATAGCTCTGTCTTATTGTATTAAGGAACAAAATATTTCGTATTATAGAAATGAACCCAATAACAATCTTAGGATTAATTATAATAACAACAATAAATTAAGTCCATACAATACACAAAATTTGCATCCACTAAATACATTTAAAAATCCAACATTATCTGTTCCTCAATGGGGACCACCACCAGGATTTAAAATACCTTTTTCTAATGAAAAAAGGATAGTAAATCCTGCAGTAATGTTCCCTAATGCACCGAGAAACGTAAGCCCTTTACCATTGCTTACAAATAATTTACACAACCCAATTCAAAAATCTTACAACCCCTTTAGTGGAGTAGTCCGCAATACTAGCAATTTCAACCCAAATCATGCTAATTCGAATATTAGACCAGCTATACCAAGACTGTCTTCATCAGAACCCATGGATACATCCTCTGGAAATACAAATATAACAAGACGACAACAGACACAGTTTAAGCCCCCATTTAACCACTTTGGCAAACCAATGTACCACATGGAGGAGATAAACAACATTAACCAAGATAATGGTAATTTGTATTATCCGTGTGGAGAAATACCGGTACAATATTACTACCCTGATTACTATCCCGAAAATATAGGGTACGAATATGAAAATAATTACCAAATTCAATCCGCACGTAATTCAGAAGTCGTACCAAACTTAAATATGTCCAATGAAATTGTAGAAACTGAAAATTTTCTACCTGTTGCCTCGAGCAACCCACCGGATACTTAGATATCAATAAACATGGTTCCACTCTTCCATATATCCAAATTTCTTCACCTTTTGGACGACCCCTTAGATTCCTTGTCGATACAGGAGCGTCCTCGTCATTCCTTAATCCTGAATTTTCAAATCCCGATAGTCAACTGAAGTGCAAACCAATTACAATTACCACTGTTTTAAATAAATATGAAATAGACAAAGAAGTGTTGTTGCCATCATTTATTGAGTTTAATGAACAAGGACAGTTCCGATTTTTATTATTCAAATTTCATGGATACTTTGATGGTCTTCTTGGATTAGATTTATTGACACAAATTGGTGCAAAAGTCGATTTAGTGAATAAAAAGCTAATAACGAATAATTCAAATATTCCTCTTCTTTTCAAACCAAATTATACTTCAGGAAAATACCTAATCCATCCTAAATCCAAAACAGTAGTTAAAGTACCAGTTGACAAGAGTAATGGTGAAGTTTATATTAAGAACACAATTTTGCAACCTCAACTTCTTATTCCTGAAGGAATATATTTATGCAAGAATTGGCATAGTTTAGTAGAAGTCATTAACGAATCTGACCAAGAACAAACTCTTTTTATGGAACAACCACTAAAAGTTGAAAACTATTATTCTTCCAATTACATCGAAGTTAACAACTTTAGCGTTGTAGCAGATTATCCTCAAATACAAATGGATATATCTCATTTAATAAGATCAACCCATTTAAACAGTGAAGAAAAAAAAACTCTCTTCAAATTATGTAAAAAATATGACGACATATTCTTTAAAGAAGGGCAAAATCTTACTTTTACTAATCAAATAAAACATAGTATCAAAACAATAGACGATATCCCTATATACACGAAGTCTTACAGGTACCCATATGTACATAAAGAAGAGATACGTAAACAGATCAACGATATGTTAAACCAAGAAATAATTCGACACAGTTATTCACCTTGGAGCTCACCAGTCTGGGTAGTTCCGAAAAAATTAGATGCCAGTGGAAAGCAGAAATGGCGTATGGTAATTGATTATAGAAAAATCAATGAAAAAACTATAACGGATCGTTATCCATTGCCGAATATAACAGAAATATTAGATAAACTTGGAAAATGTATGTACTTCTCAACATTAGACTTAGCTAGTGGATTTCACCAGATAGAAATGCATCCCACAGATGTGGCGAAAACTGCTTTTACTGTAGAAGGAGGTCATTATGAATACCTTAGAATGCCCTTTGGCCTAAAAAATGCGCCATCCACATTCCAAAGAGTTATGGACAATATTTTAAGAGATCTGCAAGGCAAAATATGTCTCGTGTACTTAGATGATATTATCATATACTCAACTTCACTTCAAGAACATATAGAACACTTAAACAAGGTATTCGAGAGATTACGCGAATCAAATTTAAAAGTACAATTGGACAAATCTGAATTCCTTCATAAAGAAATAGCTTTTCTAGGTCATATTGTATCGACAGACGGAGTTAAGCCCAATCCCGAAAAAATAAGAGCTATTAAAGAGTTTCCAATCCCCAGAACACCGAAGGAAATTAAATCATTCCTAGGCCTTTTAGGATACTACCGAAAGTTTATAAAAGATTTTGCAAGAATTGTGAAACCAATGACAGAGTGCCTTAAAAAGGGTAGAAGCGTTGAGTTGAACGACTTGTATGTCAAAACCTTTGAAACATGTAAAAGCATACTTACAAACGATCCAATATTGCAATATCCGGATTTTACGAAGCCCTTCATACTTACCACAGATGCAAGCAATTTTGCGATTGGAGCTGTGTTGTCACAAGGAAACATAGGAAGTGACAAACCGGTATGTTTTGCAAGTAGGACACTGACAGATACTGAAATTAACTACTCAACAATAGAAAAAGAACTACTAGCCATTGTATGGGCGACAAAATACTTTCGACCATATTTATTTGGAGTAAAGTTCAAGATAATAACAGACCATCAACCTTTAACCTGGCTCATGAGTTTAAAAAATAGTAATTCAAAACTAACTCGATGGAGGCTTAAACTAGCGGAGTTTGACTATGAAATTGTATACAAAAAAGGAAAACAAAACACGAATGCAGATGCTTTGAGCAGAATTAAAATAAACAATCATGCAGAGATCAATATGAATGATGAATTATCAACAATTCACTCTGCTCAAGAAAATTTAAACGACGGTATTTGCATATCAGAAAAACCACTAAATGATTTCAATCTTCAATATATTTTTGAAAAATCTGGTCGAAACACTTCAATCAAAACTGAAACTCCATTTAAAAACAAACAGAGATTTAAAATATGCTGTGCAAACTTTACAGAAGTGATAATAACTGATCTTCTCAAAAAATATTTACTTCCTAATAAATTATCAGCTATTTTTACTGATGATAACACTTTTCAGATAATCCAATCTGTATATTCCAAATATTTTTCAAATAATAAAATTTTTCGCATTGTTAGATGTACTGAAATTCTTACAGAAATTAAAGAGAGTGATGATCAAGACAAACTAATAAATGATTATCATCAAAGTAATAATCATAGAGGAATTAATGAAACCCTTTTGCATTTAAAGCGACAATATTATTTTCCCTTAATGAAAAATAAAATAACTGAAACAATCAATAACTGCGAAAGATGCAAGAGTCTTAAATATGACAGACATCCTCCAAAAATAAAATTCGAACATACCGAAAACCCTTCTAAGCCATTAGATATCCTTCATATTGATGTTTACACAATTAATCATCAACACTTATTAACTGTTATTGACAAATTTTCTAAATTTGCTTCAGCGTACACTTTACCTGCTAGAAACAGTATCTCTATTGTCAAATGTCTCAAACAATTTATAAGTATTCATGGAATCCCTATCAAAATAATATGTGATCAAGGTGTTGAATTTACTGCAAACATAGTTAAAGATTTTTGTAAGCAATACAATATCAACCTACATTACACATCATTTCAACAGACTAGCAGCAATGCCCCTGTTGAAAGACTTCACTCAACACTCACTGAAATTTATAGAATAATTGTTGCAAAAAGAAAAGAAAACAATTTGGATATTGATCACGAAGAAATTATGTCAGAATGTTTGATAACATACAATAACTCAATACACTCCACCACAAAGCTTACGCCATACGAACTCTTTTATGGCAGGACTTATAAATTTGATAAGCAAATAAGCTTTAATAACGAACATGATTATCTAAAGAAACTGAACGAATTCCAATCAATCTTGTATCCAGCTATTAAAGAATTAGTAAAAGAAAATATATCCAAAAGAATAGACAAGTTAAATGAAAATAGGAATGAACCAGTGAATTTAGACGTTGACGAAACTGTTTTTAGAAAAGAATGTAGACGAAATAAAATCACACCCAGATTTACGAAACATAAAGTAAAAGCTAATGAGAAAGTCACTATTCTTACCACAACTGACAAGAAATTTCATAAAGCAAGAATAAAAAAATAAAATTGTTCTTTTAATTCCTATGAATTCTCTTAAAAAGAAACAAAAGAGTGCTTATTAAAAGTTTAGACATCGTGCTAAAAATTTATATCGAGTAATATGGATACCATTGATGCCCACTGTTTATATGAATTAAAAATTTCCAAAATATCAATAAACATTTGAATGAGTTACTAAATACTATTATAATTGATCCAACATTCCGAAGTCTGATGTTAAATCTTGATAATTAAAAACAGATTTTAATACTTAATCATTTATGTTCAATAAAAATGTTCAATGTTTTAACAATCGTTACCCCAAAGTAGAAGGAAAGTGCTATTGTCCACAATACCAGTAATAAAAGATGTGCTGACAGATGTGAGATACAGCAAAAACAAGTATTACACATTCTTTTACTAAACGTCCGTTCGATGAATTCTAAATAAATTTCAACATCAACTAATCTATATGGAAATGGAATGCATATTTTTCCGGAAAAGCAGTTAAAAAAAAAAAAAAAAAAAAAAAAATCCCATCTCGTAAACAATGACCAATACGAGTACATATTGTTTAAATGCAAATAAACAAAGATAAGATGATGACTCTACCTGCATCAATTCGCTTCGGGACCCTTCGCTTCATTCTTAGGGGGGAGGAATTACAATATCCAATATATATATGTATCACCATCATATAATTAACTTTACAAATCCTAGTTTAACTATACATAAAAAACACTTTATAATTTATATACATTGTAAGCTTTGATTTTGTTTTCTTAAAAATTTAAAATATATCAAATTCAGATTGATTCAGAAATAATTATAAAAAAAACGAAATAATAAAAAAGACATATTTTAAAATTGAAAAACTTTAAATTTTATTAATATAATTTCGAAAGAAATATAAGTCGCGTCTTCACCGAACTCTAAATTTCATAGATAATAATTTATCATTAAATCGCACTGAAAAAGCTATTTTATACACATGATATTTACAAAAAAATATCAATATTCTTTGTTGACACTTCTAATTTTTTTTTATCCTTTGTCATCTGTCAAAATGTTAGAGATGTTCTTATTTCAGGGTTCCCAATATTCTCGTTCGATATTCCTCTTCCGTCGAAATCAAGAATAGTAGTTTTCATATCGAACGATATTTCTTTCCGCGAAAATTTCCTTATCGAACGGAATCAATAATAGCACCCAATAATAGGAAAATAGTCGCAGCAAAAGCGAAAAGAAATCAGCAAAGTTGAATTAACGAATTCAAACAGTTTTTAAATTGGTAATTGATATGAATATGGCAGGCGATCTCAATTTCTTGAAGTTTATTTGAAGTAATATGAGTCGCTAACAAATTCATTGCACAAGCAGATAGAGAGTAAAAAGCTAAAATTAAACGAAAATAAGCGAAGTCATGTTTAATGCATTTAATAGGATTTCATTGTCGTTACACCAACAAAGAAAACAAATGTGAACGGCAAATTTTGGTTTTGTTTGAAATATAAGTGGTCAAAATTAAAAATGGCAAAAATAAAATACTTTCATAACAAAAGCAATTATTCGGAAGAATATAATAAAAAGGCAAAATAACATCAGCAACAGCAACGAGCTAATTGCGAAAACGTATGTAAAAATAGGGAATTATAAAATTTAAAAATTGAATGATTTTTTTTGATGACACAGGCCCGCAAAAAAAAAGTACCATGCGCGAAAGATCAGACCACCTGAACTTAATATTTTCGTGGTCGCTGAATCCGAATATGGTGCCAGATTAGGGAAGTTGGTTCGCGTTTTTTCAGGAAATCGGCAACTACGCTGAAAATTTAAGATTTTTTCAGCATTATTTCTGATTTCTGAAAAAACGCGAACCAACTCAGCTATTCTGGCAGAATATTCGGATTCCGCGACCCCGAAAACATAAAGCTCAGGTGGTCTGATCGTTCGCCCAGCGATTTTTTTTTTTGGTTTTTGTACAGACCAAAAAAAAAAAAAAAGTGCCCTGCGCGAAAGATCAGACCACCTGAACTTTATGTTTTCGGGGTCGCTGAATCCGACTATGGTGCCAGAACAGCGAAGTTGGTTCGCGTTTTTTCAGAAACCAGCAAAACTCAATGATTTTCAGCATTATTGTTGATTTCTGAAAAAACGCGAACCAACTTCGCTGTTCTGGCACTATATTCGGATTCAGCGACCCCGACAACATAAAGTCCAGGTGGTCTGATCTTTCGCGCATGGTACTTTTTTTATTTGTGGGCCTGTGTAGTTTTAAATAAATTTGTTTTTTAAATTAACCTACATCTAATTCCATAAAATATATCAAAACAAATATTCCGCCATTTACAAATTACAAAAAACACATTTGTACATTAGTTTATTTTCCCGGACTATAATGAAAACGTTTTAAAAAATGATTAAGTACTTACAAATATGTATGTATATTTTAGCACTATTTATAGCTTAATAACTTTTTAAAGTTATCGAAAGTAACTTTCTCGAAACAAACTTCCACTCCCGACTCACACTTGATGCAGTGTGTATTACAAACATTTGTGATTGACACCTCTCGCCATAGCCAAAATTCTTAGAAAACATGGCATGAATGATACGATGTACAAATATTCAAATTTCAATTACGAATTTTTTGAAAGCAAGCTACGGTGAAATTTTTAATAAATAAGGGTAAACCAAAAAATGTGCACTACTGTATTGAAATAAAAATTTTGAATTCAAATTTTTTAATTTATGTTACATAAAATTTATTTTTTTTTTTGCTTCGAAGTTCGAACCTCTTTGTGGTGCGGGCTCCTTTGTGGTGCGGGTTTCTAGGCTATAGCCTATGCCTAAACACGGCCCTGTTGGAATCGCCAACGTCAATAACATGAGAAATTAAATTTGTTTTTCCCAAGCCTTCTATTGCAAATGACGGAAATAAAGAAATTACGTTTGAAAGTTGATCCTTTTGTTCATTGGACAAAAATCGCCAAGGACAAATTTCTGCGTCATTTGAAATTATTTCAGAAACAAGACCTGCAGGTAAAATTTTAAACACCTTCCAAAAATCAATTCCTAGGATAAATTTTGAGCTAGACTCGGTACGATAAAAATTTCAATTTCTTTAGATGTGCCACGGAAAACAACATCTGTTTTAACAACACCTAAAACTTGTTGCGATTTACCATCAGCAGTACGTACAGCTGAATTAAATTTTTTAAAAGGCAAATTTTGGTTAAGAAAATCTTTAGCTGCTTGAGCTCCCATGCAACTAATTGTAGCGCCTGTGTCGAGTAAACCAACTATAGTTTTACCGAAAATTTTAACTTCGGCGTAAGGCCGTATATCGTTTGCTTTATCGAACACAGAGCTCAAAAAGTGCTTTCTTCTATTGGTTTGACTTTATGCCAAAAAGTTTTTTTTCGTTTTTTAGAACGAGAAGGTAAGGTTTGAGGAACAAAATCATTAAAAATGCGTTTTCTAGCTTCTTTATATTCAGCTAGTCCAATATGTAAAGGCTTTAATGGCTTAAGTAAAGGTAATTTTAAATAATCAAGTATATATATAACTTTAAAATAAGTGCAAATTGTGAAATATCTATTTTTTAATAGGGTAAGGGAGGGAAATATGGACCACACGGTTATTTTCCACTGCTTACATAGGATTTACCGTTATTCATGTTCAAACTTAACGCTAATACCTAAAGTTTATAATAGTGCAATTTTAGCGTTCGGTGAAGTAGCATGTTTCTGTAAAGTTGTTTTTTCTAAAAAAAGATCAGTGATAATTTTTTTCTAGTGAGTATATTGCATTATTTGACTTTAAAGCCATCGCGTTTTTAAATAAATGGTTAATTATATAAAGTCAGTGAATACTATTTATTATTTATGAGCACAAATTGTTCATTAACCACAAGACTTTTTGATAAAAAACCACTTATTTCACCAACACGTGCTGTGGGTAATATGGACCACCAAAGAAAAAAGCGTCAAAAACAAATGTATTCATCATCTTTTTCAGATGGGAAATCTAGCTGCAGATTTCATGACGATTCTGATGGTCATTATTTGTAATTCGTTAACTGCAAAGGAAAAAAAGATGAACTAGTAAGGGTGCTACCTTTGGCCTGGCCAAACATTAAATACCCTACACAGCAGTATTTTGAAAATTTTGCTAATGTGGAAGGTGCCACGCTCTCCAAATTCACCCAGTGTTTTCTCAGAGTTTGCATTTATAGTTCTTAGTACTTAAGTGAAATTTGGTTGGATTATCTGAAAAAATTTTTTCAGAATACCTTTTTGAAGCTTTTGCTTATATGGGAGGAGCCACGCCCTCTTGTCCGATTCTATCCAGTTTTTGCTTAAAGCTTGCATTTATAGTTTTTAGTGTCCGAGTCAAATCTAGTTTGATTATCTCAAAAAACGCTTTCAGTACAGCGTTTTGAAGCTTTTGCTTATATGAGAGGTGCCACGCCCTCTTGTCCGAATTCGACCAGCTTTTTCTCAGAGCTTGCGCTGACAATTCGTAGTATTTATGTGTATTTTGGTTGCATTGTTGTGAAATATACTCCAAAATTTGCATTTTGAAGATATTTTTTGTATGGGCGGTAGGTGTGTCCGTTGACCGATTTCGCTCATTTTCAATCCCCCGAGTTAACTTTGACGACGGAGGCTGTGTACCAAATTTCATTGAATTATCTTGCTTAGTTTTCCCAAAAAATGTATTTCCACACACAGCCAGCCAGACAGACGGACGGACATGGCTATATCGACTCAGGAGGTGACGCTGATCAAGAATATATATACTTTTCCATATCTGCGTTACAAACGGAAGGACAAAGTGAATATACCCTGGGTGTTGGGTATAAAAATGCATTTAATGTAATACCCTTTATTCAGAAAATCGCCGTGGCGAATTTTGGGTTGAATGTGTAATTTTACGTTCTTGGAGTCATGAAAAATGTGCCGGATGTGGAAGTGATATTTTTACATGCAACTTCTGTACCAAATAAACATGTGGGGCAATATGGACTATATAGTCCATATAACACTACACTTTTTTTTATCTTCATTTTGAGTATTTTCAGTTTTTTAATTTTTTTTCTTTATCCTGATGAGATATTTATCTAAAAGTGAATCAGAATAAAGGTAAATTGTTTCCTTTAATGAATGGCATAAAATTAATTGTTTTTTGAGTTTTATTTAAAAAAGAAAGATTGGTGGTCCATATTTGCCTCCCTTACCCTACTCATTAAAGAGTTTGTTTAAACCTCAACGCAATAAGAGTTTTCTTTTGTCCGGGTTATATGGCTTAAGTAAAGGTAATTTTAAATAATCAAGTGAATTCGGACAATCAATTTGAATAGTTTTTGAACAGTTATTAGCAAGAGTTTGAGAAAAAGAATCAGACAATTCTACTCGGTGCTCGTCGACTGCGACTTCTGCATCAGTTTGGGTGCACTTTTCTGTGCACTCGATGGCAAGGTTTTTAAACCATTACACTTTTTGCAACTAGGCTTGTATGTGTTTGGCATACCGCAACCATAACAAAAAATGTTATGATCTGAAAAACATTCTTGGTAACGATGACCAGTTTTCCTACAGTTCCAACACAATAAGGAAATGGCTGAGATTTCATCATTATCATTATTGAGTGTATCAGAAGGCAAGTTATTTTCAAAATCAAAATTTTCATTTATTTCAGAGACATGTCTACGAGGTACATTTGGCTTAGAACCATATTTATTTTTGTAGACGTCCTGTAAGAAAAATTCCCGTTTTCGACAAATCTCTCGCAGTTTTGACACAGTATATATAGGTATATTTAACAATTCGTGTTGAATTTTCTGTAAAAGATTTTGTCGGAGAATTTCAACTAAAGAAGTTTCAGAAAGTGGTTGATCAAGTCGATCAGTGAGCTCAAAAATGGACTCGTAAAAAGTATTAAAAGTTTCATAACTTTTTTGCTTACGCTCACGAATTAATTCCCTAAAATCTATATCAGTCGTCGAATCTTTGTATTGAAGAGTTAAAGCAGTGCATAATTCTGACCAGCGAATCTCAGTAACAGACGCATGGTACCGCCAGAACCAATCATTTGCCTTAGATTCAAATAAGCATCTAATATAACGACATAATAAATCGAAATTTCCACCAAGATTTTAGTTCTACTCTATAAATGAAATTTTTGACAAAAAGATCATCTAAATCACCAGTAAATCTTACTTTCCAGTTATGAATTATGAGACTAACCTTATCTGGTCAAGAAAATAGATCACCAGATGTTTGATTATTCAAAGAATTTTGATATCTTTGAGAACGAGAACCATTTTCAGCATTGCATTTGAGTTCAAAGGTGGTAACCCAGCAATTGTTCAATTGTTTTCTGTTGAACAGGTACCAAATTGCAGAATTTTTTAAACTAAATCTTCTAAAACTAGATTCAATATTCGTCTCAATTAATTTTTTTAACTCCTGTGTCATAAAAGACATCATTTGTGCTTGTTGCGCACCAACCGCAGCAGTAACGATGTTCTGAACATCTAATCCTTGCTCTACTGATGAACGAACAACATTCTCATTGCTTGGTTGTCTTTCAGGTATATTTTCTGGAGTATGAGGCGAAGTAGTTTCTAACAGTTGTGCAGTTGCAACATTAGGCTGAGTTTCAAGAGAGGTTTGAAGATTTTCTGCAGTAGCCAATTTTTTTGTTTGAAGTCTAGTACCGTGACTATGATCTGCAGCTTTATTTGGAGTTACTTGCGATACGATAAGAGATAAACATACCGAGCATGCATTATTTGTTTGAACATGCCTTTTAATGCAAGTTTTATGAAAAGCATGACCACAGTGTGTCTTGAGGATATGAGTGCCAATACTAATAGTATTGTGACATATATTACAACTTGGTGCAATTGATGCTGATGAGGCATTCAAATCATCATCACTGTGCTGAACAGGCATTCAAATCATCATCACTGCGCTGAACAGGCATCATGATCTGATTTAAAACCAATGAAGTAAAAAGAAAAGTTCTGTAGAACTGAAATTAAAGCTTTCGAAAAGCCAATGTTAGAGAAATTAAAAAGAAATCAAAAAACCGTGTTTCTAAACAAATTTTCCAATTAATTACACTGTGCTTGTCGGAAAATCTAACATTGATGGGACCCATGTAGTAAACATAATTCGGGCACGCTGATTTCAATGGTCATAGTAATTTTTATGGTTTGGCTCTTGTTTTTGAGAAATTTGTGTTTGAAAATTTGACTAAAAAAAAAATTTTAAATAAAAAACAGGTATTTTTTTCCATTCCAACCATTGCCTATCAACAGAACCCTATTCAATTTGGTCAAATTTGTTACTCTTGCAACCTATTGAGTGTTCAAGCTTTCAAAACGTACCGCAAAATGCTAAAAAAACTGTTTTTGTAAAAATTTTGTATGTTTTACATGAAAATATTTTTTTTATCAAATTTATTCTACTTCTGATGCTTCTTCTTCACTTGTTTTAGTTCCTTGGTTAAAGCAATTGACTGTCGCTGCGATAACTTGAGACGTCGTACAATCATATTTAAACGATTTTGCGCAATTTCGATGTGGTTGCATTGTGGAGTTACATTTGGCGGTTGAAACAATTCTCTAGATGCTCCTTCAATGCTTTCCAATAATAGTTGCAAATATTCACTCATTGAATAAATTTTGTTGGCTTGTACTCCAATTGATATTTTTTCGTTCTGTTTAATCCATTCCTGAATTCAAGCACGTATAACATTCTTCTAAATCATGTACTAAGCATCCTGACACATAATAAACGGGACCCATTCTACATAACGAACTATATGTTCACCAAAGTACAAATGATACACTTCCGTGGTTTCCCACCACGCTTGCTTGATGGAATAGTAAATTTTCCACAAACATTATATTGTTTAATTTTGCACAGTCATTAATTTTTTTAGATTTTTAACTTTAATATGACCTACCGATAAAATAATGCAATAACATACAAATAAATTATTGCTTTGTATTCTTGAATGTTAGGATGTCATTATAAAATCAAGAAAAAGTATCAAAAATAGGATAAATTTGATTAGAAAAAGGTTTTTTCATGTAAAAACTCTAAATTTTGGGCAATAAAAAAGATTTTTTTAACATTTTGGTGGTCGTGAACACTCAATAAGTTATAAAGGTAAAAAACTCGACCAAACTGAATAGGTTTCTGTTAAAAAAATTGTTGAAATGGAAAAAAAAATACATATTTTTTTATAAAATTTTTTTTTTTCATTCAAGTTTTCAAACTTGAATTTTTCAAAAACAAGAGCCAAAGCATAAAAATGACTATGACCATTGAAATCAGCATACCCGAAATATGTTTATTACATGTGTCCCATCAATGTTAGAAAAAAATTGCTCCGATTCGAGCACAGTGTAATTTATTGGTTACTGCTTTTTTTTTAAATTATCAATAATACTTTATTGGTAATTGCAAATTAAATTACAATATCAGTTACAAATTTATTTTACTGGAATTGTACTGGTACTGAAAAGTGCTCAACTATTGCAACACATCAATGCTCGAATAGCGCTAAGTTCAAATCATGCGTGAATGGGACACACTTATATCTTTGGAACTAGAAACCATAGAGATATGGTGATTATACTACTTATATACGACTTATATCTCTGGAACTAGAAACCATAGAGATATGGTGATTATACCAAAATAACCGTATTTAAATTTTATATTTATGGCTAGAATCGTGCAGAATTTTCTTATCTCGAGTTAGGGAAACTTTCGCGTTTAGATGAAAACCCTTAAATATTTTATTCAATTCCACAAAATTTTTAAAGCTATTGTTCCTTTATTTTTGTGTTTGCAATACCCGTAAATTTGAATGCCGGTTCGCGATAGGAACAACTTTTATAGTGTCGTTACAATTGAGAAAAAGGACTAAAGGACACACCAAGCACAAACTCGCTATTTGTTCGAGTATCATTTTTGAAAAAGCACCAAAACTGGTAGAAAAAGCACCGAGTTGGCATCACTGCTTTTTTGGTTAGTATGATGGCATCATTGGTATGTGCCGTAATATATGCTATATAATTTTTTCTCGATTTTTGGTAAGAAAGAGGCGCCACAATTGTGCAGACATTTTTTCTTCTTAAAGATATTACGTCATGCTGATTTTTTTACATATCATTTTATACCCTACACGCAGGGTGTATGAACTTTGGAATAGGAAACTGCATTTGAATATCAAAAAACTGTGAAAGAATAATGAGGATATTACCGTCTTGAAGATGTTAGTGCGAACTTAACTTTTAAACGGTTTATAATTTTTACTCTATAGCAAAGCAAGAGATAACACAATTTTTTAAAATAGAAAATTTTGATTCCGAAATAACTTTTAAACTAAGGGTGGACAAACAAAAATAAAGGGTGTATAAACATAAGTCTTTGACGGCGTATTGAACTAAATAAATTTTCCAATCTATTCGATTTTTTTGGCGCCAGGTTCACGGTCCTTTAGGAACTATATTTTTAAATATCTTTTAAAGCAAGGGTAGATAAAAGATAAAAATAGGCTAATATTCATGAACACTCTCTAGACATTCCTAAACAGCATGATCTTCGAAAAAAAAACCTTTTTTTTTGAAAATTCAATAAAGGGTGGATTAACATAAGCACACGATAGACAAACGAACAAGATAAAAATTTTAAATTTTTCCCGAATTTTTGGCGCCAAGTTCACAGTTCCTCACAAACTAAGTTTTTTAATATCTTTTGAACCAAGGGTGGACAAACAAAAATAAAGAGTGGACAAACATGGACATTCTTTGGACAATCCATTGGAATAGGTTTTTTTAAAAATTTCGAAATTTTTGGCGCTAGCGTGAAGTTAGCGCCAAAACTTATTTTTTGAATAATTTTTGAACTAAGGGTGGACAAACGAAAAAAAAGAGTGGATAAACGTGGACATTCCTTGGACAAACCTTTAAAATAGTCTTTTTTAATTTTCCCGACTTTTGGGCGCTAACTTCACGCAGCCACCGTATCTCCATAAGCACATGTTTACGGCAACACGGCTTAGAACAGCTGTTTTATACCTTTTTTTTCAGAAGAAGGAAACTCGTTGACGATCTGTTTCATACATATATTTCATACATTAAAAAATGGTTAGGCAACTCTGTCATATAAATTATCCTCAAATTCTGACAGCTAACTTCTTAACACGCTCTAAAAAGTGTGTCAATTTGATACACTTTTTCTTATGCGAATAACGCTCACATTTTAAGTGTGATATAAGTATGTACAGTGAAACGAGTTTCTTCAATATCGTTTTTAGTGTCGTATGAACGTGGTGATGGCTTAATAGTACTTAGTTATTTTAATTTATTTATATACTGCCAGAAAGGGTGACTTTATTACAGAAAAACAGAATTCAGTTTAGAAGCTTATACTTCCAACAATTTACATAAAATGAATGGTTTCTTTTCTCTTAATTTTTCGTGGGGGTCTCAGCTTTATTGTCATGTAATAAAATTTTAGCAAAGTAATTACAGTAATTTTAAAATAAAATTTTTGTCACCTTAAGGCTGGGTGACTAACCGAAAAATTTCATTCATTGATTTTACATGCTATCCTTTAACGATGCAATATCAAAATATCACGTTTTGTTAACTTAAGTTCTCTCAACATATTGGTATATTTGTAGAGACAATCAGCCTAGTTTATTAAATATTTTCATGGGCGAGATTAAAAAAAAATGAAAATTTTTGATAAATTCGGTTTTAGCCTTAGGTATGTTTTACTTATTTGTTACATTAAATAACAGTACTGTATTAAAGGCTAAAGAAAACTTAAATAATCCACAAGGAAAAGTTAAAAATTTATTGAAAATTAGAAAACAAAAAATACTAGATTCAAAAACTTTAAAAACGAAAGAAAAACTTAGTAACTTTAAAAATACCTTTTTTGTTAAATTAAATTAAAAATATTTGAATAGTGTTTAAAAAAGAAAGCAGTTTGATAATAACAAAATGGTTAATATTTGAAAATACCTAAAAATTAGAAGCCTACATAATTCAGCGTGATTTCAAGCTTGGTAGGCTTTTTGTAGATCTAACATCGTTATGTATGAATTCAATGCAGAATTTGGATTCGAAGCCGTACGGTTGATATTTTAACTTTGCCCATGGATATAATGGTAGTATCTTGCACCGAGCTAAATAAAATGAATGAGTTAATTTCAATTTCCGTGCGCTATTAAAACATTGCCCACAACTTACCTGTTATGTTTTCATGGTCGTATTTTTAATAAAAATCACCGTCGACAGCAAAAGAATCATCATCAAAATAGGCTGTAAAATTGGCATCACAGTAATGTTAAGCCTCAGTAACAACATAACGTGAAGCGGTAAATCATCCAAATCCTAAATATAAAGTTTTCAGTTATATATTATTTATCATTTTCAAAAGTGTTTATTTAATGTTCACTACGTCCATTAAGTTAGCAGAGTGGTTATGGGAGAGCTAAAAAAAAAAAATTCAAAACTAAAGTCTAATTAAATACCCTAACGCACACTGCGTTGGCTAGTGGGCAAAAATCAAAATTTTTTGTGACTCGAAACCTAGTAATATCGGTATCAATCGACAGGTAATTGTATCAATAAAATAAAAACAAAATATTTAGGTGAAAAACTCAGTTTTGGCTACGCTGTGACACTTCAAAGTTGAGATATTTTTCAAAAAAAATCATGTTTTATTCACTTCGTTTTGGGTTCTCTTAAACAAATAATTATCAAAAATGTGTCTTTTGATTAAACCAAGCAAAGTAAAGTTTTTTATTATAAATAATATTTAAGTAAATAAATAAAACTAAAAAATTTTCGAAAATATATAATTTAGTTTATATTGTAGTGGTTTTAATATATGATATTATCATATGAAAAACTTCAGAAATTGACAAATTTCGATGAAAAAAAAAAAACAAATAGTATAAAATTAAGTGCCGTTTTTTGTTTTAATCTACTAGTACGGACTCTATATAATCAAGAACTGCAAATAACTTTTCCTACTTCGTCCTACAAATATTTTTTTTCTTTTTTTAAAAAATGCTTAAAACGAAAAATTTGTATGAAATATAAAATTTATGTTGAAAATTTTTTTTTTGTTTTTATGAACACAAATAGTCTCAAAAGTACAAAAAACATTATTTCTACTACGTACATTTCATTTGTTAACATTAAACATTACTTTTTTATCATCGTTATATATGGACCTTAAGAAAATCGTCCTAAATACCTGGTTTTTAGCAAAACTATAAAGTTTACAACAAATCTGAGATCATTTTTGAGCTCAGCGACCCCAAATTACTTATAGTACCAAATTTCATCGATATCCAACCACTCCTTCTATTTTTGACCATTGCTTGTATGGGCTTAACGCACTGTGTAACGCTGCATTTTAGGCTCTTCATTTAAGCTAGCTTAAGTTAAACTAGCAGAGCTTTTTCAAAAAATCACATACGAGACATGTGTTGAACTAAAGTACACAATAAACAACACAGGCACAAAAAAAAAAAAGTCAAGGCCCAGAAGGTACTCCCCCGAGGCCCCATGTGTTGGGGGCGCTGAGCCCGAAAATTGTATTTTTAGAAAAACAATTTTGTGGAGCACGGTAGTTTTTAAAAAATTTCAACTTTTTGAAATACCACCCGCGATTTTTTTCGGGGATAGTGTTGGGGGACCCTTCTAGTATCAGAATCCGGGAACCGCGAAATCGAACGTCCAGCCGTTTTTTTTTTTTCGACATTTTAGTTTTTTTAACGATTTTTGAGAATGTCTCGGATTTATATACATATTATGTACACATATATATGTATGTACGTACATATATATACTTGTATATGTGTAATATATATACATGTATATATATATACATACATGCATACATACATATAAAAGGTATCGTTTCCGCACCATTTATTTTAAAAAAAAATCGGTTTTTTCGTATATAAAAAAACACAAACAAAAACCGGATACAGCAATAGTCACTCCAGATGTGATTTTTGATGCTTAATCCGAATCCGGTCTTAGAATTGCTCTATTACTTCTGGACTTTGAGATATCCTTACATATATGTATAAAGGACACCACTTTTTTTCCTATTTTTGAAGTTATATAACAAGATAAGATAATATTATGCCGTAAAATCTGGTATGACAGTTAATAGCCCTAGTTTTTTTCTTGAAAACTCAATCAAACCGATAACGATATCTTTTTTTTTTGTCGGAGATATCTTTACCTAAAAAGTTAAAAAAGTGCAAAAACACGATTTTTGGCTATATTGGATGTTATATGCAGGACACACAAAATTCTTCTGTGAATTTCTATTACCAGAAGCATTTAGTACTTTCTTTTGGCTTTCAATTGAGCTATTAAATGTTCATCTGCAATATTCCTCTACAAAGTTATGACCATTTAAAAATTACATTATGAAGTGCAAACTCACAGGGGTGCCACTAAAATATAGTGTACGAGTATTTCTTATATACGTATTGCTGCAACATGTCGTCTTAAAATAGTCATAACTTTTAAGAAAACTATTACAAGAGACCACTTGTTAGCTCATTTTGAAGATAAAGAATGGTTTTAAATGCTTCGGTTGGTAAAAAAGAGCAGAAAAATTTCGTCCGTACTGTATACGACCTCAAATATAGCCGAAAACCGAGATTTTTCACTTTGAGTTTCATGGTGTGATTTTAAAGTTAACATAACTTTGCAGAAAAATATTGCAGATAAACATTTAATAGCTCAATTGAAAGCCAAAAGAAAGTACTAAATGCTTCTGGTAATAAAAATTCACAGAAGAATTTTGTGTGTCCTGCATATAACATCCAATATGGCCAAAAATCGTGTTTTTGCACTTTTTTGACTTTTTAGGTAAAGATATCTCCGACAAAAAAAAAGATATCGTTATCGGTTTGATTGAGTTTTCAAGAAAAAAACTAGGGCTATTAACTGTCATACCAGATTTTACGGCATAATATTATCTTATCTTGTTATATAACTTCAAAAATAGGAAAAAAAGTGGTGTCCTTTATACATATATGTAAGGATATCTCAAAGTCCAGAAGTAATAGAGCAATTCTAAGACCGGATTCGGATTAAGCATCAAAAATCACATCTGGAGTGACTATTGCTGTATCCGGTTTTTGTTTGTGTTTTTTATATACGAAAAAACCGATTTTTTTTTAAAATAAATGGTGCGGAAACGATACCTTTTATATGTATGTATGCATGTATGTATATATATATACATATATATATATTACACATGTATACATATACAAGTATATATATGTACGTACATACATATATATGTGTACATAATATGTATATAAATCCGAGACATTCTCAAAAATCGTTAAAAAAACTAAAATGTCGAAAAAAAAAAACGGCTGGACGTTCGATTTCGCGGTTCCCGGATTCTGATACTAGAAGGGTCCCCCAACACTATCCCCGAAAAAAATCGCGGGTGGTATTTCAAAAAGTTGAAATTTTTTAAAAACCACCGTGGGAGACATTAAAAAAAAAAATAAGTTATTATAAACATCCCATAAAAGTTTTTTCTCATTACTGAAAATTTGTTTAACATGGTTTTACGCCCTTTTGAAAAATCACTCCTCATATAGTATTGTACTATATTCCGGGACTGCTTACTATATACTGTTGAATAAATATATAGTACGCAAAAATGCTATATTCAAACCATATCTATGATGACCGTACTATATGTTTCTGTGTAAAGTAAAGCACAATTCAATTAGAAAACCGGAGTCACGGGTTCGAGTACGGTTTCTGACAAGATTTAACTAATACTGATCTGATGAGGCTTTATACATGTTTATGCATGAAAATATATAAATATGTATGTGGAAGTAGCCGAAACATATATAATCAATTTCCATGTTAACACTTGCTTGCGTCTGTTGTTGAAAAATTGCAAAAATGACTGTTTAATTAGTTCAATATAAAATTATCATACTTCCCGACAAGAAATTTGCTTAGGCATGCCTAAAAATACATTAGGCCCTAATTGGGAAGCAATGGGGTTAGCCTAAATTAGGAATGCCTATTACTTGCCTAGTTAAGTAGGCTTTGGGTTTGCCCAAATAAAAAATAAAAGTTTGCCTAATAAACGCGTAATGCGGTGGTCATAGTGCTAAACGAACAGTTGCCGAATTTCGTTTGCCTAACGAAAACCTAACGTGGGGGTCATAGTGATATACGAACATTTGCCTAGTTTCGGAATGCCTAACAATTGCGTAGTCAGGCAGGCTTAGGATATTCCTAATGAACGACGAATGCGGTTGTCATAATAAAAAACGAGAAGTTGCCGAATTTCGGTAAATCTGGGGAAAAAGTAATGCGATATTAATGAGAACATTTGCAGCTGCTCCCAAATTAAATAATGTAAATGTACGAATAAAATGTTTGTTCTAATCTTTAAGATAAAATATAATTAAAAACTTGAATTTTTAAGTGTTTTTGTTGCTCTCAAAAAGTTACATTTTCATTTAATTAGTATAAAAAAGTTATCCCTATTAATATGAAAGTTTAAAAATATGCAAGACAGCGATTGTTACGCAGCTATTTTAATGAATATTAATGTATAAACATAGCTTTTAAATAAATATGCTACTTTTTATAAACACATTTTAGTGATTTCTGAAAAAACAGCAAAAAGATCTGGTCGAATCTACTTTCGGAGATAAAGCTATCGGAAGATCGGGATATAGCTTTTATGAAAACCGGTATAAGCTCGGAATCCCTTGATGGATTTAAATAAATTTCGAAAACACGACATATCTCGAAAATCATGGCTCGGATTTAAAATTTTTGTAGAACAATTTTGTAGTAATTTAAAATAACTTTGATATGACACCAATATATTAAAATGCAGCCAGGGGCTCCGAACTTATACCGGTTTTCATAAAAGCTATATCCCGATGGTTATATCTCTGAAAGTAAATCCGACCAGACATTTTTGATCACATATTCTTTCTTAGAATTAAAAGCTTAACAAACCAAACCAGTTTTAAAAACAAAATATCAATAATCTGCGTTTTAGTGCTATTAGGACATGGTAGATCCTTTGTGTTTTCAAAGTTGAATTATGTGAGATATCTCCTTC
The DNA here is from genome assembly GCA_951812925.1 of Calliopum simillimum. Taxonomy (NCBI): domain Eukaryota; kingdom Metazoa; phylum Arthropoda; class Insecta; order Diptera; family Lauxaniidae; genus Calliopum; species Calliopum simillimum. The sequence goes on along the minus strand of OX638370.1, from coordinate 55,690,062 downwards.
ATAGTCGTCGTCCTCAATTTCCATTTCAAAAATGGTTATCTTTTTCTTGTTGTCCGATAACAAGGATGCAATCTTAATTGAATGACATGGGCGTACGCAAGGGGGGGCAGGGGGGTCAGCTGCCCACCCCCCTAGCTCTAGCTTTAGAGTTACAAATATATCATATTCATTCACTTTTACAGGAGTTTTTACAACTTTTTATATTAAAGCCAAATAAAACACGATTTTTTGGACAATAGTTTATACAAATACACTTTTTTTTATCTTTACTATACTATTTATTTATTTAATTGCAAACAATTTGAAAGTAAAATCGGATAATATTTTAAAAAGTTATTGAGGTTTCACTGAAGTAGGACTATTCGGTTTTTTATCGTGAAAATAAACAGGTACAAAAAAATGTTTTTTGCTCATAACTTTTTTTTCTTCTCAGAAGGGATACCCATTGCTGCTTAAAACTAAAGACTATGTTTTTGCAAAAAATGCTGCGTTAAAAAATTTTAAATTTTTTGTGCAGGCAGTATAGATAATATCCGGTTCCAAAAGTCGATTTTTTTATGTTCTTACGAATAAAATGTATAAGGCTTAAAATGCTTAAAATCGTTCAAAATATCAAAGTATTTTATAAATTTGTTCAGACCTTTTTTAACTATTCAAAAATTGGTCAAAGAAAAAGAAAAAAAAAAAAAAATCCAAAAACTCTAAAAAAATTCACACGTGTACTTTGTACGATTCTAAGCATTTTAAACATTATACAATTCTTTTACTTCATAAAAATCGACCCAGTTTATTGTACCTGTTTATTCTTAAAGTGGGATATTCGTTTTGTCATACTGGTACGAAGCTTAATTTCCTAAATATGACTAAATATGGGATTCGGACGCTAAATGGGAGTTTTTAGCTTTTGAACGCCAGCGGAAGGCAAAAATCTCTTTTTACTCAAGAGGAAAGCATTAGCAATTAATGCGTTTTTTGGAGTCAGCGACCTCAAATTAGTTTAGAAATGTGATATATATTTAAAAGATAACATAAGTACCTATAGGTAATTCCATAGTATCTCGCGTTACAATTAGAACAGTTTTTAAGAGTTTAATGGAGCTTTTGAGGCTCAGCCTTTGGATTAACTAATAAAATTGGATTCTTTATAAACAAAATACTTTGTTCTTGTTGCATATTAGTTGAAATTTTCAGTGATAACTTAATATTTAACTAGTAAAATAGTGCTGGTAACTCGCATTACCATTTTTGGACATGTTCAGAGCTTAAATTTCTTTCGGAAGTTTCTGTGAAATTTGTGGGTAAATTTCTTTACATTAGACATAAATTAAGGCAGCAGGATATCAATAAGTATTTCTTTATTAGAAACAACAATATTAAGTGGTATTTTTTTAAATAATGCAAAAATTATGTGGTAACTCGCGTTACAAAAAAATTGGTAACTCGCGTTACTATCGATTTTTAGACCAATACAGAGGGCCTTTTCAAGTTCATAGGTATAAACATTTAAATTGGGTCAAAATACAAGAATAATAAAGAACTACTTCTGGCTTTTATGCACAGGAACCAAAACTAGATCAAAATTTAATAATTGCTTAACTAAGCCTATTATATCGCGATTGAAATTATTTATGGTTTAAATACAGATGGTATATTATCATCACAACTATTACTGTCACCACCAGATTCATAACTTTCCTCGCAGAAGTACCGTTTTATTTTTATGCCCGTTTTTACATCTTCTGATGTGCAGACATTAACTAAAAAACGCGATAATAACGAATTGCAATGTCCAATCTCAATTTTGACACTAAATCGTAATGTTTCTTCAATTAAACATTAGTTTGGATATAGTTGAAGGTTGAAAAGAAACGAGAAATTTTTCAATACCTTGTCCACATTTACATGGAAATACCCCTATGCAAATTTTTATTTAGAAAGTTATCTAAGTACCTTCATAAGTTATTATGAACTTATTTAATATTTTAGTGCACAAAAATATACACTCTTACATTGAAAAATTTCTCAAAAAAAAAAAAAAAAAAGGTTCGCAAAATTTGAGTTTGGCCCCCCCCTAGATGAAATCCTGCGTACGCCCTTGTTGAATGATTATTATGATAGAATGAAACGAATGTAAGCAAATATCATTTTATCAAACCTTTCGACTTCCTGATACAACAATTCATTCAACATTCATTATCATCCAAAAGTTTGTTCAACAAGTGATGTACATACATCACTTTTAGCTACTTGCTGTAAGTTTATATTTTCGAAATATTGTCCAAATTTTTCTTAATTGAACTTGCGCTTTGTCACTGTACCATCCTCTATCAAATGAAAAAGGAAATTTATTTAATTATGTAGGCAGAAAAATCAATTTTATATAAAATGTAATGGAGTGTATCCGGGTATGAGACGGGTTTTGTTTTTGAGCCATAACTTTTTACTCGTCGAACCGTTTCAGGTGTTTTATATATCGATCGAAAGGTAAGAAATGCACATAATTTTCTTTTAGAAATGTAGAAAATTATTTTATCACATGCAGAAGTTATAGCCAGTTTTCTAAATAAATTTAAAATTTGTATCCGGGTATAAAACACCAAGCGAAAAGCAATGAAAATCAGAAAATATGAAATAAAAACCTCATGGCTGCACATTAGCAAAAACTTTCGTGCATTCTTCGTTACAATAATATCGATATTTGATAGTTGCACCAGATTTTGGTTTGAAAAAAAAAAAAAAACTAGTAAGGGTGTAACATTTAGCCTGGCCAAACATTAAATACCCTACACTGCAGTATTTTGAAAATTTTACTTATATGGGAGGTGCCACGCCCTCTTGTCTGATTTCACCCAGTTCTTGTCCGAATCCGCCCAGTTTATGCTCAGAGCTTGCGCTAATAATTCGTAGTATTTAAGTGTATTTTAGTTGAATTGTTGTGAAAAATACTCCTAAAGTTGCATTTTGAATATATTTTTTGTATGGGCGGTATGCGTGTCCGTTGACCGATTTCGCTCATTTTCAATACCACGACCTAACTTTTACGACAAAGCTGACGCACCAAATTTTATTGAATTATCATGGTTAGTATTCCCGTAAAAATATTTCCACGCACAGCCAGCCTGCCAGACAGACGGACAAGGCTATAACGACTCAGGAGGTGACGCTGATCAAGAATATATTTACTTTTCTATATCTGCCACGCCTCCTTCTCTGCGTTGCAAACGGAAGGACAAAATGAATATACCCTGGGTGTAGGGTATAATTTCCATATCGTTACAAATTTTGTATCCGGGTATAAGATACCTTTAAAAATAAAATGAAAATTAGAAAATACGAAATGAAAACTCTATAACTGTACGCAAACACAAACCTTGATTCACGTTTCATTACATACATGTCGATAATTGACAGTTGCACACGATTTGGGTTCGAAAAAAAGTGTCTCATACCCGGATACATGATGTGTCTCATACACCAATACATGACACTTTATAAGAAAAGCCAAAAAATAATTTTTTAACCATTTATATTCGCACAAACCCACACCGTATCACAAAGTAGATGTAAAAGACTAAATGCTAACGCATGACACTTCCCATTTTCATTTGATTAATTCTAAAATATAACACTTTGAAACAGATCATAAAAGCTTTTTACAGTCGACTAGCGACCTAAGGTGTGTAAATAAAATAAGAAATAGATCGTTTCACTCCGGTGTTGGCTTAAAAACTTGGTCATAGTAAGAGGACAGATCGACAGTATTCAGATTGGCAATATTAATTTTGCATCATAGAAAAAATCGACTGTCGCATACCCGAAGGTGTCTCATACCCGGATACACTCCCTTACCATTTTCTACGATGCTGTCTTTTAAGCTGTTCAAATACTCTGCCAAGTAGATTGTATCTTCCTACGTAACTTGCGTTATTTCTTCCGGTATGTCCTGTTGTATTAAGCATGCCATAGCAATGCAAAGCTAACAGAAAAAGCTTTTCATATCGTTGACACACTGCCCGATCACTTGCTGTAGCTCCAAAACTTTCATTAGAAATGCACCACAGCAACGAAGAGCTTCTTCGATAGCTTCAGTGCTGGGAAAAACAATTATCAAATGGAAATTTTCACGGAATAATTCATTTTTTCCTGCTGATTGAATTTCTCAAATAAATAAACACGAACGCGAACTTTTATTTTAAGATCATAATGACAGCTGTCATGGTTTTTTTACCAGGGACTCCATTGCGAATTTTATTTTCTACGTTAAGCTAAAACTATAGAGTAATTACCAAACACAGGCACGACTACAATTTTCTTGGCCCAGCGATTTTATTTATTTGGCGTTTACCAAATCACAACACTATTTTCAATTATATTTTTGAATAATTAACTATTTAAATTTTCATTAAAATAATTGAGACGAAGACATTTTTTATTTTAGCCCTAACATGATTTTTGTTATAAATTTTTTATTTCATTATACATTTCATATAAAATTTTGCATTTGGCAGAAAAAAAAAATTCATAATTTTTCTGGGATTTTTTGAATTTGGAGATGCCACCTACCGATTTGTTGCCTAGATAGAATATCTCATGAAATGCTTTCAGTATAGCATTTTGAAGCTTTTGCTTGTATGGGAGGTGCCACGCCCTCTTGTCCGAATTTGCTCACTTTTTTTCAGAGCTTGCGCATACAATTCTTAGTATTTATGCGTATTTTAGTTGCATTGTTGTGAAAAATACTCCTAAAATTGAATTTTGAATATATTTTTTGTATGGGCGGTAGGCGTGTCCGTTAACCGATTTCGCTCATTTTCAATCCCCCGAGCTATCTTTGAGGCTGTGTACCAAATTTCATTGAAATATCTTGCTCAGTTTTCCCAAAAAGTGTATTTCAACACACAGCCAGATAGCCACCCAGCCAGCCAGATAGACGGACATGGCTATATCGACTCAGGAGGTGACGCTGATCAAGAATATATACTTTTCTATATCTGCCACGCCTCCTTCTCTGCGTTACAAACGGAAGGACAAAGTGAAGTGGGTGTAGGGTATAAAAATCGCCCTCCAGTACAAACTTTAACAATGGCAAAATTCGAGCAACATCCACAAATTTTGAGTGTTAATTAAAAAAACCGCTTCCGTTATTAACTTTTAACTTTTGAGGCGATTCAGCGAATTGTTTGGGGCTTTCAGGATATTTAAAATGGGTGTTTAGACTTAAGAAAAACCGCATCCCGTTGATATATCTGAATCGCTAAATTCAGTGCATCATCCTCGAAAAATGATTTTTGAAGATATTGGGGGAGGTGATCAGTTACGCAGGCTGAAAAGTACTTCTAATATATCTAAAATTGATAGACATGTTTGAAAAATAGCTTCTTTTTTTTCGAAAGTCACACCTGCTGAGGTTTCCTCATATATAAGTATATTATAGTTCATATATTATATATCCAGGATAATTTTTTACGAGTTGCATTATAGATACGATCCTCCATGGTTAGTGATTTTCACAAACAGTTATGTCTTTCTGTGGAAGTTCATGCCGGGCACCTGGCATTCCCTCCTCTGTTCTGAATTGGAGCCATAGTCCGGCAAGCGATAAGAGCAAGAAAGTAGAGCAAATTGAGAAGATAGTTGTAGATATTGCCCCGTTGCAATATATTTTTACAGAAAAGGTGAGCCAATTGAGCTATTTAAATTTTTATTTATTTTATTTGTTATGTTAAAGTAAAATAAAAATTTAATTCTAACTTTTTTCAGGCTTCATCTCTCAGTTTGCATTGTAGCAATTAAAAAATTGAATTCGTAGAAAATATGGAATTGTCTTAACAAGGGTGTATCAATTTATTGGAAAAGGGTTTTGGCGACGAAGAACCATCCAATACCATAGTGTGTGAGTGGTCAGAAGAGCCCCAGCGCGGACGGACTTAACTTAAAGATTAACAACCCGAAGGCCGTCCAAAAAGAGAATTTGTGCCGGAATACGTCGAAGCTGTGCGAAAACTACTTTAAGAAGATCAACATATGTAATGAATTTTTCAATGTTCATCTCTTTGTATTAATCGTATACGATTTCGTCTGATGCGACCAAAATATTTTGCAGATATTTCTCCAATTGTATTTGTTTTCAATCAGAACTGTTCCGTACTCCGTGTGGTTTCAATTATTTTGGAAGCTTTTGATGAAAATGGTGAGTCACGGGATAAAAAGCATTAGAATCTCTTTTGTGGAGAATTACAGGTTCTACAAATAATATTCATTTATATTTAGGAGAAAGTAGCCGTTTAGGAAATATTAGATAAAATCGAATTTTTCGACTTTTTCGATTTTTTAAGAAAACTCTTATAACGATTATTTTTTTGTTAATTCGAACTTATTTGTAGAACCTCCGATTCTCCACAATAGAGATTCCAATTCTTTTTATCATTCGACTTACCGTTTTAATCAAAAAGCCTCCTAAATAATAAGTAATTGAAATCACACTGATTTCAGAATAAACCTGAATTATCTTTAATGTGATCAGTTATTACTTATTACCTTCATATACTTAATTCAGCATATCAATAGTTCTTAAAAAATTAAGATACAATTAAGAAATAATATTTTTTTAATAAATTACTAAAAAAATACAAACCTATTTTTGTTTTATTGATTTGAAGATAAGTTAGGCGTGAATTAGGGCCCAATTGGTTTTGCCTAAGCAGAGCGTTAGGTTCAAATGCGAAATCCCAACGATGCCCTAGTTTGGTAAGCCTCACATTTTCCTAAATACGAATGCCTACCTAATTAGGCCGGCATTAGGCATTCTTTATTGGGAAAATATGGGGAACACCGTTACATCCGATATGAGGGCCTTGTTAGGCTCCAGCGTTTGCCCTAACGTTCTGTTTAGGTAAAACAAACGGGGCCCTAATTGTCGCCACACAATATTTTCTAGTCGGGTTCAATTTAGAAAAAGCGCGTTGGTACTTTCATTAGTACTATACAAGCAAAAAAAAAACACTCAATAAACTAAAGGGAACGGTCCATTCAGTACGTCGAGTACGTCACGTCGTTTTTTTCGACTGACAGCTAAGTTAAAAATGGCTCCCTGAAATAACGCCATAGGAAATAACGCCAGAAAATTTTTTGGAAATAACGCCAGAAAAATCTTCATACAAAATTCTGGCGTTATTTCCATTTTGTTTTGGAAATAAAGCCAAAAACTTTTCTGGCGTTATTTCCAAAAATTATGGCTTTATTTCCAAAAATTATGTAGTTTACAGAAAGGAAATAACGCCATAGGAAATAATGCCAGAAAATTTTTCGGAAATAACGCCAGAAAAATCTGCATACAAAATTCTGGCATTATTTCCAAGTTCATTTTTGGTTTTATTTCCAAAACAAAATAGAAATAACGCCAGAATTTCGTACGGAAATTTTTTTGGCGATATTTCCAAAAAATTTTCTGGCTTTATTTCCTATGGCGTTATTTCCTATGGCATTATTTCCAAACATTCTGGCGTTGTTTCCTAATTAGTTTTTGGCTTTATTTCCAAAAATTAATGCCAGAAAATTTCTGGCGTTATTTCCAAAAAATTTTCTGGCGTTATTTCCTATGGCGTTATTTCCGGGAGCCGTTAAAAATATGAGTTTATATCAAGTGCGACCCAATCAGTACGTCTACGTCAACGCAACGTACAAAAGTTGCCCAACTCTCAACTTTCGACGTACGTCGTGTGATTTGACAACCGCAAAATAAATTTATTTTCACTTTCATTTGTTGTTTTTTATTTTTCTTTGTCGTTTTTGTTTTATTTTTTTAATAATATTGGAATAAAAAAATATTGGAGCTGTTCAAGTGTAAAATTAAAATTTGAAATTAATATTATAAAAAGAGTTGTGATGTTTTAATCCGTTTTGAAAGTATTCATTGGGCCAGGCTTCTTCGTCAAATGCGTCGCAGTCAGTTGAAAAAAACGACGTGACGTATTCGACGTACTGAATGGACCGTTCGCTTAACTTCGTAAAGCACAGTAGTTATTGCTTTTCCATACGTTAATCAGAATGTATTTCTACAAGCACAGATAAAGTGTCCACAAAAAACATCTTTAGTTTTGAAATACCGAAAGTGATACACATATTAAACAAATTTCTCACTTTTTAAAATTCACGAACGCGCCTTTCGATTTATGCTATGTGCGTGTTGCCAAACGCGCCCCTTTCTTCCTGCTTTTCAAAATTGACAACATCAAGCAAATGTTTGCTTCATTTTTATTTTGAAATTTAGTTAATTATTTTCAATAAGTGGTTGCTCTTCCTGTCAAAAAGTTGAAGTCTTATTAAATTATGGAAAGTAGTAGTGAAAACGAAAGTGCCTCAAATCTAAATGCATCACTAACACCTACTAAGAAGCGGAAAATACAAAAAGGCTCCAAAAATACAAACCTGAATGGGAAAAAGAGTATGACTGGATTACTAAAGATCCGCCAAACGTCTATAATGTAAAATGTGCGCCATGTAGCGCTACATTTTCTCTCGGAAAAAGTGGCATTGGCCAGGTGAGCTTTTTGGCGATATGTACTTAAATTTCCGTAGCTACTTGATTTGACAATGTTTTCACATGAAATGACCCAAAATAAGTCAATCTGTCAATGGCCGCACCAACCGCTTATATAAAAAATATATTATAAACGCATCATTAGGAGTATTTTTCACGATAATGCAACCAAAAGTACTTCCTTACGTACTCATTCAATTTTCGCTTAGTTTCCTTTTGAGTACAATTCTCTTCAGCTAAATAGCTACAAGTAAAATAGTAAAATAAAAAATCGAAATATGTGTACGTATAAGTACTGCGTAAAACAACTGAATGATCCGTTTTATGTATTAAATCAGAGAGAAAAAAGAGACGGTTCATTTGTACGCCAAGGCGTTGCCAGATGGCGCTGTTCGTACAAATATTTATTTGAAAACTGAAGCAAAACGCAATGGCCAGTAATTATAGAAAATTTTTAAAAAATCTGTATCATCAAAATTAACTTTCAAAATACTTTTCCTATTTTTACAAATTCATAGGTTACACACAAGTTTTTGAACAAATTAGTGAGTGTAAACGCATGAAGGAAACGAAAAAAAAAAACGTTGCTACAAAATCAGGTATTTCTTCCCCATCTGCATTTGAAACTTTTCCAAAGCATTCCCATACTTTACTTCTTCATTTTTTTATATTTATTTTGAACTCGCCGCTTTGTACTTTTGCCTTAATTGTCGAATGATCCATTTTGAGAGAACTAGTACCAAGAGCACTATCGATCTAACGGACATCAGTCCCAAAAATTAAAATTTCGGTAAGCGTTTTGTTAAATAGATAGATATAGATATAGTTCGACTTCAAAATTTGAAATATGTAGCTTAGACTGCTTCAAAAAATAAAATTAGTTGGAACATCGTTCTCCGGGTACCAAAAGCATCATTCTGATGTAAATAAAATATGAACTGTTCAACTTTTTATATAGAGTTTGAACTGTTCAACTTTTTATATAGAGTTTGAACCCCTAAAAACGAATTTGCAATTTGCTTCTCCAAAAGTTCTGAACCAGTCTAATGTACATAAACCTCAAGCTTCAATCAGCTCTTTCGCTTAAATTTTACTATTGTGAATACATTCGCGATAGGTTTGATATAAATTAATAAAACATACTTTAAATCAAATGTTACTGTACTAATAATATCTAAAAAAAAGTTACGAATGCAGGACGAAATTAAAAATAAATAAATAAATTACTAATTTTAGTGCAATCGTAGCAAAGTGGCAACATTGCCAACAATATCAATAGCATGCGCGAGAGAGCAAAAACATCAAGAAAGGAAATCAGCAGTGTTGCCAATAAAAAACTTTGCAAATCCTCAAAAATGGAGACAAAATCCTCAATTTTAAGTAAAATTCCTCAAATCTGAAAAAAGTCAGCGAAATATGATGCGTCCAATTTTGAAGGTTTTTAAAAAACGGAATTTGAACTTTAATTTGATGTGAAAAGCCATAAAATTTGTTATATCATATTCTGCTTATGGATAATTGTTCAGTTTATTAACATACATATGTATGTACACGAAATAATATATACATTTCATGAATGTTATTAAAAAAATATAGTATAATAATTATACAACTGTCTTTAAATTAGGGCATTTTGGAGATTCCACAATGTGTTAAAAATCTTATTTCAACTGCACTCTGGAAGAAATTTTGTGATCTATCAATGCGTGCTCCCTCCATTCAAGTATTGCAGGTTAATATCAATAAACTCAAACCGCTTCTCAAACAAACTTAAGGCAGGTTTTCACCTTGTGGGGTCAAAAAGTGCACTTTTTTTAGGAATTTTTTTTGAGAAAACGGTTAAAGACACAGCGCTGAAATTTTTGTCTGAATATGAACATATATTTATTCAAAGAATACAATTTTCGAACTTGAAAAAATCCAAAAAGGGGGGGAGGGGGCGCCCATTGGTGGCGGCATGCATTTCGCTGCCGGACGTGATTGGCTCAAAACCCGTGATCTGAAACACAAAAACCGAACACATTCTTAATTTGTATCGTATTATCTATTGAATGAACTATGATCACGAAAAAAAAATCAAAATTCCAAAAGTTATGAGGTTTTGAAAAAAAAATGTCAATTTTCGCATTTTTTTCTTCACTAATTATTTTTTTAAATAAACAATTTTCAATATTTTTGGCTGATCGTAGTTCATTCATTAGAGGAAACCCTAAGGAACATTTTAAAAAATATTTGGTGACGATTGGTTCATTGTAGCGTCTTCAATCACGTTCGTAAGGTCCGAAAACATGGTTCTGAGAAAAACGCGTTTAAAGCGCCAAAGCGCGCTCGGCCGGTGCTCGACAGTGCTCTACGTAACGGGCTATAACTTACGAAATTTTTCAGATTTCGACCTGAAACTTCTACAGCACATTTTTGGAACATATATCTACACGATAAAAAAAAATCGATTTTTTTGACCCCACAAGGTGAAAACCTGCCTTAAAGTTTTGAATGTATTTCCAATGTATTTAAAAATCAATCTTAGTCTATAGACAAATCATTGTGTTTAACAGATACTCAGTGGTTTTTTGACGGACCCTCAAAAGTGCAGATTTCAGAGTTGCATATTGTTCTTAAAGACTTAAGTTTTAATAGAAAGCCACCGCGTCAAAACAGATAAAAGAATTTAGTGGATTCCTACTGAAAAATATTGCCGAAAATCCTAAAATCTTTCATAACCCACATTTATTATAGTAAAAAAAAGAAAGCCATTAATAAATGGGTAATATCAAGAACTATATTTGTGTTAAGACAATTCTTCAAAAATTCCTCAAATAAAGATTCCTCAAGCGGATTCTGAATTCCTCCGATTTCGAGGAATTCCCCACATTTTTGCAACACTGGAAATCAGTTCTAATTTAAAACAAAACAGTGTTCCCGTCGCCTTAAAAAAAAATGCATCTTTTAAAAATTTAAAAAAAAAAAATCAAAATAGTTAAAATAAGTATTCACATAAAAAAATTAACTCATACTGTCCTTTGGTTTACTTTTTTTGTTTTCACAACTTATACCGATTTTTATAAAAGATATATTCCGTTCTTCCGATGGCTATATCTCCGAAAGTAGGTTCGACCAGAAGTTTTTGATGTTGTAATCAATTCCCAGAGCCCTATTTGGGCACAAAAAATAAAAAAAAAACAACAGTTGCTAAAGTAAAATTGTTCCAAAATTTCCTATATAATTTGTTACTAAATGGGTTAGTAAAACTTTTTTTTTTTAAATAGTGCTTTAAAAAAATGGACAAAATTCGCCATATCTCGAAAACCATGACTTAGATTTAAAACTTTTGTAAACCGATTTTGTAGCCAGTTAAAGTAAAGGTTTTGGCACAAAATGTAAAGATTAACAAAAATTTATCAGAACGGAAAAAAAATCTCGCAAAATATTTGTTACGAAATGTTACACTTTTGATGCAATTGAATAATTTCGGCAGCACTGTTTGAGAGAGAACGACAAACAAAAGAACACAATAGATATGTATGTACTTCGTTATAAAAAATAAACAAACAAACAAAACATGGTCGCTACAATATAATATTCCACTTTATGTACAAACAATTCTTACACGGCTTGCATTTATTTTCTTAAATTTCTTTTATTTTAATGTCACAAATTTTATTTATTTCCGGATATTATTCCCTGCACTAGCTTGCACTCTCAAAACAATGGCTGACTTTATGAAGCGTTTCTATGAATGCGAGAGCGTAAACAATCGTATAAGCATGTGCAGAGTGTGCAAATGCATAAGGCGCTTACTAATGTGGGCGAATACATGATACAACTATAGAGGTAGCGCAAAATTGTCAGAACGAGCAAACAAAGTGGAAACAGCGAATTAGATGTTGTTTTGCTAATTAAATTTGACTGAATTTGCTACAAAACGAACAAGAAAACGCCATCTATGCTGGCGCTACCTTATTAATTGTATCATGGGTGCATCATCCAGACTAAAATTTATCTGTGCTTGTTCTAAGTACACATATTTATCTGTGTTAAATGAGGCACATTTGTTGTTGCTTTCCCATACTTTTCTCAGGAAGAGCTTACAAAAACACATACAAGCTTTCGTCAAAAACACAGCTTATATGTGTATACAAAATATAACACAACTATATATTTTTGACGTTAGATGAAAAGCTCTTGAACATTAAACAGGGTTGAAATAAAAATGAATTTAAATAGCAGTTTTTTCCCTGTGTTTTTGTGGACACTTTATCTGGGCTTGTCCTAAGCACATTAATTTATAGGTGAGTTTTTTTGGGAATCTATCTGGACTTTCTTTAGCACTTTACGATAAATGTATGGGAAAGCAACAACAAAAAGCGCTAAGCTTATGCACGTTAAATTAAAGTGGTAAGTTCTGCGGCTAAATAGTGTTGCCGTTTGACATCGTTTTATAATAAGTTTTTTCCTATTGTGACTTCGCTTTTGTTATCTATTGTAAGTTGACATTTGTGTGATGTTGACATTTGTATTGTTTTTTTTTTTTTGGTGATACTGCAAAATATGTAATTTTAATTTTTCCATTGTATTCGTAGTATGTGGTGAATATTTCAGGTAAAAAAAAATGAAGTTATTGATAAATTTCAAAGCATTGAACCAATTAAAATTGTTTTTTTAGCGCTGAATTGGCACCATCTCTAGCTACGCTTGCTAAACAGTACGATACCCAAAGCGCTCTACGCATACAAATTGAACATTCAATTATTGCAGTTATTAAATCTATGGGCTGGAAAATCCTGGCTGTTATGTTTGTTATTCCGTATAGTCGCGTAAATTAACGAAGGCTCGAGAGAAACACAAGTGTTCAATTTGAACGATACAAAGCAACTATTTTATTTTAAAAGTCAAATAAGAAATGAAATACAGTTTTCTTAAAGGAATGGCAAGGTTGCCAGATTCTTAATATTAAAATACCCAATATACAATCGTATATAACATCTTCCCACTTTAAGAACTAAACCCCCAAAATTTCGTGGAATTTAAGTTGGCTGATAACGTACAGGTGGGTAGCGAACACGAGCGCTGCGTCTAAGAACTTCTTCAGTAGTCTGCTGATGTTCGTTTGACGTTTCAGTAGGCAAGTTGAAATTTTCATCTGTACCAGTAATATTGGAATTTAGAATCAACCAGTCAGGTGTGTTATGCTTTTCCACTACTGAACCATAGCGACGTTTAATTTGGATTTGATGACGTCGAACGCAACCTTTTGAAGTTCTGGCTATATAAACCATTTTACCTTAATTTTGAACTATGAAAGCTTCAATCCACTTAAGCCCTCTTCCATAGTTTTTTACGTATACAGCGTCGTTTGTTGCGAATTTTGCTTGATGTTCTGTTGTACTGCTTTCGTTAGCAGGTGCTGATAGTAATGTGAGCAAGGTTCTAGGAGCACGGCCATGTAGTAACTCAGCCGGTGACTTCTCTTCAGCGTTAGGAACAGCACGATACGTGGCTTGATACTTTACCACGGCGAGATTAAGCGATAACCCATCCGCAATATTCTTTTCCACAGACGTTTTGAAGGTGCGCACGAATCTTTCTGCAAACCCGTTCGAAGCAGGGTGAAATGGTGCGGCTTTGATGTGCTTAATACCATTTCTAGAGCAAAATTCTTCAAATTGTTCAGAAGTTAGCTGCGGTCCATTGTCGCTGAGAAATACTTCAGGTAGACCTTCAAACGAAAAAGGTGTTGACAATGCAGAAATAGTGTCAACTGTGGTAGTTTTTTGGAGTTGTACCACAAAAGGAAACTGTGAAAATGCGTCTACAGCTATGAGCCACATAGAGTTGAATACTGGCCCAGCGAAATCGATGTGCACCCGTTGCCACGGACGCTCTGGCTTAGGCCACTGTTGAAATTGTTGATTTGGACTCGAACCTGCAACTTGACAGACGCTGCACTTTGCAACCAGCTTCTCCAAGTCGTCATCAATACTAGGCCACCAACAGTGCTGCCTAGCGAGCTGCTTCATCTTAACAATGCCCCAATGTCCTTCATGTAAAAGCTTTAGGACTGCTTGGCGTAGGGCGGCAGGTACGACAACTCGAGTAGCGTCTGTCTGTAAATAAACTAGATCGTTTTGAATAGTTAATGCATACTTACGACGAAAAAATGGGAGCAAATCCATTTCTTCTCAATTTAATTGCGAAGGCCATCCATTACAGATAAACTTCTTCACTCTTTTCAGTGTGTAATCATCCTTGTAGTGCTGTTTAAGCAATTTTGCATCGATTGGCGAATCGAATACTTCGACTTGGTGACTGTCTTCATACATGTCGAACTCAGGATCAGGTCCACATGGCGGGCGTTATAATGCATCAGCGTTTGAATGTCCAGCCGTTTTGCGAAACTGAATTTCAAACTGATAGGACATCAATATAATAGCCCAGCGTTGAAGGCGATGTGTAGACATTAATGGCAAATTTTTATCTGGACTGAAAATTGTTACCAGCGGCTTGTGGTCGGTGACCAGGATGAATTTGTGTCCAAATAAATATTGGTGAAACCGTTGAACTCCAAAGATAATTGAAAGAGCTTCTTTTTCTATTTGGCTGTATTTTACTTGGTGCGTGTAAAGCGTTTTGGAGGCGAAAGCAATAGGGCGCTCTGTGCCATCAGGATGACGATGCGAGATAACGGCACCAATACCGTATGATGATGCATCCGTTGCGAGAACAATAGGCAAATGTTCTTGGAAATGCGAAAGTTCTGTTACTTCTACGATATGATGTTTTAGAGCTGTTGATTAGAGCCCCATACGAATTCTATGTTTTTCTGACGCAATTGATTGATTGGTGCGGCCAATTCCTAAAAATTTGGAATGAAGTTGTGGTAATAGTTTACTTTACCCAGAAAAGCTTCGGCCTCTTTAAGGTTTGTAGGACGTGGTAAGTCCTTAACAGCTCGAACTCCCTTTTCATCAGGTAAAATACCACTCGCACTAATTGTTCGGCCCAAATATTCTAATTTGTCCGTTAAAAATTCACACTTTTGCCTTTTACAGCGAATGCCACTTTTTGCCAAAAGTGATAAAATTTTTTCTAAACGTTCAAGATGTACATTTAAAGTTGTTGAAGTGATGATTATGTCATCTATGTAATTGCCTCATCCGTCAATACCTTGTATAAGCTGCTCTAAATACTTTTGGAACATTGCAGGTGCACTGGCAACTCCATACGGCAGGCGTTGGTACTGAAATAGTCCTAGTGGTGTGTTGACAACTAAAACCTTTTTTGCATCATCGTCCAGTTCCATTTGTAGGTACGCATCCTTGAGATCGATTTTTGAAAATATTTTTCCATAACGATCGGTGTGCAATAAACTTTCACGAGTATGCAACGGGTATTGGTCCACGTCAATTTGTTTGTTGACTGTTGTCTTGAAATCGCCACAGATGCGAAGCGAGCCATCAGGCTTTGTTACCAAAACGATTGGCGAAGCCCACTCACTGAATTTCACAGGCTTTCAAATACCACTAGCAGTAAGACGTTCTGCTTCAACTTTAGATTTTTCAATTTGTGCAAAAGGAATAGGTCTACTTTTGCAAAATTTAGGCACTGCATTTGTTTTTAAATGCACACTGGCCTTTATTTGTGCCCAAAGCTGGCTCAAACACACTTTTATATTTTTCCAATATAACTTTTTCTGCTACGTTGTCATCAATTGCAGCGATTTGGCTAATTTTAAAATTGAATTTGTCAAATAGATCGGTGCTAAATAAATTATGTCCATTACGAACACAATGTTGCTGTTTTTGTTTTCTCGCCACACTTTAATTCTGCACTAAACTCACCAAGAGTATTTACTTCGTTTTTTCCGTAATCAAATAATTGTTTGTTGCAGGCATTCAATTTCGGTTTATTTAATTGCTCATATGTGTCCCTTGTTATAACTGACACTGTTGCTCCAGAATCCATTTGGAATTTAACTGGCATGTTGTTAATTAAAATATCAATAAATAGTTTTTTGTTTTCACGACGCGGCTGATCAATTACGCTTAAAATCGATTCAATTTGTTAAACGCAGTTATACCGTGCATTGTTTACTTTATGCTGCTCAACGTTGTTGTTGTTTTGAGTAGACCACAACCCGAACACGACTTTAACAAATTTTTTTCTTGCGGTTTGTCTTTCGTAGGAAATTTATACTTGTCTTTCGATTTTGTTTTCACTGCGTTTATAACTGGATTCTCATTTTTTTGATTTTGCTTATTGTCTTTTCTGTTGCTTCGAATGCTTCGGCGATCTGCATAACGTCTGCAAGAGTAGGATTTGTTTTTTGTAGCGCCGTTGCAAGAACAGAATCATGAGGAGTGTGCACTATTATTTGGTCTCTTATCATCTCTTGTGTATAATCGTGAGAGCAATTCTGTGCACCACATACAAATCTGCATTCGCGAGAAATTCTCTTTAGATCAGCGATCCACTCTTTGTAGGTTTGGCTTGGAGACATTATAGCTTTGTGGAACTCATGCCTTGCTGCAACGACATGCATTTTTGTTTGAAAAAATTCCGTTAATTCTTCAAAAAATTTTGTTGCAATTTCTTGAACACCAAAATTGCTGCGTAAAATGTCGTATGTTTCTGTTCCTATCCAAGTGAGGAAAAATGCTTTTTGCTTGTCAGCCTGTACTGAATATGCTGCAAAACGTTGTTGGAGTTGCTGGAGGTACGATTCCCATTTATGCAATTGCTTGTTGAAAGCGAAAAATGTGGGAACACCAGCACTTTGACCTTCATTATTTTGTCCCTTTACAATTTTTTCAAAAAATTTCCGATGTTCCTCCAACATCTTGTTGGTAGCTTCTTGTTGACTTTTTAGAATTTCCTTGAGGGCATCTTTATCCATTGTGGAGCGTTGCGTTTTCCCGACACGAAATAAAATTTTCAACAGAAATTGTTTTTTTTTTTTTTTTAGAACGCGTTTACCGTTTTACTTCGTCGCCACTGTTATGTTTGTTATTCCGTATAGTCGCGTAAATTAACGAAGGCTCGAGAAAAACACAAGTGTCCAATTTGAACGATACAAAGCAACTATTTTATTTTAAAAGTCAAATAAGAAATGTAATACAGTTTTCTTAAAGGAATGGCAAGGTTGCCAGATTCTTAATATTAAAATACCCAATATACAATCGTATATAACACTGGCTACTTCCACTACTACGTGAGGATGCTTCTGGTACACATTTAAATTTTTCAAAGATGTCATACTACCACTAGCATTAGATCGCAACACAAAATGGCATCAATTTGCAAATGAAAAACAAGTTTCTATGTCACACACCTATGAGCTGCTCTGCTTTCAGTTGTGGAGCCTATTTCCAGGTATTTGTCATCAACCTAAAGATCCCGAAAATTTTGGATTAATCTGGGTAATAATCCAGAACTTAGGGAAAAATTTTTGATGATCTCATTGAGTTAATAAACAATGAAGAGCAGACGGAAATACACGAGGCTTTAGGAAAGTTTTCCAATAACCTAATGGCACGTATAAGGCTGATTTACGTTAAGTTATTAAAGTAATAAAAATTATTTCTATTTTTTTTTTTAAATTTAAAACCTTTTATTCTTGCAGTTGCACTTGGGTAAGACGCCAGTAGATGTTTTAAAAGAACTCCTTGAAAACGCTAAAAATCAACTAAACGATACAGCGCCAGGAATTTTTGAATATGATGCAATATTTGATGTCACAACTGCTCTTGTGCTCTTTCAAACTAGCGAAGTTATACACGCTTTCATTTAGTCGTGGCTTTAAAACTTCACAAGATGGAAGACTGATTACACTAGTCTACAGCCAAAATTCCCAGTGAATGCCATTATCCATTTTATATGTAAAATTGGCTGCTGATTCCGAAAATCGCATTATTTTTTTCGTGTCGTTTTCGAGACATCGGTCATTTTCGGTTTTCGAACCAAAAAAAAAAGATAGTTCCATTTAAATACAAATATCTCAAGAACCAATTTTTGTATTCAAACGTATTATGTATCATATTAAAGGTAATTAAATTACCTACAAATAATGTCGGCGAAATAAATTGATTTCTAAAAAAAACATTTTTTTTTCGAAAAAATTAACAAAAAATCAAAATCAACTGCAGATTTATACAAGAAAAAAAAAATTTTTTTTGAATTTTTTCTATTTTTGTATCATCTATTATATAAAAATGAAATGGTGTCCGTATGTAGCTTATGAACGCGGAAACTACGAGGCCGATTTACATAATTTTTTTTTTAAATTGTTTGTTATGGTCTGTAGAAGGTTCTTAAGGGGGTGGGATGCTACTGAGGGGAACGGGGGTTGCACCCCCCATACGAAAAAAATACAAAAAATGCTATATCTCTACAGTTATACAAGTTATGATTATGAAAGTTGATGAACTTATGCATAATGTACATATCTACCATTCACCATGCAAAGTTGGGGGATATTGGGTGTAGAATTGCATCTAATTTTCAAAAATACACAAAATGCTACATTTCTTCACATATCGCAGATATTGTTATAAAACTTGGTACATACATGAATATTCTATCTACCATTTACTATGAAAATCTTGGGCGGGGGGGGCGGGGGGGGGGGGTGTGAGAAGGCGGAGTTGCACCCTTCATACAAAAAATATAGAAAATGCTATATCTCTGTACCTATGGGAGCTATGATTACAAAAGTTGATACATGGATCTTTAAAAACATTGGTGATTGGAAGAGAGGGACGATGGAGATGGATGGGACTTCGTACGTATAGGCATCGGGAATGGGCGAACGAAGTCGCAACCAGGCCAGCTAGTAGACTATATATTTGTTAAGAAAATAAGATAGTATTTGAAAAAATCGATGGAAAAATGCAAAAGTTGTATACAATTCATTGAAAGTTACCAAAATGAGTTTTTCCCTATTTTTTTCTTTTTTTTTTGTAATAAACTGTTCGATAATTAAAACTTTTTGTAAAACACATGAGAAAATCCAAAAAATTCTCAAAGTAGACGTTAAAAAAAAAAATGCCCGTGTGTCGTCGTTTTTCTCCAGCACGTCAGATTTTTTTTTTAATCGATTTTTGAAGTTTTTTAATCCACTGTACATGAAAAATACAAAAATAGCGCATTCCCCCTTACAAGTGGGTCATTTTGACCCCCCCACATTTAGGTCAAAATGACCCACATGTGGGGGTTTTAGAGGGATAAAATTGTCTACAAAAATATTCCTCGTAATATCCTGCATAAGATTACTGAACACATAATACACCTCAAATGTAAGGATCATATATTTAAATTCATCGATTTAACACAAGAATGCGCTATTTTTGTATTTTTCATGTACAGTGGATTAAAAAACTTCAAAAATCGATTAAAAAAAATCTGACATGCTGGAGAAAAACGACGAGACACGGGTATTTTTTTTTAACGCCTAGTTTAAGAATTTTTGAATTTTCTCAACGCATTTTGGTAACTTTTCAATGAATTGTATACAACTTTTGCATTTTTCCATCGATTTTTTTAAGTGGTAGCTTATTTTCTTCACAAATATGTAGTCTATAATACAAAAAAAATTATAAAAAAGTTATTTCTTCTTGTATAAATCTGCAGTTGATTTTGATTTTTTGTTAATTTTTTCGAAAAAAAAAAAATGTTTTTTTTAGAAATCAATTTATTTCGCCGAAACTAACATACCAACCAAAAATTGATGTGGATATCATTTGTAGATAATTTAATAACCTTTAATATGACATATAATACGTTTAAATACAAATATTGGTTCTTGAAATATTTGTATTTAAATGGAACTATTTTTTTTTTTGGTCCGAAAACCGAAAATGACCGATATCTCGAAAACGACACGAAATAAAAAAAAAATAATGCGATTTTCGGAATCAGCAGCCCATTTTACATATAACATTAATAATGGCATTCACTGGGGAAAAATTTTTTAATCATTTGCAGACTAGTGTTATTATAAGTGAAATGATAATGATAATGATTTTGATGTGCTATGGAAACAAAACCAGTAGTCAAACATGGCATGGAAGAGGATTCAAGTGATGGTAATTAGTATATTAAATACAAATAACGCAAATGCAAAGTTAAATTTCTAAACAATTTAAGGTGAAGAAGTGAAACTCAACGCCTTAAATCGCAAACGTGAAGCTATCGACGCTGCTAGCATGCACTCTGGTAAAACTTCTACCTCGCGTTATACTTCCGGTGGCAAGAGTATACATCGACCTGTCGGGGCCAGTGATGCAGTTTCTATGAAATCGGGTTATATAGCTAAATCTGGCAAATCAGCATATACAGGTAGTGAGCGCTCATCGAAAAAGGCAAAGGGTGATATGAAAAAGAAAGGCAAAGTAGATCCATACACTAACATACCATTGAGTAGAAATTCCTTAAATAAACGGTAAAATGAATTGAGACAATTCAAAATCATAATCTTCATAATGAAACCTTTTTTAAATTTGCTTTAAAGCTCACGTGCCAAAAATTCACGTGCGTTTAAAAGCGCTGTTGTTCATGCAAAGGAGCATTCAAAGGTGTGACGAACAAGATACAAAAATCTTATAAAAAAATTAAATGATTGCGGGTTTCTTTTTGAAATCTAAAGTCAATATTTTATTGTAAAAAGCTTGTGAGAAAACAGTTTGATAGCAAGGCGTGTTAAATTAATAAGTGTATAAAATAAAGTATATAATTACTATGTAAACTAAATAATTCATATTTTTTAAAAGTTTATAGTTATTTGGAACATTAAACTCATTAAAAGTATCAAAATAAGTTCTGGCTGTAAATGACCTGAGAAAATTGCTGAATACCTTTATTTTTGCATACAAAAGTTGAACTCATCTTTGTATACGATAAATAACACATTTGCAGGTTATTTAAATCGTCAAAGTATTGCTTCTCAACCAGGCCTGTTCCGTAATCCGTGTGGTTTCAGTTACTTTTCATTTAGGAGGCTTTTTGATGAAAATGATGAGTCACACGATAAAAGTATTAGAATCTTTTTTGCGGAAAATTACAGGTTCTACAAATAACATTGACTTGCATTAACGAAAAAGTAACCGTTTAGGAAATATTCTTAAAAAACTGCTAAAAGTCGAAAAGTTCGACTTTATCGAATATTTGCTTTTTAATAAATATAAATGAATATTATTTGTAGAACCTGTAAATCTCCACAAAAAAAGATTCTTATACTTTTTATCGTGTGACTCACCATTTTCATCCAAAAAGCCTCCTAAGTGAAAAGTAATTGAAACCACGAGGATTACAGAACAGGCCTGAATATGAGTCGTTGTCCACTTATCATCTGGATTGACTCCAGCCTTTGCCTCCTCATAAAGATACAATTTATTCTTGTTATCTAATAAAATTATCGTATGCGTGCGACTGCCATAACCGGCTTCTGGTATATGCACATTTAATGCACTCAAGTCTTCTCCCCAATTTGATGCTCGTCGTTGTAGTTCCTCATCAGATCAAAATTTATCTCTGAACTTCAGTAGTTTCTGGCATTGTAACACTGAACTGGACGTTTGTCCATTAAAATCATCTACAATTTCTTCAAAACGTTCCTGACCATGACGTACTTTTTCGAAATATGATGATGATAAACTATTACCAAAACCAAAGTAGCGACCTTCTTCATATTGATCAAGACCCGGTGGTACATTGCTGCAAAGTGGTCAGACAATTTTTCAACAAATTCATTGCTGATACCCTTCTCTTCAAGTAAATTCATAAGTAAATCATATAGACAACCATCGAGCACATTTTGGACAACAGGAACAGCGTATACCTTATCACTCCACTCGCCTTCAAAAATGCACCTTTCATCAATTTTTTGGTTATTATATTCGCCTTCCTGTGGTGTTCCTTGTAGGAAATTGTGGCTTGCTACGCATTTCACCCATTCGGGTTTATCAGCATCTGGATCAATTTCGGGTTCTTCCTCAGTGTCAACTGTATGATTGGCGTTGAAATTGACGACAAGTGAATCCATTCAAAGCAGTTGGCACAGCCTTGGCTTTTTGTGCCTTACGCTCTGCGACAATTTCTTCAGTTAAAAACTCAACCAATTCGCGTTCACCCTTGGTGTGAATGTGATGTTTAATACCACAACCGCAGCTGCACCCTAAGCTTGGGTTTTGAACATTTAAAACCGTAGCATGTCCATTATTCTAATATTCTTGGATTTTTTGACATGTGTCAAATGCTGTGAGGTTGCGTTTACCGAAAACATTGTTTAGCGAATTTGCCTTGGCACTGGCGGCGATATTGAAAAAACTTAGTGTGGCTTTGTTCAAACTGTTAATTTTTTTCTGTATTTTTAAAAAACTATTTAATTTCTTTCCAGAAAATTTTGTACAAAATTCAGCCGGCAGATCGTGCAAAACCAAAACAAATGTCAGCTGTTAATAAAGAAGAAGATAATTTTCGAAAGTGCTATTCACATTATTGTGGGTTCCAAAACAATATACATAAGTCATACGCCCACTGGAAATACATTTAAATAAAACAAAAATTAGCTCCATTGGTCGAAAATACGATTCAGAGGATGCAAAACATAATTTTTAACAAGGCGCAAACTAGGTATACACCTGCCCTGCATATGCGATGTACGCGAATAAGTACGCAAATTACCAACATCATTGCGTATAGCTTTAACGAATAACAAGAGAAATGAACAACGATTACAACTGTGACGTAAAGAGAAAATAGGATTACGTTTTTAACTTATTCTTTTGCTTTTTCTAACAGTTATATCGGTTAATGATTTAACTGATGCAGACCTTTAATTAAAACTAAGGATGGTAAGCTCGAGCTCTGAGCAAAAACTAGGCAAACTCAGAGAAGATCCAAAATTTTTTACTGAAAGCATTTTTTTGAGATTATGTGAATTCGGACAAGAGGTCGTGGCACCTCCCGTGCAAACCAAATTTTCAAAATACTGCTAGGCTAGGCTAATGTAGCCCAGGAAAATAACAATTTTTCTGCGAAATAATTCCAAGTGAATTTTTTTCACCGGAATTATCTTTATTAATGCATGATAAATAAAATGTGAAAAGTCCATTGCAAAGTCCTCTGCGCATAAAAACTTATTAAGGCTCAAAGGTCGCTAAAATAAGTTTTTTGCAAATATCTCGCTAATGCAAACTTTTACAGAAAAATGTTGGTCTCCAACTTTGTAGCACAGGAGATATCTATCAAAAACCAGAATTTTCGAAGTCATAACGGTTTTTCAAAAAAATATTTTAAGCCATGACTAGCTCGAAAAAAAACTAGTATGGTATTTAGAAAGTTAGATTATCTCTTTAACGGCATTTTAATTTTGTTTGTATGACTCCGCATTGAAGAGGTATCGCAATTTAAATAGTAAGAAATTTTAATATGAACTTATACTTACGTAGCATTTCGTAACATAACTGTTAACAACTTCTTAAATTGGGTGATCTTCTAAACTATAAGTTGTACGAAAAAATTTTTAACGTACTTTTGTAGGAAATTTCATGTGCTACAAAATTGGAGACCAACATTTAGCATTAGCGAGATATTTGCAAAAAACTGATTTTAGCGACCTTTGACTTTGCAGTGGACTTTTCACACTTTATTTATCATGCATTAATAAAGATAATTCCGGTGAAAAAAATTCACTTGGAATTATTTCGCACAGCAGCTCTTTTTTCGTCTAATTTTCCTGGGCTAATGTCAAAGATTTCGAAATCTTTCGATTATGACTTTGAGCACAAATTTTCAAAAATTCACCATAATTCACATATTATATATAAAAACTCAAAAAAAACATTTTTTTTAAAAGTATTGTGTTTGTACTTCTTGTCAGTATGCTATTTTGTCATATTCCGGTGCAATCGAATCAAAATTAGCGTTCTAGAAAAGTCAATATTTTTTGTCCTCTCAAAAACTACAACGGGACAAAATTTATAAATATACAGTTCTCAAATGTTGCAGCTGGAATTTTGGATTTTTTTATTTCGATTAAGCATACTTTCCCACATATTACGTCAGATTATTTTTAATCGATTTTTTAAGTTTGTAAAAAAATAACACATTCTTGTGTTAAACTATATGGCTATTTCTTCAAAAAAACCGAAATTTCCAATCGAAAAATACAGGACAAACAAATTTTATTGTGTGCCAATAAATGAAATAGTTTATGACTGTCATTACGAAAGTAAAACTAGTAAGGGTGTAAAATTTGGCCTGGCCAAACATTAAATACCCTACACTGCAGTATTTTTCAAATTTTGCTCATATGGGAGTTGCTACGCCCTCTTGTCCGAGGTCACCCAGTTTTTGTTCAGCGCATGCATTTATAGTTTTTAGTGTCTGAGTGAAAAACTTTTTCAGTAAAGCGTTTTGAAGCTTTTGCTTATATAGGAGGTGCCACGCCCTCTTGACCGAGTTCGTCTAGTTTTAGCTTAGAGCGTGCATTTATAGTATTTAGTATTTGAGTGAAACTTGGTTCGATTATCTCAAGAAACTGTTTCAGTATAGCATTTTGAAACTTTTGCTTATGTGGGAGGTACCACGTCCCCTTGTCCGATTTCACCCAATTTTTGTTGAGAGCTTTCATTTATGATTTTTAGTGTCTGAGTCAAATTTCAAAAAACGCTTTCAGTATAGCGTTTTTAAGCATTTGCTTATATGGGAGGTGCCACGCCCTCTTGTCCGAATTCGCTTAGTTTTTCCTCAGAGCTTGCGCTTACAATTTTTAATATTAATGCGTATTTTGGTTGCGTTGTCGTGAAAAAAACTCCTAAAATTGCATTTTGAATATATTTTTTGTATGGGCGGTAGGCGTGTCCGTTGACCGATTTCGCTCATTTTCAATTCCCCGAGCTAACTTTGGTGACAAAGGCAGTGTACCAAGTTTCATTGAATTATCTCGCTCAGTTTTCCCAAAAAGTGTATTTCAACACACAGCCAGCCAGCCAGCCAGCCAGCCAGCCACCCAGCCAGCCAGCCAGACAGACGGACATGGCTATATCGACTCAGGAGGTGACGCTGATCAAGAATATATATACTTTTCTATATCTGCCACGCCTCCTTCTCTGCGTTACAAACGGAAGGACAAAGTGAATATACCCTGGGTGTTGTTACGTGGGCCAATCTTCTGCTTATTTGTTTTTTTTTATTTTAGGGAATAATTGGTAAAATATATGCATATTTAATTTATTTGTTGAGGCGATGACATAGGAATCATGACTTTGTACCGACTGGGTAGTTGTCGATGACATGTGTTCCTACTGGGATCATGCGTGGGTGATAAGTCTAGCTTACATATGTACATGCATACATACCATAGGCTAGAATGCAATGAGATTTTTGATAAAAGCAATTAGCGAAAACAGATTTTTTTTATTGTGCGATCGCAGCAACAATGCAAATTAGGTGGGATAATGGGAAAGTGTGAAAATAATCATATTCTGCGTTTGCTGATCTCCCAGCGTAAATCAATTTTAATTGAGCTTGATTTGCCTTATTTTTGGTACCAGGATGGGGGTATGACCTATGTGTGTGAACATTTTTTTTTTATTTATATTTTTTAATATGGTATTAAAATGCAAGATTTAAGTTTTTTGGTGTTACTAGGTTGAGGTGGCCTTGACCATGGGGGAGGACATTGAACCCGATTTTATTATTGAAAAACAAATAAAGTTCAAAGGAAAACTCTAATACATGGGTTGTCCGTTAGTCCGAATCTTAATTATTTGTGCAGGTATCGAAGGTTTCTTGCATGTTGCTGAGGGCAGCCAGTATTCAGTACAGTTCAGATTTTAAGCAGTCCGGTTCGATAGCGGTGTCCCCCTCGGTCAAAGAAGTTTTAAAAAAGTTAAATAAATGCCGAAATTTTGTGTTGTCCCATAAAGATCCTTGCGGGCGAAAAAATTAAGGATAAGATCTTTTTAAAAAATTAATAAGATTAGTGCAGTGAAAGTAAACTTCTGAAAAGGCTAAAATGAAAAATTTAAAGTGAAATTTATGGTCCTAAAAAGAAAAGATTATAAAGATAAAATTTTTAAAGAAATAACAAAAAAGGATTTAAGGGAAAAAAGGACATAAATTGTTTTAGCCTAACTCACTAGAAAAACAAATCAAAAGAAGTTTTAACAAAAATAAAAAGAACTGAAAGTGATAATTTGGCCGGAAAAGGATTTATATATTGGGACACAAAAGGAATAGGAGGAAAGCTGCAGGACGTTTGGGAAAATAAATTTTGAATCAAAGGATCTAAAGGTAGGAAATTTAAAGTTCTAATTTATATTCGGTTAGGGAAAAATTTTGATTGCTCCGAAAAATTAACAGAAAAGAAAAAAAAAAATGATTCTTATTAGAACAAAGGAAAGTTGAGTGATTTGGTTCAAAGGATATTGCATTTTCCAATAAAATTTTTATTGAAACATTTTGGTTGCTCGGGAAATAGTGTAAAAAAATCACAGGAATTACGTTTTTGTTCATGAATAGTTTTCTTTTGATTAATTGTGTTTTTTTATTAATTTTTGGATAAAAGTAATTAAAAAAAGGACGTGTGATCATTTTAGATGGAATCACTCAAGTTTCCTTATTGAAATCGTGTCGTGATTCTAAGACCAGGTTTTGCTTTTTCGTTTTTTTTAGCGGGTGCGCAACAGCAATCATTATACGAACCAGGATTTTGGTCGAGAAGAAAAGGCTAGCGGAAAAAGAAAAGCTAAGTGCACTATTATCCTTGATTTTTTGGAAGGACATGCGCCCGTGGAAGGTCCTTTGATTTTTTTTTAATAAGTAAAGAGTTTTCTTTTAAATTACGTTGAAATTTTGACATCAGAAGCAGTTTAACCGAAAACGGGATTCCGGGGAAATCGTCGAGGGGATTTATGGTTTTAGGGGTTTTTATATTATTATCGGGCAAACTGGATGGAGATCCTTAAATCATAATTATTTAAATCGAAAGCTGTATTATTTTTATTATTTTTTTTTTGTTTGTTTGATTGATTTTAAATTTAGTGTTTTTGAATTTTATGTAATTTTGCATGTTAAATTTTTTATAAATTTTCTTAAAATTTGTAACCGATCTTGTGAGAGTGTGGAAGAGGCAGGGTATATATAAAAAGAAATCTTTATCCTTAAATTAAGGATTTAATTTTGTTGGTTTGGATTCGAAAAGTCCTTTTGAGCTCATAAGGGTTTTAGTGTTTACCAAAAGTACATTAGAAATATTCTATATTTTATATTTGTTATTGATTTTATTCAACCTTAATATTATATTATTTTCAATTATATTCGATTATGCATGTTTTATATTAAAAATTTTATTTCAGATTTTAGGTTTCGTTTCCTAATTTTTTTCATATATTTTAAGTTTTGCTTTGGTAAAATTTTATTAGTTTTTAATTTTAAATTAATGTCCTTGTGTTAAAAAGGGGTGTAAAAATTCATATTTAAGTTTAAATAAAATGTTTATAATTCACTGAAAAAGAAAGATAATGGAGTGCTAAATTTATTGAAGGAAAGGGGGATTTCTTGGCCGATGATGGGTGGGTAAGAAGGATTTGTGGAGTCCGAGTAGTGGGTGTTATAGCAGGATAACCGCTGTAACCAAGGAAGGGTGGGTGCGCAGAGGAGTCAACAACTAATCCTTTATTCGTGTGATATGGTAGGGTGACTTGTGGGGTTTATTTTGTTTTGGTTTGAGTTTTATTTTGATTTTTTTGATTGTAAATTTTGTTGAATTTCATTTCTGGCTCAGGCTGGATGTGAGATTTATTGTTAATCCTTTCGGCCCAATGCGTCGGGTTGAGGACCGCCCTGAAACCGCTAGTTAGCCGGCGCGGTACGCATTGGGTATGATGGCAGTGAGGGAGATATAACAATATGGCGCCCAATATAAAGCTATAGCGGGGTTCAGAACATCAGGACCCAGGTGAATACCTAATAATCAAAATTTTTCGTTTAAAAAAGATTTTCAAAATTTTTAATCAATAAAGTGGGGAAAATTTTAAATCATGCAGGTGACTTAGACCAGCTGAAAGCTAGATCTAATAGCCCTTGGTGATATAAAAATTCAGACTTACATTTAAAAAAAAAACAATTTTGTCTTAAAACGAAGGAAATTCAAAAAAAAAAAAAAAAATTTATCAGAAAGAAATTTTTCATGATTTTTTTTTGATCAGTGCTACCCTAGGGACGTTTTCGAGTCTAATGACCTATTCAGGATAATCAATCCTAAGTTTAGTTGCAGTGGACTTGGGGCGTGTCTGAGATAAGAAAAATTCAGCAGATACTAGCATGCAATGCATTACTGGCTTGATCACGGGAGCTAAGACCATAGATCAAACGCAGTGGTGGATTGAGCTAGTATATCTGTAAATAGAATAATGCATGTTTTGGTGGACAGGAGGGTATCCAGATGTTGCAGCCTATGAATTGCATGAATACGTATATTCAAAAGCATAGTTGTGCAGCATGAGGATGCGTTGATATGTCGTGACCTAATTTAACTGAGAATTAAAATTAGTTGCATCGATGATATGAGGTTCACCTGACGAAAACATGATTATTGATTGAATTTCTTTTGATTTTTTCTTATCACACGAATAACTCAATCGAGTTGCGCAGTAAATTTAGTTTCGGAAAATCTTTTACCCATTTTATCGGCCAATAACCCCTTTCTTTTTTTTTATTACTGATTTTTGTAAAACGAAGTTTATAAAATATTTAATTAGGAACTACTAATGAAGTTGAGAAGTGGTGCAAAAAGAACCAATACGTACGATTTAAATAGAACATTGAGTGATCTGAGTCCGGTTAAGAAAAAACTGAGCATGGCAACTGACGAACAAGCTATGTCTACAGCAATGAGTCCAGGGTTTAATGACCTATCAGGTACCATTAATGTGAAAGGCCTTGGGGATACCACGCCTAGGGTGGATGCTCCAACGGTGCAAAGCGTTATAACTTTACAACCAGCAATCATTCCTGAAACTGGTGAATTAGCACTTCCTTAAGGGTGGGACCATGGTGGGGTCAAACAACCAAATCAGCAACCTGCAATCAGTTCTGATATTGGT
Organism: Calliopum simillimum; assembly: GCA_951812925.1. Lineage (NCBI taxonomy): Eukaryota > Metazoa > Arthropoda > Insecta > Diptera > Lauxaniidae > Calliopum > Calliopum simillimum. Next base: position 55,660,419 of record OX638370.1, on the reverse strand, counting down.
GCAGGAGCACGTCCTAAAGGGTGGGACAATAATGTTGTAAAACAACCGAACCAATTACTTTCAACTTTAGCTAATCAAACTTATGGTAATAATTTACAGAGCACACACAATTGCGCGAATCCAAATAATTTTAAAAATCTCGATAACGTTCAAGTCATACAAGAAATCGTAACGCAATCAAATAGTAGTTTTAGAGAATCGTTAGAACAATCTTTAGAAAATAAAATGAAAATATTCTTTGAGGCTAGCTTATTAGAAATGAAAAAGGTTTTAAGTTCATCTAATCAGGCAAATGAAAGGCTATCCATATCTCCACAATTTCCTAGAACAATAGACAATAGTGCAGCCGGTGGGCGAAACACAGTTTTTCAGTCTACAGTACAAAATGTTTTTGAAAATATTAATAATAGGCTACCAATTACGAAAGAAGCGCGTTTAGACCAAAATAATTTTCGTTTCCAACAACAACATGCGTATCAACAGCAGTCACAACAACAAAATCAGTCAAACTTAAGGCACAATCATCAAGCAGCAAATGGTCAAACAAGCGTACATTCTGGGCTACACCAACAACAACAACCTTCTTTTCTCAATAGAACTCCGCCAACGCAAAACGGAAGAAATTTTAACAATAATAACCAAATAAAAATAGATAGATGGGGTATTGTATTTGACGGCAATGCAAATAAGCTTTCAGTCGAGGAATTCATATTTCGCCTAGAACTTCTCCAGTCTCAATATAATTGCCCATGGGACCAAATCTTGCGAGAATTTCACTTACTGGTAGATGGTAACGCTCAGGAGTGGTACTGGCTCCAATTGAAAACACGTAACATTTTTGACTGGCCTACGCTAAGGGATGCTTTGCTTCGACAATATCAAAATAACCGTTCGGATTTTGAAGTTATGAGCGATTTATATGAGAGGAAGCAGCAGCCTGATGAAAGTATAGATAAATTTTTTCATGATATGTTAAAATTGAGATCACAATTAAGAAACGCTGTTGACGATTTTGAAATAACAAAAATTATCAAGCAGAATTTAAGGCCAAATCTGAGTCATCTGGTATATTCGATGGTGATATTTAATGTAGAGCATTTGCGTACGGTATGCATTGATGCTGAGAAATATTTAGCACGTCGTGATGTACGAGCAACATATAACTCCAATCAAAAGTTTATGCGTCAGCCACGTGTCCATGAAATAAATGAATGTGAATTTGAGAGTGATGAAACCCAGGAAGGATTTATGGTGGAGGAAATGAAAACATCTAGACGGGAACCTTTTAAACAGCAACTTAAGATGCAACAGCAACAAAAATTTCCCTTGCAGCAAAAACAACAAATACAACAAAATGAGCAGAATCAACAGCCATCGAAACGGATTCTTGTCTGCTGGAATTGTAGGCAAGAGGGTCACGTCTTCATGGATTGTACTGTCAGGCAACGATCTATATTTTGCTACAAATGCGGTGAACCAGATGTGGTTACTCCTACTTGTCCAAATTGCACGTTGGGAAACTCCATGAGGAACGTGACAGCGACGGGGGAATCACGCTCCAGCAAAAACCTCGTAGAGAACAAATAAATGAAAAAGTTTTAGACGTGACTCAAGGCGATGATGTTGTTGGACTTGTAGTAAAAGATAAAATTAATATTTTGAAAACTTTAAAAAAATGCAACAACAAACGCGGAAATAATTCAAAAAAATCTGTTGAGATAAAACCGATAGAGGAAAGAACTAAAAATTATTATAAAGTCAGGGAAAGGATATTTAGCGAAGGACAATTAAATGGTATGCGTATCGTATCTAGAAAAGTCAGAAAAGCTAGGGAAAATTTTATAAGAAGGAAAAAACTGAGAATTCAAGTAGCGGAGGCTGTCAGGAGTGCGACACAAATGGATACAAGACCATATGTGAAAATTATGGTTAACAACGTGGAAATAAGGGGACTTTTAGATTCTGGGGCTTCAATTTCGATTCTGGGTAGGAACTGTAGAGAGGTGATTGAAAAATTAGGTGTCAAAATAAATAAATATTATTCGTCGGTAAAGACCGCAGGTGGTCAAAAACATACCGTCATTGGGAAAGTTAATCTTCCGGTTGAGTTCAAAAACAAAATAAATTATATTGAATTTTTTTTATGCCCATACTTGGAGCAAAAAGCATACTTTGGGGTCGATTTTTGGAGAGCATTTGGTCTAGCTCCAGATGTCATCGATGTTGAAGAATTAGATATAGAGAAAGTAGTGGATTATTTCAAGGCTGATAAAGTCGAAGGTGAAAGTGAAGAACCGGAAAGCCATGAATTAAATGTAGAAGAACAAAAGCGTTTGAATCAGGTTATAAAAATGTTTAAAACTTTTGAAGAACACGGTTTGGGGAAAACGGATGTAGAGGTGCACACAATCGAATTAACTGAAGGTGCCGTTCCTGTAAAGGAGAGACACTACCTTATATCTCCGGCGGTCCAAGAAATAGTCTACGAAGAGGTCGACAGGATGATTGAATTAGGAGTTATAGAAGAAAGCCAGAGCCCATGGAGTAATCGCTTCACAGTCGTGCGTCAACCAGGAAAAAACAGATTCTGCCTCGATGCGAGAAAATTAAATGACCGCACGGTCAAGGATGCGTATCCTCTCCAGAATATTGAGGGCATATTAAGCCGCCTAGATTATACCCACTATATCAGCAGCGTGGACCTGAAATTTGCGTTTTGGCAGATTGAGCTGGAAGAGAAAAGCAAACAATATACTGCGTTCACCGTACCAGGGCGTCCGCTCTATCAGTTTTCCGTCATGCCATTTGGGTTGTGCAACGCTGCACAACGCCTTTGTAGAGTCATGGATAAAATAATACCCCAACGATTGAAATCCAACGTGTTTACATACTTGGATGATCTCCTTATAATAGCGCCTGATTTCGATACGCACTTAAAATTACTGAAAGAAGTTGCTGAATGTTTAGCAAAAGCAAATCTGACAATCGGTTTAAAAAAATCAAAATTTTGTTTTAAAGAATTAAAGTATCTAGGGTTTCGAGTAGGCGGTGGGATGTTAAAGACCGATCCCGATAAAATTTCAGCGATTCAGAAGATATCTATGCCAAAGACGCCAAAAGAAGTTAGGAGTTTTCTCGGTACTTCCGGTTGGTATCGTCGTTTTATAAAAAATTTTGCAACAATTTCGTCACCTTTGAGCGATATGCTGAAAAAAGGAAAAAAATTTTCGATGACTCCTGAGGCAATACAGGCATTTAATTTGTTAAAAAAGGCATTGACGACAGCCCCAGTTTTAAGGCATCCGCATGTCAACGCAATTATAGCGTTACTGAAAAAGAATGTTTAGCGGCGGTATTGGCAGTAAAACGGTTTAGGCCATACGTCGAAATGATGCCATTTACGATCATAACGGATCACGCAAGTTTGAAGTGGCTTATGACGCTTAAAGATCTCTCGGGTCGACTCGCTCGGTGGTCACTTCAATTACAAGCTTTTGATTTTCAGATAGAACATCGTAAAGGTTCCGAAAATGTGGTGGCAGACACATTATCGCGATTTGTAGATGAACTGGAGGCGGCTAATGTTCCTTGGCTTGATATGGAGACCACCGAGTTTGAGTCCCCAGAATATGTGGAAATGTTGAAAGCTGTGGAAGAAAATCAAGAAAAGCTACCTGACTTGAAAATCGAGGATGGAATTTTGTTTAAACGGACCAGGTTCGCACAGAATGACGAGGAGTTTCCTTGGAAATTATGGGTTCCAGAGGCGTTGACGTCGACACTTATAGAAAAGGCTCACTGTCCGGAAATTGTATCTCATGGTGGTATCGTGAAAACGCTACATCGACTGCGTCAATTTTATTATTGGCCTAGGATGACAGTGCAAGTTTGTAATTTTATAAGAAATTGTACGATATGTAAAGAATCTAAACCTACAAATCAGGAGCTCAGGCCTAAAATTGGAAACGAAGTGGTGACTGAACGTCCGTTTCAAAAAGTATACATTGATTTTCTTGGTCCATATCCGCGGTCAAAAGGCGGAAATACGTTCATTTTTATTGTCGTGGATCATTTTACAAAATTTACACTTTTAAAAGCAATGCGCGAAGCTACAGCAGCTAAGGTCATGAACTTTTTGGTATGCGAGGTATTTCATAAATTTGGGGTACCGGAAATAATTCACTCCGATAATGGTCGTCAATTTGTGTCTAAGGAATTTGGTAAAATGATAGAATTATACAAAATTAAACATCTTAAGACAGCTTTTTACGCTCCTCAATCCAACGCAGCTGAGAGGGTGAATCAATCGATTTTAGCGGCGATCCGATCGTATATGCAGGATGATCATCGCGATTGGGATTTATATCTCTCCGAGATTGAGTGTGCACTGAGAAGTTCAGTCCATGCGGCAACAGGGATGACTCCATTCTTTGCTTTATTTGGCCACAACATGTTTACGAGTGGAACGGATTATCATTTGGCGAGAAAGCTGAATTCTTTGAGTGACCAAAATCTGGAGAGAGTCAACGATCAAGATAGATTGGCCTTAATAAGAGACAAGGTAAAACAAAATTTACATTGTGCATATGAGCGTAGTGCGAAGCTATACCATAAACGAAGTCGTGACGTTAAGTTTTGTCCTGGTCAAGAGATTTTTAAGAGAAATTGGATTGCCAGTGATTTTAAAAATAATATAAATGCAAAGTTTTGCAAAAAATTTAGTAAGTGTCGTATACTGCGAGTAATAGGCAATAATATGTATGAGTTGGAAAATTTATCTGGCAAGCCTTTAGGAATTTTTCACGCGAAAGATTTAAAACAGTAAAGTCTGTTGGAGGAAAAACTCAGTCTGAATTTAGTTGAAAATTAGATTGATTGCCCGGCTAGCTAACCGGCTAGCATGAGTCTGTTGTTCTCAGGGTGTGGGCGTTTGCCTACGTTGGGTCCTTTGAAAATGAATATTTTTGTCTTAGGCGTGGTTTTTATTAAAATTGAGAAGAAAAGTTTATTTTAGTCCCAGCGCCACTGTATCCTCTGCATGGTAATTGGCGGCTACAGAGTTTTGTTACGTGGGCCATTCTTCTGCTTATTTGTTTTTTTTATTTTAGGGAATAATTGGTAAAATATATGCATATTTAATTTATTTGTTGAGGCGATGACATAGGAATCATGACTTTGTACCGACTGGGTAGTTGTCGATGACATGTGTTCCTACTGGGATCATGCGTGGGTGATAAGTCTAGCTTACATATGTACATGCATACATACCATAGGCTAGAATGCAATGAGATTTTTGATAAAAGCAATTAGCGAAAACAGATTTTTTTTATTGTGCGATCGCAGCAACAATGAAAATTAGGTGGGATAATGGGAAAGTGTGAAAATAATCATATTCTGCGTTTGCTGATCTCCCAGCGTAGATCAATTTTAATTGAGCTTGATTTGCCTTATTTTTGGTACCAGGATGGGGGTATGACCTATGTGTGTGAACATTTTTTTTTTATTTATATTTTTAATATGGTATTAAAATGCAAGATTTAAGTTTTTTGGTGTTGAGGTGGCCTTGACCATGGGGGAGGACATTGAACCCGATTTTATTATTGAAAAACAAATAAAGTTCAAAGGAAAACTCTAATACATGGGTTGTTCGTTAGTCCGAATCTTAATTATTTGTGCAGGTATCGAAGGTTTCTTGCATGTTGCTGAGGGCAGCCAGTATTCAGTACAGTTCAGATTTTAAGCAGTCCGGTTCGATAGCGGTGTCCCCCTCGGTCAAAGAAGTTTTAAAAAAGTTAAATAAATGCCGAAATTTTGTGTTGTCCCATAAAGATCCTTGCGGGCGAAAAAATTAAGGATAAGATCTTTTTAAAAAATTAATAAGATTAGTGCAGTGAAAGTAAACTTCTGAAAAGGCTAAAATGAAAAATTTAAAGTGAAATTTATGGTCCTAAAAAGAAAAGATTATAAAGATAAAATTTTTAAAGAAATAACAAAAAAGGATTTAAGGGAAAAAAGGACATAAATTGTTTTAGCCTAACTCACTAGAAAAACAAATCAAAAGAAGTTTTAACAAAAATAAAAAGAACTGAAAGTGATAATTTGGCCGGAAAAGGATTTATATATTGGGACACAAAAGGAATAGGAGGAAAGCTGCAGGACGTTTGGGAAAATAAATTTTGAATCAAAGGATCTAAAGGTAGGAAATTTAAAGTTCTAATTTATATTCGGTTAGGGAAAAATTTTGATTGCTCCGAAAAATTAACAGAAAAGAAAAAAAAAATGATTCTTATTAGAACAAAGGAAAGTTGAGTGATTTGGTTCAAAGGATATTGCATTTTCCAATAAAATTTTTATTGAAACATTTTGGTTGCTCGGGAAATAGTGTAAAAAAATCACAGGAATTACGTTTTTGTTCATGAATAGTTTTCTTTTGATTAATTGTGTTTTTTTATTAATTTTTGGATAAAAGTAATTAAAAAAAGGACGTGTGATCATTTTAGATGGAATCACTCAAGTTTCCTTATTGAAATCGTGTCGTGATTCTAAGGCCAGGTTTTGCTTTTTCGTTTTTTTTAGCGGGTGCGCAACAGCAATCATTATACGAACCAGGATTTTGGTCGAGAAGAAAAGGCTAGCGGAAAAAGAAAAGCTAAGTGCACTATTATCCTTGATTTTTTGGAAGGACATGCGCCCGTGGAAGGTCCTTTGATTTTTTTTTAATAAGTAAAGAGTTTTCTATTAAATTACGTTGAAATTTTGACATCAGAAGCAGTTTAACCGAAAACGGGATTCCGGGGAAATCGTCGAGGGGATTTATGGTTTTAGGGGTTTTTATATTATTATCGGGCAAACTGGATGGAGATCCTTAAATCATAATTATTTTAATCGAAAGCTGTATTTTTTTTATTATTTTTTTTTGTTTGTTTCATTGATTTCAAATTTAGTGTTTTTGAATTTTATGTAATTTTGCATGTTAAATTTTTTATAAATTTTCTTAAAATTTGTAACCGATCTTGTGAGAGTGTGGAAGAGGCAGGGTATATATAAAAATAAATCTTTATCCTTAAATTAAGGATTTAATTTTGTTGGTTTGGATTCGAAAAGTCCTTTTGAGCTCATAAGGGTTTTAGTGTTTACCAAAAGTACATTAGAAATATTCTACGTTTTGATGCGCGTGTTTTTTGAATTACGTGTAAAGAAAAACTGCCGATTTCATATTTTTAAAATTTTGGGTAAATTAGGATTTAATGATTTTATATTTGTTATTGATTTTATTCAACCTTAATATTATATAATTTTCAATTATATTCGATTATGCATGTTTTATATTAAAAATTTTATTTCAGATTTTAGGTTTTGTTTCCTAATTTTTTTCATATATTTTAAGTTTTGCTTTGGTAAAATTTTATTAGTTTTTAATTTTAAATTAATGTCCTTGTGTTAAAAAGGGGTGTAAAAATTCATATTTAAGTTTAAATAAAATGTTTATAATTCACTGAAAAAGAAAGATAATGGAGTGCTAAATTTATTGAAGGAAAGGGGGATTTCTTGGCCGATGATGGGTGGGTAAGAAGGGTGGGTGCGCAGAGGAGTCAACAACTAATCCTTTATTCGTGTGATATGGTAGGGTGACTTGTGGGGTTTATTTTGTTTAGGTTTGAGTTTTATTTTGATTTTTTTGATTGTAAATTTTGTTGAATTTCATTTCTGGCTCAGGCTGGATGTGAGATTTATTGTTAATCCTTTCGGCCCAATGCGTCGGGTTGAGGACCGCCCTGAAACCGCAAGTTAGCCGGCGCGGTACGCATTGGGTATGATGGCAGTGAGGGAGATATAACAGTGTAGGGTATAAAAATTAAAAATCATCTGGAACTTTATTTCCTGGCATTTTAAATCAAATTTTCTATTTTTTAATGTTACGTATAAGCGGTAATTACGCGGTAAAGCGAAAATAGTTTTTTAGGTGGGAATATCTCAAAAACCGTACAAGATATAACACTTCTGAGACCGCATTCGGAATAAGGACAATTAAATACATCAAAAATGACGATTATTGTTTTATTTCGCCGTTAATCATACTGAAATTTTTTTTTTGGTTCATTTTGATTGATTTATACAGTTTTTTGTAATTAAAATGTTACACATACATTACTTTTTGTTGTAATCATTTTAAAAGCAAATTACCGCATAAAAATATAAAAATTAAAAACAAAATCAATAATGTTAAGTAAGAAAAAAATCACTTCTTGAAAGTTCAAATATCTCAAAAAATAACCAAAATTTGAAGTTTAAAACGTTGCTGAATAAAACAGCAAAGGGAAAAGTATTTATTTATTTAAAAGAAATTTAACGAAGATTCCAAAAAAAAATATTAAAAGATATGTTAATTGAACTTTTTTTGTACTAAAATGGCCGCCAAAGTCAAAAAAAAAGGAAAAACTAGTAAGGGTGTTACCTTTAGCCTGGCCAAACATTAAATACCCTTCACAGCAGTATTTTGAAAATTTTGCTTATATGGGTGGTGCCACGCCCTCTTGTCCGAATTCACCCAGTGTTCTCTCAAAGTTGGCATTTGTAGTTCTAAGTATTTGAGTGAAATTTGGTTGGATTTACCAAAAAATGTTTTCAGTATAGCGTTTTGAAGCTTTTGCCACGTCGTCTTGTCCGATTTTATCCAGTTGTTGCTTAAAGCTTGCATTTATAGTTCTTAGTGTCTGAATAAAATTTAGTTTGATTATCTCAAAAAACGCTATCAATACAGCGTTTTTGCTTTTGTTTACGCCAAACATAGCGAACACCCTATATTTTACTGTCGATACAGTGGTGTTCGTTCAGTTTTTCCTAATTCTTTATTTTCTTTTGTTTTCCTATTTTCGGGTTGCGCCTCTCGCTCCCAACTTACTATGTAAAGCATAAAATGATTTGTACTTGTACAACCGTTGCTTATTAAACACCGTGTGTTTTTTGAAACTCGTTCGTTTTCTTTATTTCTCGACTTCTCGAAGTTTTTTAGTTTTTCCAACTTTAATTAAAAAAGTAGTCTTTTGCTAAAGTATGGGCAGTGTTTTATTTCGGTCGCGAAATAAATATTGGTCCTATCAATCCGTCAGTTCCGCGTGAGTGTGTTTAGTGTTTTTTATCAAAAGTGTTTTTATTTAGTGCTTTTATAAAAAAAAAAAAAATTTTTTTCTTTTTTTAAAAAAAAACCCAAAGATTCAAATAATTTATTGTCAAATTATTAAATAAAATATATATTTTTATAAAATATATATAAATTGAAAAAGTGCAGTGGTTCCTGAAAATCACCATCAGCAACATAATCGCTACCAGCTTGATCAGCAGCATCATCAACAACAACAGCTTACAGCACATAATTAAAAAGTGTTTTGCTTAATAATTTTTTAATCTAAAAAGTACGTGGTTAAAATTAATTTTTTTTTTTAACAAAAAATTAAGGGAAGAAATGAGGCAAAATCTCGGTTTTTTAATTTTCACGTCGATTCGGTTAAAGTGGTTTTTAATTCTTTATAAAATTTTGCGAATTTTTTTTTGGTTCCGTCTTTTAAAATAAAAGTTTTAAGTTTTTCCTTAAAAGCGTTTTTTATTTCGGTCGCGAAGTAAAATATAAATAAACGTTGGTTTTTTTTTTTAGGCAAAAGTGCTAAAATTTTGAGCGCGGGAAAAAAGTATATATATTAGTGTGTGTTTACGTCCAACGTAAACAGTGTGCATCCTGCATATCCGTCTGTCTTCAACACACGCCGCATAGCGCTGTTGTAGTTCACTCGTTGTGCAAACAACGAGTAAAAACTCAATTTTGACATTCGCCACTTTTTTATGCTTAACCCAAAAGGAGCAAGTCAGCGAACCCTCACAAGTTTCACTTAAAATTAAAAGTACAACATTTACACAACATAAACTCACTCAACGCAACATCACACATCCCGGACAGAAGACAGCACTCAACACACATAGAACATCAACAGGAACCCAATCAACATTCATCAGAACAACGGATCGATGGTGGACAAAAGACGATACATCGTTGGACAAATTTCCACAGAACACATATAACCCATTGTACTGTAAAGTATACTTAATATTTGTATAATTGGAAATTACCCCAAAACCAATTTCTATTTATTAATTGTAAATAAAACTCTTTTTATGGAATTTAGTGTGTCAATTCACCCCGTTCACCCGTACAGTGTGTATTGAAATATATGGGCGAGTTTTAAAACCTAATTCCACACTCAAATTATGAAACAAGAGAGATAAACAATTCAGGAAATATAAATTTTTTGACTTTAAAACAAATTCCTAGCTGGCCAAATGGCCATTGTTTATAAAAATCGGGTGATTTTATACTGGAGCCTATCTAACGGTAAATTGTTTTCCAAAAAACACCATAGATCTCAATTTGTGGTCTAAAACAACTTATGTGTGCAAATTTTCAGCGAATCGTTTTTTTTTTTTGGAATTTCTCCCGCAAACGGATCAGTAACGGATCCGTAACGGATAAAAAAGCGGAGATTTGAACCTTCGGGCACACTGGGAAACTACAAAAACGTACCCGGGTGCACCTTTTTTACCTTACAAAATATTTTTTTTGGAAAGAAAAAAAAAAAATCTTTCAGTTAAAAAAGAGGGAAAATTAGTATGTCTCGAGGCTTAGAAGTTATGATTTTTTTGAAAATTTAAAAAAGGTCCGATCACAAAATGGCCCGTAACTAGAACATTTCTTATCTTATTTTCATGTTTGGACCATTTTTAGAAAGGGATTGAATCATTCTATGCGCACAAGTCATTTTAAATTCCTCGAAAGATTTTGAAAATGAAATGCGCAGTACAGCAATACGGTTACGGCCTAAGGGAACAAAACTATGAAATTTCTGGGTCCCTGGTATGGCTTTTACATTTGAAAAGCGTTGGAGAGTTGCGATGCAGTTGCTTCATATTCACCAATTGCACAATATCGATAAATTATGTCGGACTTTTAACTATTTGCCCATTCGAAATGTGCCTTGGTATCAGTTATTTGGCCTTGGTGAGATTTTTGCAAACTTGCTCTTGAAGTAGAGTAGAACGGGGCAATGTCGTGCACTCAACTTTGACATGCTCGTTAGGGCTGTTCAAAAAAAAAAAATTTTTCGAATTTCCAAGATATACTTTGGCATCACGATCTACATCATGACAGAATATCCCAAAAATTTTTTCAGATTTTTAAATTCATATTTAAAGGTGGCTCAAAGCAGAAATATATTTTTGTTAATTTTTTTTTAGCATTAATTATAAAATGTTGTCAAACAATTTGAAAAATTTGTTTTAGAGTAACTTAAAAACATTCATTTTGTTTGTTTTTTAATGAACTTTAAAACCTACGTTGTAATTTTGACAAAAAAAAATTTTACACTTCTTAAAAAACGAAAAACTGCCCTAAGAATTCGAAATTTTACGGTTTTTCAAAGAAAAAAGTCATCGTGCTTTAAACGAAATGAACATTTTTTAATTTACAAGATCTCATTCAAAAGACCTCTTAAAAACCTTCAAGACAAGACATGTTAAGACTTTTTTGGGCCAGCAGGCTCGATGACATAACGTTTGAAATATAGTAATGCAGCCCTGTGAAAGGCAAAACGCTTTTTACTCAAGAGGGAGGCATCTAACAAAAAAGTGCCCATGGCATAAAATGCTTAGAATCATCCAAGGAACAAGTGTGAATTGTTTTTTTTTTTTTTTTGGAAAGTTTATTAAAAATGACGTTCAAAAAATTTTTTTTCTAAAATTAAGTAAAAAAAAAAAAACAATTTACACTTGTTCCTTGGATGATTTTAAGCATTTTATGCCATGGGCACTTTTTTGTAAGATGCCTCCCTCTTGAGTAAAAAGCGTTTTGCCTTTCACAGGGCTGCATTACTATATTTCAAACGTTATGTCATCGAGCCTGCTGGCCCAAAAAAGTCTTAACATGTCTTGTCTTGAAGGTTTTTAAGAGCTCTTTTGAATGAGATCTTGTAAATTAAAAAATGTTCATTTCGTTTAAAGCACGATGACTTTTTTCTTTGAAAAACCGTAAAATTTCGCCTTCTTAGGGCAGTTTTTCGTTTTTTAAGAAGTGTAAAATTTTTTTTTGTCAAAATTACAACGTAGGTTTTAAAGTTCATTAAAAAACAAACAAAATGAATGTTTTTAAGTTACTCTAAAACAAATTTTTCAAATTGTTTGACAACATTTTATAATTAATGCTAAAAAAAAATTAATAAAAATATATTTCTGCTTTGAGCCACCTTTAAATATGAATTTAAAAATCTGAAAAATTTTTTGGGATATTCTGTCATGATGTAGATCGTGATGCCAAAGTATATCTTGGAAATTCGAAAAATTTTTTTTTTTGAACAGCCCTAATGCTCGTAAAGCCGTACATCTCAAGCGAATGCAACGAGTAAGCATCCGATCGAAAGATAATTTCATTGGTTACATCCATGTGTAACAACATTTGTGTAGCGAGAAATTGTGTTTGTGTAAGTGAAGAAAAAAAAAAATGTGCACGACATTACCCCCCTCAAAATTTGTGGGGTAATGTCGTGCATTGTTTTCCGAGTACAGTAAAGGTACCAAAATGTGTGAGAAATGATAGGTAGTGGTTCTATTAGAGGAGATTTAGCATTATCATGTATTTATTCATTATTATACAAGTGTGAAGTACATAATATGTTGTGTAGAGTAGAACGGGGCAATGTCGTGCACTCATCTTTGACATGCTCGTAAATCCGTACATCTCAAGCGAATGCAACGAGTAAGCATCCGATCGAAAGATAATTTCATTGGTTACATCCATGTGTAACAACATTTGTGTAACGAGAAATTGTGTTTGTGTAAGTGAGTGTGCACGACATTACCCCAATGGTCGTTTTTAAGGTCAACTTCGACAGCTCGGTGAAGCCTAAAATTTTTTTTGAAAACCAAATACTTCTTTTCTTTGGTAGGATATTTCGTTTCAGAAAACTCTTACCTGGTATATTTTCCCGCAAGGAAAATTATTTTTCTGACCCGATGAAAAAACACTTTTATCGTCCCAAAAGCGTGCGTTTTGAAAAAAAGGTTACTCTGTAGAGACGAAATGGTGAAAATTGCTAGTATTATATGCATAAGCTCAGTAGGTCAGCAGTTCCCTACTTTACGAACAGTTGGTAAATCATTCAATTCTTTGGGCTAAAACAGCCAGTGCACGACATTACCCCCTGCACGACATTACCCCGTTCTACTCTACTTCGTTTAAAGGAGCCACCAATAACATCTCATAGCCCTTTTTCATGAGATAAAGCTAAAAAGTGCCATTGTGCGTCGAAACTAATTTTTTCTCTAAGTTCCTTTGGACGTAGTCGTATTGCAGCACGGCGTTTTTCATTTTCAAAATCTTTCGAGGAATTTAAAATGATGTAAATTACAAAAAAAACCTACATTATTGCATTAATGGTACCATCCGAATTTTAGATTCATTTATTTGTATCATTTATAAGCACATGTCCGTCTGTCTGGCTGGCTGGCTGGCTGGCTGGGTGGCTGGCTCGCTGGCTGGCTGGCTGGCTGGCTGGGTGGCTGGCTGTGTGTTGAAATACACTTTTTGGGAAAACTGAGCAAGATAATTCAATGAAATTTGGTACACTGCCTCCGTCGTCAAAGTTAGCTCGGGGGATTGAAAATGAGCAAAATCGGTCAACGGACACGCCTACCGCCCATACAAAAATTATATTCAAAATGCAATTTTAGTAGTATTTTTCACGACAATGCAACCACAATACATATAAGTACTACGAATTGTAAGCGCAAGCTCTGATAAAAATTTGAGCGAATTCGGACAAGAGGGTGTGGCACCTCCCATATAAGCAAAAGCTTCAAAACGCTATACTGAAAGCGTTTTTTGAGATATTCGAACCAAATTTGACTCAGACACTAAGAATTATAAATGAAAGCTCTCAGCAAAAATTGGGTGAAATCAGACAAGGGGGCGTGGCACCTCCCATATAAGCAAAAGATTCAAAATGCTATACTGAAAGAGTTTTTTGAGATAATCCAACTAAATTTCACTCTGACACTAAAAACTATAAATGCAAGAGGGCGTGGCACCTCCCATATAAGCAAACTTTTCAAAATACTGCAGTGTAGGGTATTTATTTTTTGGCCAGGCCAAAATTTACATCCTTACTAGTTTTTCTTTGCTGACACTCCTGCACGTCATACAATCTCTCTGAAAAATTGCATACATAAGTGGATTTGGACTACGAACTGTGTGTTTTTTGGATTTTTTGGAAAAAAATCTACCGTTAGATAGGCTCCAGTGCAAAATCCCCCGGTTTTTATAAACAATGGCCATTTGGCCAGCTAGGAATTTATTTTAAAGTCAAAAAATTTATATTTCCTGAATTGTTTATCTCTCTTGTTTCATAACTTGAGTGTGGAATTGGTTGTTCGTTTTTCAATACACACTAATATATATACATAGATACATATACAGTACATATTGGGTACTTTATGTAAACTTTTTTTCCAAGGCTTTGATTTATGTAGACATTGACCTGTCTTAAATTTTTAGCGCCTTAAAATTTATATACATAAAGTTGTTTGTGTGTATATAGAAAATTTTTATTTCAGAGACAAACTAACCGTGAAAAAATCTAAGCTCTTTATATAAAACCACTGTTTTTCGCTAAGCCGAATTATATGACATACATATTTACATGAAATTTGTTGGTCTCCTCTTTGTGTCGTGTACGTACTGACCAAAGCCAAAAGCATCGTTTCTGCTTGCAGCTATACATACGTGAATACATATTAATCTTCTGTTGGGTTTGTTTTATGTAAATATATACATACGAACAAATCAGTTGCACAGTGGGGCTGAAGCAATAATTTTTTTGACTTTTCAAGAAAGTTGTTGTTTTGTTAAAATGTTGTTAATTAGGCAGTGTTGTTGTTGTGGCCTTCGTAAATTTTTTTTGTTGCCGTGAATCGGAATATTCAATTTCTTGAAGTATTTTTTCAAACTTCAGTGACATTCTTGATATTTTTATCTTGTGTTTTCTTTGTTGCCAAACTCAATTTAATTCAAATTTATTTTTTTTTTTTGCTTTCAACGAGTGTTTTTTGTGCATTGTTTTTGCTTTCAAAAATAGAATCAAATTTTTTTTACGTGCAATAAGTAAATAAAAATAAAAAGAAAATCATAATGTCGCATTTAAAAATGTTTATTCGTTTATCCGATTCATTGATGGAGTTTGAAACAGATTTTCAAATTGTTCAAACGCACGATCCATTTTCCCTTGTTTAGACAAGATAGCAGATGAGGATGCTTCAGAGTTGGATGCTGTGAAACAAAAGTATCGAAAGTGCTATCAATCTTACCTCCGAGTGGCGCTAAATTTTTGAGCTTTCTCAAGCCGAGAAATCTCGGCCAAAGGGTACTGGGGACCTTGAACTTTCATGTGGCCATGGTATGTCTGTACCACCATGTGATACGGAGGTATTTGATGGGGATTATTTAAAATGGCCGTCCTTTAGGGACATGTTTACTGCCATTTATATTTCCAACAAACGTTTAAATGATGTGGAAAAACTTTTACATTTAAATCAGAAAACACGGGGAGAAGCAAAGGAGATTGTGAGGAAATCTCCTTTGACAAACAGCGGTTTTGCTCAAGCTTGGCAGGATTTAAGCAACAGATACGAAAATAAACGTATTCTGGTTAACAGCCAATTGAAAATTTTATTCAATCTGCCTCAAGTACCAAAAGAATCTGGTTCAGATCTAAAAAAGCTCCAACGGGATATTAATGGTTGTATCTTTGCTTTAAAAACACACAACATTAATATTGAGAATTGGGATGCAATTTTTGTGTATTTTTGTTCTACTCGCTTGCCAGAGGTCACGCTTTCGTTGTGGGAGCAATCAGTTGTGGATAAAACTGAAATTCCAAAATGGCAACAAGTGAATGATTTTCTTACCAGTCGGTTTCAAACGTTGGAAACTGTGTCGGATATTCGTAGCTCAAGTGGTGCGATACCTCGACAGAACATACAACATTCAAGTTCAAATTCAAACCAGAGTAACTCATCTGGTAAAAATAGTTACAAAGTTAATGTAAACTTTGTTCGTCGAAACAACATGCGCTAAGATTTTGCCCAAAATTTTTAAAAATGGATCAAAAAGAACGTCTTGCAATTGTACGAAAATATCACTTTTGTGTCTATTGCTTAGGTCACTCTCACGAAGTCAAAGAGTGTAATAGCCATTATAATTGTGCGACGTGTAAACAACTTCATAACACATTATTGCATCGGAATTTGACAATAGCCCCTCCTTCTGCTATGAGTGTTGGCTCAAGCAAGTCGAAAATCTCATCAAAACCCCCGGGCTCAAATACTCAATCGCATTCTACTCAGTTACGGTCCACTCAGAATGACCTACAGACTTGTTTTTCGTCAAGTACCAAACAGGTACTGCTTGGTACTGCAATGGTGACCATATGTCACTTAGGTTCGGCGTACACCACCAGAGCACTTATTGACTCTGGCTCGGAAGGTACGTTTGTATCCGAGAGGTTACAGAAATTGTTAAAACTTCCTGCTCGAGTGGTAAACGTTTCTGGGTTAAATCATACGGTCTCAGCGCAGGTGTCACAAGCTTGTGATATCATAATTAGCTCTTTTAGAGATAGGCAATTTCAAATTGAAGCAACAGCTTTTGTGCTGTCTCGCTTGACATGAAATTTGCCATCTTCTTCCATTGATCCTTCTACTTGTGAGAAACTGCCTGACATTCCGCTGGCAGATCCTCTTTTCTTCAGAAGTGGTCCGATAGATGTATTAATCGGTAGCGATTTATACCCCGCAATCATCCTAGAAGGAATCCGACGAAACATTCTTGGCTCTCTCTTAGCTCAAGAGACTGTTTTTGGTTGGATATTTTCGGGGCCTATGCCTCAGCAAGAAATCTCAACATTCACCACATGCTTGTCACATTTTTCTGAAGTTGATGTTGATCACCAGATAGGACGCTTTTGGGAGTTGGAAGAGCTTCCAAAAAAGCAATTTTTAACCCCTATTGACAAGGCATGTGATGAAAGTTATCAACAGACTACTAAACGTAATGAAAGGGGTCAATATATGGTCACTTTACCTTTCGAAATTGGCTACGCCAGTGAAATAAATCTAGATTTTTCCCGAGGTATCGCATTAAAGCATTTTATTAGAGACGAAGCTCGATTGCTCAAAAATCCTAGCCTCAAAGTTGAATATGATGAAGTAGTAAATGACTACTTAAAATTGGGTCACATGAGAAGGGTGTCTGCCCCCAAATATGAAACTTCGCCATCGCACTATTATTTACCGCATCACGCGGTGATTAAGCGAGACAGAGCTACTACGAAAGTTCGGGAAAGTTTGGTCTTAAAGTGGCGTTTTTTCAAATAAGGACCGTGCCATTATTTATGAGTACATTTTAAACACCTTATAAAGCAGGCGTTGATTGTACAATGTCTTAGCAACTTATGTCAATAAAATATGACATTTATGTTGTTTCGAAAAATTAATTTAGTTTGGAAAATTTTTCAAAGGCGTTAGCAATGAAGGGACTTAATCCAAAACAACGCGAGGCAATTCTTTGCAAATGGTGTAAGAAAATAATGTCTTACAGAAAAATTGCCAAAGAAGAAGGCGTTAGCGTATGGGCGGTTCAGAAAACTATAAAGCGGTTTACAGAGCATTATACTCTTGATGATTTAGCTGGAAGAGGCCGAAAAAAAGCTAAAATATTATCAAAAATTGACCAAAGAATAATAAGTGTTTTTTTACAAAAGAAAAAGAAATATCTGTTCGTGATTGCGCTAAAAAATGTGGTACCTCGTCTTCAACTGTCCATCGTGTTAAGGTGAGGAACAACTTTAGAACCTATAAAAAGCAGAAATGTCCAAAAAGAGGCAAAGTTCAAAGTGCAAGAGCAAAACAACAAGCCCGTAAGTTGTATCGCCATATTTTAAACAAAAAATTTGAATGCATTGTAATGGATGATGAAACTTACGTCAAATTGGACTACAAAACCCTACCAGGCTCCCAATTTTTTACAGTTAATAAAGAAGAGAAGGTAACTACAGCCGATAAGTCAATGCAATGCGAAAAATTTGGAAAAAAACTCATGGTTTGGCAAGCAATTTATCAGTGCGGTAAGGTTTCTTCTCCTTTCGTCACAAACAAAATAATGAACCAAGAAATATACCTCAAGGAGTGTCTTAAGAAGAGACTTCTTCCACTTATTAAAGAGCACTTTAATAAGCCACTTTTTTGGCCTGACCTTGCTATGCATCTTCCGTGGTAAATTGGTACGATAGTGAAAATCTTGATTATGTAAAGAAAGAGCTTAACCCACCAAACTGCCCAGAACTTCGTCCAATAGAAAGATTTTGGGCAATTATAAAAAGAGATTTAAAGCAAACATGTAAGCCCGCAGATTCAGTAAAAAAGTTCAAATACAACTGGAACCGTGTGGTCAAGAAGCGTGGAGAAAGGTTGGCAAAAAATTTAATGAAGGACGTAAAGAAAAAGGTTAGAAAAATGGGTTCAGGGGAGCAAAATTAATTAAATATCTTAATGAAAGTTGACATAAGAATCTGATGTATCAGAGTAAATAAAAATTATAATTTATTACTATTAAAATATAATGCATTTTTACTGTACTCATAAATAAAGGCACGGTCCTTACGTTTTCAACGGGGATATCCAACAGATGTATCGCCAAATATTAGTGGATCCCAAACATACTGGGTATCAGCGGAGTCTTTTTAGCAAATCGCCTGAAGATGAAATTCAGGATTACGAGCTTAAAACCGTAACTTTCGGCATGAATTGTGCGCCATATCTAGCCATACGAACTATTTTGCAGTTGGCAGATGATGTTCAAGAGCAATATCCTCTTGCTTCTGAAATTTTACGGCATTTTAATTAAGTCGATGATGCTTTAGCAGGAGCACACGATGTGGAAAGTGCACTGAAAGCTAGAGACGAGTTAATTTCTGCTCTTAATTCCGCGGGGTTCACTATGCGCATGTGGACATCTAATTCAGCCAGCATTTTAGCGGGGCTTCCCGTAGAGCATCTCTTAGCGGAAAACTTTCTGCAATTCGAAGATGCAAGTTGTGTCAAAGCACTGGGTGTTCGCTGGAATGCAACTTCAGACCTATTCTATTTTACTACAAAACGTTTAGAGGTAAAAGCCTCTTATACATACCAAAAGAGAAGTTCTGTCTGTTATTGCGCCACTTTTTGGCCCTGCAGGTTGGTTGTCACCCATAGTGAAATAGGTTGGGATGAATGTATTTTTTCACACAATCTTGGCAATTTTTTTGAAAGATTATGAGAAAATTAACGACATAAGGATTCCTAGTTATGTCAATTTCTCGCCGAACTCAGAGCTCGAAATTCACGCATTCAGTGATTCTTCTGAAAAGGCTTATGCTGCGGCTGTTTATCTTCGTGTCATGCAAAATGATTGCATTGCCTCGACTTCAGCTTTGTGGTGCAGCTCTTTTAGTTGATATGGTTGACACTTTAGTGTCAAATTTGCAAATAAATAGTCATCGTCTTTATTGTTGGACTGACTCTGGAATTGTGCTGGCTTAGCTGTACACGCCTTCCTGCTTGTAGGCTACTAGGTGTTAGAGAAAGTTGGGAATCAAAATTGGTTTCATGTGCAATCACATGACAATCCTTCTGATTTAGCAACCCGCGGGGTAACACCCAAAGAACTAGTTGACAATGCTTTATGGTGACATGGGCCATCGTGGCTTTCGTTGGAAAGCTCTTTTTGGAAATGTCAACCTCAACCATCAGTTTTAGAAACTTCTCTCGGACGAAAATCGGTTAAGGTACAATTTTCTTATTTTTCCGCATATGATGATATTTTGGAACTGTTTTCTTCATTACCACGAGGACTACGTGTTTGGCGTACGTCTTCCGTTTTATCAATCACACTCATCCGCAACGTCGTCCTTCTTTCTCTCGTCATACGAAGTTTATAGACAGTGACGAAATTAAGATTGTTCAAACACGTTTGAAACTTTTGTGTCAGAAAATTGGTTCCCCGAATGAATATTATCGGTTAGAAACTAAACAAGTCATTGACCAGAAAAGTCAAGCTTTAGCTCTTAAGTCATTTCTTCATCATGATGGGTTATTGCGTGTTGGTGGGCGGTTGGCTTCTGCACCTATTCTCAATAAGTCGCAAATCAGTTTAACCTCCTCTATCACTTCTCAGAAGCTTCGTAACCTTATGCAATATACCTATATATCATTTTTTCTGACTCCAGTGCCGTGTTTTGTATTTATTATCTCTTCTATTCTGACGAACCATTCCAGATATATATATTTATATGCATTTTTTTGCATCCATATTTTCGTGTTCTCACTAAATACACGTATTTAACACAAAATTTAATGTTGAGTGAAACCGATAATATAATTACTTTAATTTTTTTAACAATAATATCTACGGTAAAGCGATTTTTATGTTAAATTAGCGTACAAATTAAAAAAAAAAATTATGTTTTTTTAGTTCACGGTATTATTTGCAGGTGTGAAAGACACTTTTTTGTCGAAAAATATATTTTTGCGGGCCATGTAGAGAAGTGTGATTTAATGCTACGGTAAAGCGATACAATCAAGTTTTAAAAATGATTGGGTCTGACGACCCAATCATTCAATAATCAATATTTACTTTCTAAAAACATTCAGTATAAATATTCAGGAATATAAATCAGTTGTACTTTTTAAAGTTTACTTTCAATTATTGTGATCCAAGGGCAGGTAAGCAAAGTAAGAGCCGAATTGATCAAAATGTTTTTGCAGTTAACGTGTACATTGTAAAAATTGTAATACAACAGTTTATGCCAAATCATTAGAATTTTTGTTTAAATTTTTTGAAATATTTTGCACTTATTATTTTGATTTTTAATTTGTCAAATGGTACAAATTTACTACTAGCTTACTAGTTTTTTTAACCTTAGCTGCTGTCGAAGCAGTATTGGCAATTTTTGATTTTGAAAATCCACTGAAATGTCCTTTTTTTAATCAAAAGGCAAAGCACTAGCTTAATTTTCACAACTTTTATTCAGATGCAATTGCTATTGCTTGTTTATCTTTTGTTTTTAATTTAAATGTCAAAATCCAATTGAAACTGTCATGTTAATCTAGCGCTGCATACTGATTATTTGTGCAAAATGTCAACGATATGTATTGGAAAAAGCAACGATTGCATGGTTACCGGACATAAAGTGTTTCGGTCATAATCCCCATTTTCGTCATGGGGGTTATGTCCGCAAATTTTTCGGACATAATCCCAATAGGGGTTATGTCCGAAAAATTTAATTAAGATTGACCAAAATTTATATAGTGTTGGATTTTTGAGAGTTTCAAATCCTGAGCTGCGGCCGCAGGCCTTTATGTAAAATTACTGTGGCTAGCAAACTTGGTGTTGGATATAGTATATACTGATCAGCGGCTAAAAGCCGCCGCGGAAACGGTATTGGAATTTTTGGGAGTTGCAAATCCTTAGCTGCGGCTGTTGTCAATAACAAAATATCGTTATGGGCATTATGTCCATTTTTTCCTGGGGATTAGGTCCGAAACACTTGCGGACATAATCCCCATTTTAAAAATGGGGACTATGTCCGCATTATTGGTGGACATAATCCCCATTTCGTGAATGGGGATTATGTCCGTGGGGACTATGTCACGGCACCCGGTTGCATATTGCTTTTTTGTAAAATGTCAACTATATTAAAAAAAGTATCCCTGTTGGAAAGGGAGTTCCCATTCATAAAATATTCACTATTGCAAGTGCTCCCTCTCAAAAAGGTAGTTTTCAGGTAAATTTACGATAAGACCCTTTATAACCATACAGAATTAAAGGAAAATATAAAAAATTTAAATTAACAGCTCTATTCTGTTTGTGACCCATAAAATGATATAGTATCAAAATTTGATATATTTTGATACTGGCGCTGTGGTTGGTATTCTATGTGAGCTATATCAGGCAAAAAGCTTTTAAAATTCTCCGCAAAAAGCTTTTTGTTTTTGTATGGGCGGTAGGCGTGTTCGTTGACCGAATTTGCTCATTTTCAATCTACGAGCGTAGACGTAGAAGGCAGTGTACCAAATTTAATTGAATTATTTTGCTCAGTTTTGCCGTAAAATGTTTTTCCACGCATAGACACCCAGCCTGCCAGCCAGACAGACGAATATATATACTTTTCTATACCTGCCACGTCTCCTTACCGCGCTACAAGGGGAAGGACAAATTTAATATAGTAAGTACTAGGGTATAAAAACAAACAAAATATAAACATCTAAATTTCATTAAAAACAATCAAAAAATTACAAAACTAGTGATAGTCTATGAGTTCCGCCAAATAAATATCCAAACCTTCATAAAAAAAAACTGGGGTGAAAAGTAGTTTTAGTGGAACCGGTATAAGTTGGAAACGATGGATATTAAAAATTTCATATGATAGCTATTTCAATAAGGTACAAAATTGTCGTTCTAAAGTTTCTTACTTGTCAAACATTACTTATAATTATTCATTTATACATTGTTATTCCCTAGTTAAATGTTTGGGAATAAATTTTTTCCAATAAACGTCAAAATACGCTCTCCCAAATTATTGCCGATACCCTTATTTTTCCAGTGAATTTTGCCCTTTCAGAAATTGTTTTTTGCGATTGGAAACCAGTGAATAAGAATAAATTCTCGAGAATTATTATTAAAGATAAGGCCCATATGGTTTTACTTTAATAAGGGAGTAAAGTTTCAGCACCACAACCAATATTATAACGAAGTTGACTGAAAGACAATTTGATTTTATATGACCTACCAAATTATCTAACAACAAACAAAGGTAACCAAAAAAAATAAAAAAATTTTGTTTATAATTGAAGTATTGAGTCGGAATTTTTGTACGATTTCTGATAGAAATCATCATTTATTACTAAATTCAATATGCTCTTGGCTTATTTTAGGAAAGGGTGAGTCCCAAGGGGGATTAAAAGGAGGAAATATACCCCTTACCTGTCACCCTTCTCTTAAAATTTTTTTTTTTGGAATTTAAGAAGCTTAAAATTGATAAATATATTGTAAAACGTTGCAGAATGTAAAGAAATAAAAATATTTTTTTTCCCAAAAACTGCTACAGGAAAAAATTCATAGAAAAAAAAGTTCTCAAAAAAAGCAGTAGGGACTTTGCATTTCGATTAAGCATACTTGGCCACATATTATATTGGAAAATAATAAAAATCAGAAAATGTATTTTTTTTTTAATGTCAAAGTAAGTAAAATTTATCGATTTTGGCTTTTTGAAATTTTCGAAAAATCACCATAATTCACCTATCACACATAAAAACTCAAACAAATGTTTTTTTAAAAGCTAAATGGTTGTACTTTTTGACAAAATGCTATCTTGATATATTTCGATGCAAACGAATTAAAAATAGCGTTCCAAAAAAGTCAACTTATTTTGTCCCGTCAAAAACCACAATATGAAAAAGTTTATAAAAAAAAAAGTTCTCAAAAAAGGCAGTAGGGACTTTGCATATCGATTAAGCATACTTGGCCACATATTATATTGAAAAATAATGAAAATCAGGAAATGTATTTTTTTTTTTTTTAATGTCAAAGTTTGCAATTTTTCCATTTTTTTTTAAATATTTGAAAAATCACTATAATTCACATAAAGTCGGCAAAAAAAAAATAATATATTTTTAACAAAGTAGGAACAATATAATTTCTAACGATATGCTACATTAGCGGATCGGGCTTAAAACAAATTAACTAGAGCGTTTATCCAGCAATTCCTAATTTTAAAAGTTCTGTAGAGCATTTTTTCTGTTTAAAGTCCAACTTTGGGCTCACTGTGTTGCTAAACCAAAACAAAATCTTAAACTTTTATAGTTTTTTTTCCGTCCCTAAGTATTATCTGACGATTGGCGTAAAATTTTTTTAAATCCATAGCACTTTCAAATTTTACCTATTTATGGCCACAATCTCCCATTGTGCGCCGTACGAAAATAAAACGTGTCATATTACCAACTCTACTTGACGCACATTATTGTATAAGATTTGTTAAAATGCTTCGCTGTGCCATGTCTAAGTAAAGATAGGGCAATTTCCAAATGCCTGAAAAGGGGGGAATATACCCTTTCTTTAAAAGAAGCATCTTCCGAATTTAAGCAGACTGCAAGCTTAAAATTGATAAATCTATTGTAAAACCTTGAAGAATATAACGAAATAAAAATAGCTTGTTTTCTCAAAAGCTGCAACAGGAAAAAATTCATAGTAAAAAAAGTTCTCAAAAAAGGCAGTAGGGACTTTGCATTTCGATTAAGTATGCTTGGCCACATATTATATTGGAAAATTACGAATATCAAAAAATGTATATTTTTTTTATATGAAAGTTTTAAAAATTTATCAATTTTAGCTTTTTGAGCTCAAATTTTCAAAAAAATCACCATAATTCACGTATTATATATAAAAACTCAAACAAATGTTCTTTTAAAAGCTAAATGCTTGTACTTTTTTCCAAAATGCTATTTTGACATATTTCTATGCAAACAAATTAAAAATAGCGTTCCAAAAAAGTCAATTTATTTTGTCCCGTCAAAAACAACAATATGAAAAAGTTTATAAAAAAAAAGTTCTCAAAAAAAACAGTAGGGACTTTGCATTTCGATTAAGCATACTTGGCCACATATTATGTTGAAAAATAATGAAAATCAGAATATGTATTTTTTTTTTTAATGTCAAAGTTTGCAATTTTTCCATTTTTACCATTTTTTTTTTTAAATATTTGACAAATCACTATAATTCACATAAAATCGGCAAAAAAAAACTAGTAAGGGTGTAAAATTTGGCCTGGTCAAACATTAAATACCCTGCACTGCAGAATTTTTAAAATTTTGCTCATATGGGAGGTGCTACGCTCTCTTGTCCGAGTTCACCCAGTTTTTGTCCAGAGCTTGGATTTATAGTTTTTAGTGTCTGAGTGAAAAACGTTTTCAGTACAGTGTTTTGAAGCTTTTGCTTATATAGGAGGTGCCACGCCCTCTTGTCCGAGTTCGTCTAGTTTTAGCTTAGAGCGTGGATTTATAGTCTTAAGTATTTGAGTGAAGTTTGGTTGGATTATCTCAAAAGACTCTTTCAGTATAGCCTTTTGAAACTTTTGCTTATATGGGAGGTACCACGCCCCCTAGTCCGATTTCACCCAATTTTTGTTGAGAGCTTTTATTTATGATTCTTAGTATCTGAGTCGAATTTGGCTCTTTCAGTATAGCGTTTTAAAGCTTTTGATTATATGGGAGGTGCCACGCCCTCTTGTCCGAATTCGTTCAGTTTTTGCTTAGAGCTTGCGCTTACAATCCTTAGCATTTATGCGTATTTTGGTTGCATTGTCGTGAAAAATACTGCTAAAATTGCATTTTGAATATATTTTTTGTATGGGCGGTAGGCGTGTCCGTTGACCGATTTCGCTCATTTTCAATCCCCCGAGCTATCTTTGACGACGAAGGCAGTGTACCAAA
Source organism: Calliopum simillimum (assembly GCA_951812925.1). Taxonomy (NCBI): domain Eukaryota; kingdom Metazoa; phylum Arthropoda; class Insecta; order Diptera; family Lauxaniidae; genus Calliopum; species Calliopum simillimum. The sequence continues at coordinate 55,634,802 of OX638370.1, read as the reverse complement.
TTTCATTGAATTATCTTGCTCAATTTTCCTAAAAAGTGTATTTCAACACACAGCCAGTCAGCCAGCCAGCCACCCAGCCAGCCAGACGGACGGACATGGCTATATCGACTCAAGAGGTGACGCTGATCAAGAATATATATACATTTCTATATCTGGCACGCCTCCTTCTTTGCGTTACAAACGGAAGGACAAAGTGAATATACCGTGGGTGTAGGGTATAAAAAAATATTTTTAACAAAGTAGGAACAATATACTTTCTAACGATATGCTACATTAGTGGATCGGGCTTAAAACAAATTAACTAGAGCGTTTATCCAGCAGTTTCTAATTTAAAAGTTCTGTAGAGCATTTTTTCTGTTTAAAGTCCAACTTTGGGCTCACTGCGTTGCTAAACCAAAACAAAATTTTAATCTTTTATAGTTTTTTTTCCGTCCCTAAGTATTATCTGACGATTGGTGTAAAAATTTTTTAAATCCATAGCACTTTCAAATTTTGCATATTTATGGCCACAATCTCCCATTGTGCGTGGGCTGTATATGGGCTGTACAATTGAATTTTATAACTGAATTTTACTACTGAATTTTAATACTGAATACCCTACATTGCATTTCAAGTATATTATTAAACACTCAGTTGATAAATAATGCAATATTCTTGTACATACAAGTTTTTGTTAAAATAAATTGTTTTATTCTTCTTATAAGAACAAATTGCTCCGAGCTTACCTAGATTTTGCGTAGAGAATGCATTTACTGTTCTGAGTGTTTGAGTGAAATTCGGTTAGGTTTTCTTAAAAAAATCTTTCAGTATAGCATTTTGAAACTTTCGCTTATATGGGAGGTTCCACGCCCTCTAGCCTACTCGCCTACTTTGTGCTCAGAGTTTGCAATTAATGTTTTTAGTGTATGGGTGAAATTTGGTTGGATTATCTCACAAAATACTTTCAGTATATCATTTTGAAACTTTTGCTTATATGGAAGGTGCCACGCCCTAATTTCAGAGTATGCCTAGTTTTTTCTCAGGGCTTGCATTTATTGATCTGAGTGTTTGAGTGCAATTTGGTTGGGTTACCACAAAAAACGCTTTCAGTATAGCATTTTGAAACTTTTGTTTATATCCTAATTCGCCTAGTTTTTGCTTAAAGCTTGTACTTACTATTCTTTGTATTTATGTAGGAAATATTAGTCCGGCAACCCTTTTATGTTTTGAGTTTATTCTCTCGTTTGTTTAAAAGTAGTTTTATATATTTGCACTGCTTGAAGTAAGCAATCAGTCGTTGTTTCACAGTACTTAGCGTCGTTGTGTTTTTGAAAAAGTATGAACTAATGATAAAAAATAACTAAATGTAAATGTACATTTTGATGTAAACTGAAGAAATGAATTGAAAACCTAAACTATTTTATATGTGAATACAATTTTTAATAAAAGACAATTAAAAATAAAAAACTAAATTTATGTCCTACATTTATGTGCATTTTGCTTCTGTTATTGCAAATAATGCTCTTTTTATTGCATTTTGACAGTCTTCGTCTGCTACTCTTCGTGAGCAGACGTGTTTTCTTTGTATTCTGTGTTTAGTTTTTGCCTTTGCGCTTATATCTTTTCCACGTGCTGTAAGCACATTGTTTTTTTGATAACTTTACTTTTTCATAGTTTTTTTGCTATTTTTTCGTTTTACCAAGTGCGTGCTTAACCAGCAGTTGTGTATTGCAGACATGGCCCCTGGGCCCCCCAATCTTGGGGACAATCGGTTTTTTGTGCTATCGGAGAGTCCACCTGGTAAGAAAAAACGACTTCGGCAGAATGCTGTAACTGATTTCCCTGCTTTACCTACGATTCAACTACACAATCCAAAATTTGTTGTTGTATCAGCTACAAACGACAAAAAACCTTTGACTGAATTCTCTTGTTTTGCTGTCCAAAGAGCGCTTCTCATGATAAGTAAAGATATCATCTCAATTTCGGAATTACGTGATGGTAATTTATTGCTCTTTGTCACCAATAAAACAGTTGCTGATAAATTTTTATCAGCCAAAGAGTTGGTTGGAATCTGTTCAATTAAATGTTCTCTTCATATGACTTTAAACTCAACAAAGGGCACTGTCTACGCACCATGCCTAAGGAATGTGTCTGAAGAAGAAATTGTTAAAGAACTTAGTTCTCATGGCGTATGTGCCGCTTACAAGTTTAACAAACTAGCAGAGGGCAAAACGATCTTTTCAGGTGTAGTTTTACTCACTTTCAATCGCCATCATCTTCCTGAACAAATATATATATCTTGGCATTTGGTCCATAACAGAGAGTATATTCCCAACCCAATGAGATGCAAATCATGTCAATTACTTGGCCATACCGCTAAGCGATGTCAAAACTCACCAGCATGCGTTAACTGCAATCTACCCCTCCACTCTCCTGAGACATGTAAGAGAACATTTTGTGCTAATTGCGCGGCAGAACACTCTGCTGCTTCTAAAGAATGCACTAAATATATACAACAAAAAGAAGTGTTGAAAATCAAAACACAAAAAAAAAAAAATGCTCAATGCGCGAAGCTAAAAACATTCACAGGTCTCTTCACACATCAACCACCACAACCGAAAGCTATTCCTCAAGAGCTAAGCCAAATAAGCAAAATTCTCTTGAAAAAAATACTCCCGAAGATTCATTCTCTAACAACCTTATCGCCACAGAAAAACACACTCCAATGCAAACAGAAACTGAGGATAACATTCCTCAAATACTCAAAAATAACAATTCCAACAACTCATCTATCATTAATCAAAACACAGAAAAAATTGTAGAAAAACTTCACCTCTCTCCAGTCCATAAAAATGCTGAGAGTTATATTGCTGATAACGGCAGCTCTCCTTCCAATCACAAAACTACTCCATAGAAAAATACCTCAAGTAACTCAACTTCATCTAAACCATATACTAAAAATAAATTTTCACACCAACAAACACAACATAATCAACAACTTGTAAGCACACCTTCTCTCTCTCCTCCTCTACCACCTCGTGCTCAAAGTACAAACTCTTCGCTGTTTTCTCCTCAATTGCATATGGAAACAGATCTTGCTACTAATATAAGCTCTGACGATGAACAATATTAAAAACATCAAAACATAAACATAAAACAAATCTCTTTAATTTTTCTCTATATATAAAATGATTAAACTTAAATATCTCAGTATTTTTATCTTTCTTAAACATTAAGATTTTGCAGTGGAATCTCAAAGGTTACATAAATAATTATTCAGAACTTCAGATGTTATCTCTATCCAAGAAACTCATCTTCCAGTTAATAGTAGTAATATTATCACTCCGAAGCAGTATGTTGGCTTTTTCATAATTTGAATTCGAATATCTCGTCTAAACAAGGCATTGGACTTCTAATCAAAAAATATATTCCCCACAACTTTCATATTACCAACTCACCTCTGTGCACAATTGCAGTTAAAATAACTTTAGGTTTCACTTTTAGCATAATAAATACTCCTCAACAAGACTTTTCTAATAGAGAATAAATTTTCTGTTCTCGACAAGTCGCAGCTCCGTACTTTATTACAGGTGATTTTAACTCTTGGAGCCCTTTATGGTGATCTGAAACTGCCAACACCCGTGGGAAAACTGTTGAAGATTTACATTTACACATTTACACATGTTGACCTTGCGCTTTGTTTGGCTCAAATCGCCCCAAAATCTTCATGGGAAGCTCTAGACAACCTTTATGGCAGTGATCACTTTCCGATCGTCACAAAATTTCTGCTAAATAATAAGCTTGAGAATGTCAAACCACAAATAAAATTTAAAACAGAACTCGCCAACTGGTCTTTGTTTTAAAAATTCACTTCAAGTATCTCTCCTAATCCAATTCCTAAAAAGACTTGGAACAAAATTAAAATGCTAGTGGGTAATAATCAGTCTCCATCTGTGAAAATTATAAACATGGGAAATAAAGTTTTAACAAATTCGGTTGAAATAGTGAATTACTTCGCCTTAACCCTCTCTTCATTATCTGAAGACAAACATTTTCACCCCAAATTCATTCCTTCCAAATTTTCAATCATTGAAGCACCATATTTCGCAGAAAACATATCTATTTCAGCTAAAAAAAAAGATTCAGAAATTAGCCTAGTTGAATTTTACCCTGCTGTTAGGAACTAAAACCTTTTTTATTTATTTTTACGTATAAAACGCCCTATGTGGCAACTTTATAATTTTCATGTTTAGATTTTTGTTATGGCAACGCCTTTTTTTGTATTTCATTATTTTGATCATTGTGAACAGTTCTGAAATGTCATTGAATAGAAATATTTGAATTTTTATTTCAATAACGTCCACAGAGCCGAACGAATAAGTAAGTTTTTGCTACTTCTTTGTACCTTATATTTTATAAATTAACATGAATTTTTTGTAATTATCATTAGATAATAAAACGCACGCGCACACACCACACACGCACACGCACATCATTTGTACATTAAAAACAGCCGCCTTGTTTTATTATATTCGGCTCTACAGTTTTTGCCCGAAAACCCAACAAAATTTTTATTATTTATTCTGGGAAAATTACATGAAGTTGCGCAGCCGACAACTTGAGATGTCCGATAAAGGAGATTCTTCATCCGATGAAAAGGAAAGGACAATGGTGGAAGCCACAACCATTGCCGAGCTACAAAAGCAAATTGAAGAGCTGCAGTTTTCTTGTAAAAAAGCCGAAAAGGAAAATGTTGAACTTCAAAAGCGTCTAATGAAAGAGGGACATGCCGCCATCGACAACGCCGTTGCTAACACCACCGCCGACGTACAAGTCACTAGCACCGCCGCCGCAAGTAACAATGTCACCATAGTCTCTGCCAGCAACAACGTCGATGCCAATGCCAATCCTATTTTGCCGCCTGACCATCACCATGCACTTTCCGATTACGGTGCAGAATTAAACACAGGTATGTCTATTTTTTTTAATATGCAATACTTTGGGGCAGGAGCACTGCCACAGCCTACCAACATTTCCAAATTTGTGTCATCACATATGCCGACAACATCAAAGCCAAATTTTTCCATGCCGACGACAGCGTCAATGCCAAATTATTATCTGCCGACGACAACGTCATTGCCAAACTATTCTCTGCCGACGACAGCGTCACTGCCAAATTATTCTCTGCCGACGACCGCGTCCATGTCAAATTATTATCTGCCGACGACTACGTCAATACCAAATTTTGCTCTGCCGACGACTACGTCAATGCCTACATATATTTATTCTACGCCGCCGCCACCATCGGTTTTACAGCCGCCTGTAATGCGAAAACTCCATGATCTTCCTGAGTTTTCCGGAATGCCAGAACAATGGCCTATGTTTTCAATTGCCTTTAAGGAAACAACAGAAGCTTATCGCTATACAAAATTGGAAAATTTGTCGCGCCTTCAAAAAGCGCTCAAAGGTGCTGCTAAGGCGAAAGTCGAAGCGTATCTCATACATCCAGATAGTGTCGATGCTGTGATGGGCACTCTGGAATTTCATTTTGGTCGCCCACAGATTTTAATTCGTAGTCAAATTACAAAAGTACGAGCCTTTCCTCCAATTACAGGAAATAAAATTTCGGAAATAATGAACTTCAGTACTATTGTTTCTAACCTCAAAATTTTTTTGACAAATGCAGGTGCTACGCCACATTTAAACAATCCTACTCTTCTGGATGAATTGGTTAGTAAATTGCCTTTATTCAAAAGGGAGGAATGGGCTAAATTTACATGTATAAACAAATTAGAATATCCAACCGTGTCCCAATTTAGTGATTGGTTGCAAAATATTGCCATGTACATTTCGATGGCTACAGAAGCGGATTCTGTAAGCAAAGCCAATACTAATCAGGATTTTACTCAAAAGAGGGAAAAAACATTCAAGTCATCTTTTACTATAATGGATGAGCAACAAAGGCAAAAATGTATCCTTTGCCAACAGGAACATAATTTGTACCAATGTGACAGATTTCAAAAAAGTCTCATTGCAGATCGTTGGAAAATAGTAAAATCTAACAAACTTTGTTTTTGTTGTCTGCGTTTTGGCCACAATATTTCGAACTGTCAAAAGCAAAGGGAATGTGGTATTAATTCTTGCCGTAAATTTCATAATCGTCTTTTGCACGAGAATTTTAAAAATGTTAATAATGACAGAACAAAAGATTCTCATGGGGATGTAAACGCATCAAAAACAAATAAATCTATAAGCAATGAAAAATCAGCCGTCGTCAATGTTGTAAATCATAATGTCAACAAAAAGACTTTATTCAAATTTATTCCAGTACAAATAAACGGCCCAAAGGGAAAATGTGAAATCATGGCTTTTATTAATGAGGGTTCAAAAATATCTTTGATTGAAGATAAGGTTGCTAAATTGGTCGGTTTAAAGGGTAGTTCCGATTTACTTTCACTGCGCTGGATAGGTGGCAAGAGTACAAACGAAATGTCTCAACAACTCGATTTAGAGATATCGACAAAATATAGCCCAATGGAATTGTTTCATTTGAAAGGAGTGCGAACGACTCAAAATTTACAACTGCCACCTCAAAGTTTGTATTTAAATAAATTTCAGAGTAAGTACGCCGCATTGGAAAATATTCCAATTGATGATTATATCAATGCTGTTCCACGTCTGTTGATAGGAATGCCGCATATTAATTTTGTCCGCCCATTAAATATTTTAAACTTGGATGAACATTTTGCCGTTCATAAAACAAAGTTAGGCAACATACTTTTTGGGTCTAACGAAGAAAATTCTGAAGCGATCGTGTGCCGGATAGACATTGAAGAAAATAAAATTGACGAGATTCAAAAACAGATTTCAGAGTATTTTACTTTAGAAAATTTTGGAACAAAGCCACTTGAGCCCATTATGAGTGAGGATGACAAAAGAGCTGAGAAGATTCTTATTGAAACTACAAAGAAGATAGGCAATCAGTACGAAACCGGTCTTTTATGGAAAGCTGAATCTTTTGAGTTTTGTGACAGCTATACAATGGCTTTAAATCGCCTTCAAACTATAGAAAAGAAAATGGCAAAAGATGGAGATTTTGCTAAATGGTACAAATCAAAAATTCAAGAATATGTCGCGAAGTCCTATGCTAGAAAACTATCTGAAGATGAGGCTGCATGTTTAGAAGCTCATACTTGGTACTTGCCGCACTTTGCCGTATGCAATATTAATAAAGAAAATAAAGTACGATTGGTTTTTGATGCGGCCGCATCTATAAATGGAGTTTCTTTAAACTCAAGGCTAATGAAAGGCCCTAACAAATATCAGCCGAAGCCATTATTATCCGTTTTATTTAAATTTCGCCAAGGAGCAATTGGAGTATGTGCAGACATTCGCGAAATGTTCCACAGGATTAACATCCGAAAAAAAGATCAAAATGCTCAAAGATTTTTATGGAGAGACGGCAATGTTTCTAGACCTCCTGATACTTACGTAATGAGTGCCATGATTTTTGGATCGACAAGTTCACCATGCTCAGCCCAATACGTAAAAAATTTAAATGCCGTGTTATGTAAAAAGGAACATGAACGTGCATATGATGCCATAGTAGAACGCCATTACGTCGATGATTATGTCGATAGCTTTGACACAGCTGAAGAAGCTATAAATATCTGCAGGGAGGTGGTAGAAATTCAAAAAGAAGCTGGATTTGATTTAAGAGGCTTCAAATCGAATTCATTTGATTTTATGAAGGCGTTCATTCCTAATTTGCCATCAGAAACGTCAACTTGTGAAAGTTTGTGCCACACAGAAACAGAAAAGATTTTGGGAATGTTTTGGAAGCCATCTACTGACGAATTTTGCTTCATCTTAAAATTTGCAAAGGTGCCGAAAGCAGTTTTGAGTGGAAGTCGACGGCCGAACAAAAGTGAAGTTTTAGGTATCACCATGTCCATATTTGATCCCTTTGGATTTTTGGCGAATTTTGTAATAAGGTCAAAAATTATTTTACAAAAGTTATGGAGAACAACAATTGACTGGGTTACGCCAATCCCAGATGAAATTTATAAAGAATGGTTCAAATGGCTCACGGAAATACAAAATGTCGACCAATTTAAAATACCTAGATGTTACAATTATCTTTTTACAAATACTTCAGCTTACATTGAATTGCACGTATTCGTTGATGCGAGCGAGATGGCCTTTTCTGCAGTAGGATATTGGCGAATATTTTATGAGAATAAAGTTGATGTCGTATTTGTTGCCGGAAAATCACGATGCAGCCCAATAAAAGCTATTTCAATTCCTCGACTGGAATTGCAAGCCGCCGTTCTCGGTGTACGACTAAAAGACGCTATAGTAAGTAGCCATAGCATAAAACCTCAAAAAATAACATTTTGGTCCGACTCTAAAACAGTTATATGCTGGATTAGATCTGATAGTCGATGTTATAAACAATTTGTAGCACATCGCATAACTGAAATTATCGACTCGTCAGATGTCAAACAATGGAGATGGGTACCCGGCTCTCAAAATCCAGCCGATGATGCCACCCGACTACAGACAAAACAAACTATTTCTTCAAATTCTCGTTGGATAATGGGTCCATTATTTTTAAAACGCCCCTTGGAGGAGTGGCCGCAGATGCCTGACGATATATTTAAAACCGAGAGTAACATTGAAAAACGTTCAAAATTTTCGTTTGCCATATCATGCAATTTGAAAGTCATTCCGTTTGAAAAATATTCAAACTATCACAAATTTTTGAGAGTCATCACATGGGTGCGACGAGCTATTGCTATTTTTAAATTCTATGTAAATACTAGTTCACAAAATAAACCATCATTTGATGAATTGATTGGCCCTGTCGAAGTAAAAGATACAGAAATATTTATTTGCCGAATAGTTCAAAAAGAATCATTTCCTGAAGGGATTGACCTTTTGCTACGTAATAAGCCTATTACCAAAACTAGCTCAATTTATAGTTTAACGCCAGAATTAGACCAGGATAAAATAATGCGATTAGCAGGACGCATAGACAATGCCACATGTGTTGATGTAAATACAAAACGGCCAATAATTTTACCGAAAAATCATTTACTGACAGCGTTAATAGTTAAGCATTATCACGAACTTTATAAACACCAAAATCAGGAAGCAATTTGTTGTGCACTAAGATTGAAATTTTGGATACCTTGCATACGCCAACAAGTTCGCGCTGCCAAAGCCAAATGCCAATTATGCAAAAATTTGTCTGCAAAGCCATGTCCACCACTAATGGGACAACTCCCAATTGATCGATTAACGCCATTTATTCGACCATTTTCTTATACCGGACTTGACTACTTTGGACCTGTACAGGTCGCGATAGGACGCCGTGTTGAAAAAAGATGGGTAGCTCTCTTTACGTGCCTATCAGTTAGAGCAATACATCTGGAACTAGCTAAGGATTTGTCGACTAGCTCCACAATTTTGTGTCTAAGAAATTTCATGAATCGAAGAGGTGCTCCAGTTCGTCTTAGGAGTGACAACGGAACGAATTTTGTTGGAGCAAGCAAGGAAAATTTTATTATACTAGATAAGACCATTAATGAAGAGTGTACGCGCCATGGCATTGAATGGATTTTTAATACGCCTGCAAACCCATCCGAAGGTGGATCTTGGGAGCGCATGGTACGGGCAGTTAAAAGGGTATTGTCGTTCACTTTGAAAGAGAAAACACCGCAAGTAGAAACACTTGTAAGTTTGCTGATTGAAGCGGAAAATTTAATAAATTCGCGTCCGTTAACTCATTTGGCATTGGAAAGCAATACGGATGATCCGCTTACGCCAAATCATTTCTTAATTGGAAGCCCAAATATAATTCAAACGCCAATCGTTGAACAAAAACTTTGCCTTCGTAAGCAGTGGCAAATATTACAACAATTGAAACAAACTTTTTGGAAAAGGTGGATTTTGGAGTACCTTCCAGAACTACTAACACGTCGCACCAAATGGTGTCAACGCGTCGAGCCGATCAGAGTTGGAGATGTTGTCGTGCTATGTGATGATAATGAGGCACGTGGCAATTGGAAACGTGGTATTGTGCTCCAAGTATTTCCAGCACAGGATGGTCAGGTGCGCTCGGCATTGGTCAGAACTTCAGTTGGAGTTTATCGAAGAGCAGCATCAAAACTTGCAGTTCTTGACGTGATTGGTGAGTCTCCGACTGCCGTTTCGACTCACGGGAGTGGGGATGTTAGGAACTAAAACCTTTTTTATTTATTTTTACGTATAAAACGCCCTATGTGGCAACTTTATAATTTTTATGTTTAGATTTTTGTTATGGCAACGCCTTTTTTTGTATTTCATTATTTTGATCATTGTGAACAGTTCTGAAATGTCATTGAATAGAAATATTTGAATTTTTATTTCAATAACGTCCACAGAGCCGAACGAATAAGTAAGTTTTTGCTACTTCTTTGTACCTTATATTTTATAAATTAACATGAATTTTTTGTAATTACCATTAGATAATAAAACGCACGCGCACACACCACACACGCACACGCACATCATTTGTACATTAAAAACAGCCGCCTTGTTTTATTATATTCGGCTCTACAGTTTTTGCCCGAAAACCCAACACCTGCACTTCACAAGCCGAAAGGAAAAACCCCCGGTTTTGATCGAATATGTTACCCCATGCTACGCAATCTCTCTAAGGCCACCATAAACAGTATCGTCGAATTATGCAATACTATATTTACCACTGGTGTTTACCCACAAAACTGGAAAACTGCAATAGTTATCCCAATCCAAAAACAAAACAAACCATCTACCGAAGTTGGAAGTTTTCGCCCTATATCTCTACTTCCCTGTATGGGGAAAATTCTTAAGAAAATAGTTGCCAGGCGCTTGATGTGGTTCATTTCGTCTAATAACTTAATAAGCCCAAATCAAATTGCCTTTAAAAGGAGTCAAGGCAACCTTGACGTACTTCTACACCTTCAACATTTCGTGTCAAACGCTCTTTCTAGCAAAAACCACGTAACCATTTTGGCTACTGATTTCGAAAAAGCATTTGATCGCGTTGGCGTACATGTTGTTCTACAGCAACTCGTAAATTGGAAAATTGGTCTAAAAATCTTTAACTTTGTTAAAGCCTTTTTGACAAACCGCAAATTTCGAGTTAGAATTAACTCCGAAACATCAAATGTTTATCCTCTACATAATGGAATTCCTCAAGGATCTCCATTGCATTTGATGAGCTAAGTAAAATTTTTAACAAATACATACAATAAAATTGAACACTCCATTTATGCCGACGATGCAATCATTTTTACAAAAGTTTCCGATCTTAATATGGTTATAGATATTTTTTCTCAAATTTTGTCTGAAATTAAAATCTGGAGTGAAAACTCAGGAGCTAAAATAGCGACTGATAAATGTAAATTATTGCATATATGAAGAAAAAAAAATTGTTCCTGCCCTAGTTTATGATGAAAATCCGTATTGAATTGTAATGGCAACACTAATATGATTGAATTCCTTTTGTCCTTTTTATTCTTACATTCTGTTTTAATATTTAGTTCTTAATAAAACTCGCTAATGAAAAGACTTGCTTGTGTCAACTTTATTTTGTACGGAGTAGGAAAATACCCAACATAGGTTATGGGCCCAGGTCGCGTGTGATTTTAATTAAATATACAAAATAAAGTTAGATTCGTGGAACAGTTTTTATGTATTAAAAAATGTCGAGTCTATATCAGATAGACAAATTGAATGAGTCAAATTACGACTCGTGGTGTATCCACATGAAGAGTGTTTTAGTTCATTCAGAACTATGGGCAATTGTAAGTGGTTCCTGTAAGCGAGACCCAGCAAATGAACCTGCAAAGTGGGACACGCAAGATCAAAAAGCACTTGCAACTATTACGCTATGTGTGAAGCCATCACAATTAAACCACATAAAAGTGTGTCAAACGTCTGCGGATGCTTGGAATAGATTGCAAGAAGTATTTCGTCCGAGTGGTCCAGTAAAAAAGGTTTCTTTGTACAAAAAGTTGCTTAATTTGCGTATGTCGGGTGACTGTGAAATGTCACAGCATTTAAATTCATTTTCGAACATTGTGGATAAATTGAATGAAGTCGGAATCGAGTTAAATGATGAATTTCTAGTAATCATTTTACTTTCAAGCTTATCCAAGCAGTATGAATCTTTTGTTGTAGCCATGGAAACAAGGGATTCGTTACCGCCGTTAAATAATTTAAAAGTGAAGCTTCTAGAAGAAGGAGAAAGAAAAAATGAAAATAATGTTGGAAGAGAACAACAGGCTTACGTAGCACGAGAAAAGGATAAAGACAAAAATAGCAACAAGCAGAACTCACAGAAGCCGACACAAAAGAAACGAAATTTCAATTGTTTTAAATGCGGAAAGAAGGGGCACTATGCAGCGGACTGTTATTCAAATAAGAAAACGACGATAGAAGAAAAATCGTTTACAGTGCTGGCAGCGGCCGATGCGCAAGCGTTAGGAAAAACGAAATGGTGTGTTGACAGCGGCGCAACTGCACACATTTGCTGTAACCGCGATCTGTTCGAAAGCTTCAGCGATCATAACGAAAAAATTATGCTTGCAGGAGAAAATTATATCGAAGCGAAAGGAATAGGCAATGTAAAAATAAAAACAACAACGCATGATTTGACACTTCGTGATGTTTTGTTTGTACCGGGTACAAATGCAAATTTCTTGTCAGTGAGTCGCGCAGCAGAAAAGAAATTAAATGTTAATTTTGACAGTAAATTTGCAATAATAAAAAACAAAGACGGTGAAGAGTTTTTGCGTGCAGAAAAACAAAATAAACTGTATATTTTCGAACCGAAAGTGAATAAATGTCTTTTTATATCGCAAAATGAAGCTATTTTATGGCACAATCGTTATGGACACTTGAATTTTAATAGTATGCGTGAATTGAAACAAAAAGACATGGTGCGCGGTTTAAGTAAGGTAAACTTAAATGAAAACATAAAATGTGACACGTGCGCGAAAAGCAAAATTTGTTCTTTGCCATTTCAAAACTCGCAAATTCGGTCAAAAAATGTGTTGGATTTGATACACACCGATGTGTGCGGTCCATTCAATACGCAGTCGCTTGGTGGTGCGCGTTATTTTTTGACATTCATTGACGATAAGTCCCGTCGTGTTTTTGTTTACTTTTTAAAGACAAAAGATCAGGTTTTGGACAAGTTTCAAATATTTAAAAATTTAGTAGAACGTCAAACTGAAAGAAAAATAAAATCGCTACGAAGTGATAATGGTGGCGAGTTCGTTAATAAAGATTTTGATAAATTTTTGGCAGATAATGGAATCAAAAGACAGCTGACAGTGCCACATACACCACAGCAGAACGGCGTTGCTGAGCGTGCAAACCGTACCCTGGTAGAGATGGCCAGAAGTATGATGGTGCATTCAGGAGTTTGTGAAGCATTGTGGGCCGAGGCTATCGCAACAGCTGTTTATATACGAAACCGCTCACCGACTAAATTAATTCCAGGAAGTACGCCATATGAAGTTTTTACTGGCAAGATACCAGATATAAAGCATTTAAGAGTATTTGGAGCTAAGGCTGTTGGTCTTAATAAGACACAAAATAAAAAATTTCAACCTAAAGGAAAAGATTACATAATGGTGGGGTATTCTTTGACAGCAAAAGCATACCGACTATATGATCCGGAGACACGCCAGGTGGTGGAAAAGCGTGATGTGTGGTTCAATGAAGAGGCTGTAAGAGATTCTGAAAAAGTGGATCTTAGTGAGCACATAATGCCTGACGACAGCATCGATGGACAAAATTTACTGAAAGATGACTTGGGTGCAGCAAAAGATGATAGCAGTGAATATGAAAGCATTGACGAGGTCAGCAGTGAGGAGGAGCAAGTTGTAATCGTTGGACCAGGGCGAACAAAAATTATCCGAAGTGGTAAACCAGGTAGACCGAAAAAAGTTTATAATACTTTGAGTGTAATGCACGATATTGCTGATATTGAGATACCTGATAGTTTTGATGCAGTATCTCAAAGTAAGCAGTCACATGAGTGGAAAGCTGCCATGCAAAAGGAATACGATGCTTTAATGGCAAATAAGACGTGGTCACTTGAAGATTTACCCAAAGGAAATAAAGCTATCGGATCGAAGTGGGTTTATAGTCTAAAAAGGGATATCAATGGTAAGATTGAAAAATTTAAAGCGCGCCTTGTAGCTAAGGGTTGTAGCCAACAGTTTGGCTTGGATTATAGTGAAACTTTCTCTCCTGTAATCAGATATGCGAACATACGAATGTTGATTGCTTTGGCGGTGGAGCATAAATTATATCTCCATCAAATGGATGTTTGCTCAGCATATTTGAATAGCGAACTTCATGATACTGTTTTCATGAGACAACCCCAAGGTTTTACAAGTACAAAATATCCCAACAAAGTCCTTAAGTTATCAAAAGCGATATATGGTCTTAAACAGTCTGGACGAGAGTGGAATGCGAAGCTGGATGGTGTGCTGCGGAAGATGAATTTTAAGCCGTGTCAAAGCGAACCATGCTTATATAAGCAACAAGATAGCAACGTTAATTTTATAGCGGTATATGTTGATGACATCATCATTGCCAGCAAGTCAAAAAATGATTTAATGAAAATCAAAGCGGAAATATCGAGTCATTTTGAATGTGTTGACAAGGGCCAGCTACAGTATTTCCTAGGAATGCAGATACATCGTGACGGAGAGTTAGGCGAGGTTTCATTGTGTCAAACACAATACATACAAGATTTACTTAAGCAGCAAGACATGGAAAACTGCAGGCCAGCGTCAACTCCATTGGATGCAGGTTTCCAGATAGGGTGTGACAGCGAAGATTGTTTGAAGATTGATCCTACAGAGTATCAATCACTGATAGGTACATTAATGTACTTGGCGATATCGACTAGGCCGGACATCTTGCACTCGGTAGCAAAGTTGGCGCAACGTAACAAGAATCCACACAAAGAACATCTGGCAGGTATAAAGCACATAATGCGGTATTTGGCAACAACTAAAAACATGCAGCTGCGATATCGTCAGACTGGTAAATCGGTAGAAGGTTTTGTTGATGCAGAGTGGGGAAGTAACACACAAGACAGAAAATCGTATACAGGATACGTGTTTTATATGGCGGGCTGTGCGTTCTCATGGGAGTCCAAAAAGCAAGAAAGTGTTGCCCTTAGCAGCACCGAGGCAGAATACGTAGCCTTAGCTACAGCAGCAAAGGAAGCAGTATATCTGAGAAGACTTTTGAATGAAATTGGTTAATTAACGTGTGATGATCCTACAGTGGTGTATGGTGATAATTTAGGTGCACAACAATTAGCAAGAAATCCGACGTTCCATGCGAGAAGTAAACATATTGATATCAAATTCAATTTTATCAGAGATGTAGTAAAGGACAATTCTATTGAACTAAAGTATGTATCAACTGAAAATATGAGGGCAGACATTCTTACAAAAAATTTAACAAAAGTAAAACATGGTAATTTTGTAGAATTGTTGGGACTAAAGTCCAATTAAATAGTTTTATTGCTTAATTTTAATTAAAATTGATTTGATAATTTTTACTAAGCTTGATTAATAATTTGAATTATATTGTTTGCATTATAATTGATTTCCAAATAAATTAATAAATTTAAATGTACTTATGAATTAGTGTTGAGGAAGAGTGATGAAAATCCGTATTGAATTGTAATGGCAACACTAATATGATTGAATTCCTTTTGTCCTTTTTATTCTTACATTCTGTTTTAATATTTAGTTCTTAATAAAACTCGCTAATGAAAAGACTTGCTTGTGTCAACTTTATTTTGTACGGAGTAGGAAAATACCCAACAGTTTAAGCTTTAATAATGCACATATTAATGTAGTTGATTCTTTAAAAATATTAGGTATATTTTTCGACTGTAGATTTACATTTAAGCCTCAATGTATGTATATTAAGAAAAGCATGTATGGATATCTCAACTTTAGTCAAAATTACTAGGTCTCTAGTCTTATCTAAAATTGACTATGCGCTTCCAGTTTATGGATGGTGTGCTAACTCAAATAAAAAGCTACTAAACGCTCCTTACCATACAGCGGTTCGTCGCAGCATCAACGCATTTCCTACCTCACCTATCAAATGTATACTGGCGGAAGGTGGCCTTCCTTCTATACCAGAAAGAACTCGCTCAGTGACTTTTAGGTTAATTCCTAAGCTATATAATTCTAGCAACGCCATTTTATCAAGAGATGTACTTAATGCTGTTAAACACAAACGTTTCTACCGCGTCAAATCTGCCATACGTCGCTGCATAGATTTTGCAAACTCCTTGGATTTAAATGTTAAGCCGAAACTTAAAAAAGTTTGCAGTGAACCGCTATGGCTCTTTACAAAATCTTATATTATACTTGATTTTGACTCATTTCCGAAATGCAAAACTGATGCTAAGTCCTATCGTCAATTGTTTTACGATATACACCACAAATTCAAGCCTAACAACTGGCAGTTTCTATATACAGATGGATCCAATAGCGAGGACTGCACAGCATTTGCAGTGTTGTCTGATGGCGATGTCGTACTAAACACAGGCCTAATTTATCCTCTCAATATTTACTGCAGAAGCTGTAGCAGTTAAACTAGCTTCAGAGTTCTCTTTCAAAAACAAAGGTAAGTTCGTGATATGCACGGACAGCAAATCAGTTATTGAAGGATTGCAAAACATAAATAATAATGGTGATCTTATATCCAATATTAGAAGCTTCTGTATAAAATCACCAAATAAAATAAGATTAATGTGGATACCGGGTCATGAAGGCATCAAGGGGAATGAATACGCAGATAAAATTGCAAACGCGGCTCGCACAGCACCTCTATTTACATGTAGAATGGATGAAAAGAAAGATACGTTAAGACTAATCCATGCCGAGCTCGAGATCGACCGAAAAACATAATGGAGCAATTTTACGCTTCAATACAAACAATTTAATATGGACGGAATGAAGGCCTGCTATCATTCTTCCGCTTCTCGTTTGCAGACCAAACTTTTCGTCCGACTACGTATGGGTCACACAATCTTCTCACATGCCCACCTGCTTCAAGGCAGCGGTGCTTCGCTATGCCAGTTTTGCCAAGAATATATATACTTTTCCATACCTGCCACGCCTCCTTCTCTGCGTTACAAACGGAAGGACAAAGTGAATATACCCTGGGTGTAGGGTATACAAATAAATTGTACGTCCGATGTACAGCCCATGTTCAGCCCAATTCAATAGTAAAATTCAATTGTACAGCTCACGTACAGCCCATGTTCAGCCCATTTTAAAAATACAAAATAAATTGTACGGCCGATGTACAGCCCATGTTCAGCCCAATTCAATAGTAAAATTCAATTGTACAGCCCATGTTTAGCACATTTGTTTGACCTATGGTGGATCCCGAAACGCCTGACGTAAACCAGCTTCCAAATTTTTTGTTTTTCTTTAATGCATTTCGCCTTTTTTTAGTAATTTTGCTTGTGTTCACAAAAGACTCTGGACTGTACGATCTTCCCAACAAGTCATTTGATCCATGCTTGTTGGTAATAAAATAATAGTATTTTTTTTAATTTTAACTTATTTTTAGGCAGCTTGATATTGGTTTATGATTAATGGTTTGTTTTCAGAAAAATTGACCGTCGATTTTTTGTTTCTATTCTTTGCAGCAAAAAAAAATTACATTCTTTATTTAAGAAAAAATGCTGACACAATCTATTAAAATTTGATCTATCTCTGAAAGTTAAAGATGATAACAGTTCTTAAAGAATAATGAACTGACCAACATGAAAACAATGTTATTCCTAAAAAATAGTCTTAGCTTAAAAAATGATTTATTGAATTGAAAAAAAAAAATGTTGTTTAATAACTTACATACTCATACCAGAAAGAAGGCAAAACCATGTGACTAAACCTTTTGATTTCGTCAGAGAAGCCTGTTAAATCAGGCATAGGAATATTAGACTGGAAACGATATTTTTCCTCCGTGGGAATGCCAGTTGTGGGTTGAATAATAATAAATGCTTCATGACGTTGGGAGTCTGGCTTAAATCCAATAAAGTGTTGGCTCCAATTGTAAGTAGATTTATAAAAATGTGGAGCTGAAAATGCAGCTGGGGCATCATCTATAAAAAAATAGAGTTTCATTAGTGAATGCAGAACCATTTGAATGTATGGCTCAAAATCCCTAAGGTGAGAAATTTGCATTGGCAGCAAATATATTACTAAAGCCATAATTTTATTAAGTAAATGAATGTAACAAAACATCAAAATTGTTTTGTTTTAATCGTACATTGCATTGTATATGCTAAAAGTAAATTATATTCGATATTATTTAAAAATAAGTATATACATACAGTGCTGTGCATAACATTTGCAACCAAAAACACTTGAAACTGTATCACCAATTTTCGGCCACTAAAACAGATGCAAATAAAATACTTGCTATGAGGTTTTATGTCATTTATGTTGTTGTTTATAAAACAAAAATAAAAAGTCCATACATCACTTACACAAAACTTAAACTTAAGTGTAATATAAAAATGTGTCGGTATTGGCTGTGCAAAACATTTGCAACTATTAATCTAAATTAAAAATTAATAACCAAAAATCAATATTTAATGGAATAACCCTTGATTTTTATAACAGCAGTGCATCTTTTTGGCATGGATGCGATAAAACTATTTTCAAATGAGTGCG